>SJXQ01005537.1:229654-292763 GCA_006408695.1 Aepyceros melampus | reverse complement strand
CCCCTCCACTCCATCCCCCCACCTCGACCCTGGTTCTTTTTGGCCTCACCACACAGCTTGTGGGGGATTAGTTCTCCAACCAGGTATTGAACCCAGGCCCTCAGCAACAAAATCTTGGAGCCCTAACCACTGTACAAAAAATCAGAGGATAAATGAAAGAGACTCTTTAAAAAGAATAATAAAAGCATGGCAAGACCAATCAGGCAAGAATAATGGAGTGGGTTGCCTTGGCCTTCTCCAGGGGATCTCTCCAACCCAGGGATCAAACCCACGTCTCTTATGTCTCCTCTGTTGGCAGATGGAGTCTTTACCACTAGTGCCACGTGGGAGCCCTAATCATGAGTGCAGAGAAAATTAAAAATTTATAGTGTTGGGAATGGAAATAAAACACATGTAGAAAAGATTTTTTTAATTATAAGAAAATAGTATGTATAACTCAATAAATTTGAAAAATCTCATTAAAATGAATAAATTTTCTGGGAAAAATAATTGCCAAATCAACCCAAGAAGAAGTCGAAACTGGAAAAGACTAATAATCAGAAAAAGAAATGGAAAAGTTTTAAAATAATTACTCCATAAAAGATGCCATATCCAGAAAGTTATAAAGTATTATATTTCTTTTAGACTTCAAAGAATGTTTTATGTATGCCTTTGCTGTTTAAGTGTTCCAGAAATGAAGGAGACTGGGAAGTGTCCCAATTCAGTTTTTCAAGCTAAAGTAACCCTAATACCCCAAACTAACAAAAGCAGCAAACACAAACAAAAATGAAAAAAAAAAAATCTGTAAAGACCAATCTGACTTAATAGTAAAGATGGAAAAAAGTAAATAAATAAATAAATCCAAAATGTCACTAAAAACTATATATTACCAAGTAGGATTTGTTCTGGTAATTCAGGTAGTATTTTTTAATAAATAATTACATTTAAGGTTGACATATAATTGACATATAACATATTAGTTTCTGGTGTACAACATAATGATTAGATATTTATGTTTATTGTGAATTATCAGTACAATAAATTTAGCTCACATCCATCCTATACATAGTTACAAATTATTTTCTTTATATTTTAAAATCAAAGATAAAACATAATAATTTCTATAGTTGCAGGAAAAATCTTAGATATAGACAATGTTATTAACATAAGGAATATCTATGTCAAATCAGCATGAGTAAAATTCTTCATATGAAAACACTAGAGGCAGGAATCAAGCAAGGATGCTAAACTAACTACTATTCTGTAACATTCTCCATACAATTTGATCTGATGAGGAATCCTAAGGTTTTTGATTTTCTTTAACTTTATCCATTCTTTCCCTATTGAAATAATACATTTATCATACCACTAAATTTGTAATATTCCTGACCACACCCACCCTCAGGTTTTATATTCTGCGTTAATAATTTCTCTATCTCTGCTCATCAAGTTGGGCTTCTGTGGTGACTCAGAAGATAAAGAATCTGCCTGCAATGCGGGAGAGCTGGGTTTAGTCCCTGAGTCTGGAAAATCCCCTGGAGAAGGGAATGGCTACCCACTCCAGTATTCTAGACCAGAGAATTCCATGGACAGAGGAGACTGACAGGTTGTTCAATTTGCACTCTTTGCATTATTTTAACTTATTATGTTTTTATGAATATTTTAAATCACAAACACACATACACAGGATTACTCAAATTGCCCTACAGAAGCATTAACCAGTTCATGTTTCTACCAGCTGTGGTAGATGGTTTCCTACACGGAACTTTTCCCCAAGCTAAGTTAACATAAATTATTGATTTTTGGAGCCCTTATATCTTGCAGAATCTGATGAAAACTATGAACCATCACCCCTGCTCCCCTTACATAACTATATCTTTATCTATGTCCTTATCTGGACAAGGTCAGTTTTCATTCCAATACCAAAGAAGGGCAATGCCAAAAAAAAGTTCAAATTACCACACAATTGCACTCATTTCACATGCTAGCAAGGTCATGCTCAAAATCCTCCAAGCTAAGCTTCAACAGTATGTGAACCAAGAACTTCCAGATGTACAAGCTGGATTTAGAAAAGGCAGAGGAACCAGAGATCAAATTGCCAACATCTGTTGGGTCATAGAAAAAGCAAGAGAATTCCAGAAAAACATCTATTCCTGCTTCACTGACTACGCTAAAGCCTTTGACTATGTAGGTCACAACAAACCATGGTAAATTCTGAAAGAGATGGGAATACCAGACCACCTTACCTGCCTCCTGAGAAACCTGTATGCAGGTCAGGAAGCAACAGTTAGAGCCAGAAATGGAACAACAGACTGGTTTAAAATTGGGAAAGGAGTACATCAAGGCTGTATATTGTCACCCTGCTTATTTAACTTCTATGCAGAGTACATGATGCGAAATGCCAGGCTGGATGAAGCAGAAGCTGGAATCAAGACTGCAGGGAGAAATATCAGTAGCCTCAGATATGCAGATGATACCAGCCTTCTGCCAGAAAGCAAATAGGAACTAAAAAGCTTTTTGTTGAAGGTGAAAGAAGAGAGTGAAAAAACTGACTGAAAACTCAACATTCAAAAAATGAAGATTATGGCATCCGGTCCCATCACTTCATGGCAAATAGATGGGGAAACAATGGAAACAATGAAAGACTATTTTCCTGGACTCTAAAATCACTGCAGTTGGTGACTGCAGCTATGAAATTAAAAGACACTTGCTCCTTGAAAGAAAAGCTATCACCAACCAGACAGCATATTAAAGAGCAGAGACATTACTTTGCCAACAAAGGTACACTTAGTCAAAGCTATGTTTTCTCTAGTAGTCATGTATGGATGTGAGAGTTGGAGCATAAAGAAAACTGAGCGCCAAAGAATTGATATTTTGTGTGTGTGTGTGTGTGTGTGTGTGTGAGATTTTTTTTTTTTTTTGGCAGAAAAGATGAGTTAGTAATTTCCAAATCCTGCTCGAGAGAACCACATGGGTGTCCCCATGGTCAGAGGCTCCCAACTCCCACAGTAATCAGAGAATCTCTGCAGGTTTCTTTTTTTTGTTTTTTTTGGGGAGCAGGGGTGGGAGGCTTGGTCTGTTTATGCACTGCTGCTGCTGCTGCTGCTGCTAAGTCGCTTCAGTCATGTCCGACTCTGTGCGACCCAGAGACGGCAGCCCACCAGGCTCCGCCATCCCTGGGATTCTCCAGGCAAGAACACTGGAGTGGGTTGCCATTTCCTTCTCCAGAATTGATACTTTTGAACTGTGGGGTTGGAAAAGACTCTCAAGGGTCCCTTGGACAGCAAGGTCAAGCCAGTCAATCCTAAAGGAAATCAGTCCTGAATATTCATTGGAAGGACTGATACTAAAGCTGAAGTTCCAATACTTTGGCTACCTGTTGCGAAGAGCTGACTCACTGGAAAAGACAGTGATACTGGGCAGGAGGAGAAGGAGACGACAGAGAACGAGACAGTTAGGTGGCATCACAGACTCAATGGATATGAGTTTGAGCAAGCTCTGGGAGATGGTGAAGGACAGGACGTCCATGCAGTCGCAAAGAGTTGAACATGACTGAGCGACTGAACAGCAACATGTCCTTATGTATATCTCTATTTGTATACAAATTGTGCATGTGATTATATGCACTTATAGACTCTCTGAAGCTTATGCATGTAATCCAGGTTAAGAACTGAAACAAATATTCATCTATATTTACTCTACCACCTTTTATATTTAATTCTTTAATCCAGTTGACATTTTTTTGGTAATAATTTACAATCATCCGTAAGCAATGTAAGGTATGGTCCAATTGTTGCCCCTCCCCCGTAAATATATTACTATACATGCATAGAGAAACAGATAATGGCTACAGATATACTAAATGTTTCACACTTATGTCTGGGTGTTTAAATTGAGTGATTTTTTTTTTTTTTTTTGGTCTATTCCTCTCTCTTCTTCTCCTGACTTAAACATTCCACAGTGAATTTATTTCACTTTTGTAATAAGAAACAAACTGATTTCTCTCAGTGAGCGCAGTTTGACAGGTTTCAGAGTTGCCTAGAGGGAGTGATAAGAGGGTGTCTCTCTTTTTTGTTGAGGGGGTCGGGGAGAGATGAAGTTTGAGCGTCAACTGTTTGCACTGCTGTACCACGTGGTGGGATGGAGGGCCTATCCCGCAGGCCCAGATGCAGGGCCCTCAGTGTGCACTGGGGCTTGTGATGGGCAGATACCGCACTCCTGAACAAGGGCCCTGTGTCTGCCACCATCCAACACAAAGGACAGAGGTCCCCTGTTTACTTTGGATCAGAAACGTTCAAATGAGAGACAGCAAAAACATTTGAGTTTTCCCTCTTCAGTTTCTTACAAAAAAACAAATTGTAGTGAGTCGGGGATTTTCTGGCATCTTCCCTGAATAAAAATCAATCAGACTAGATTGCTGAGGGAGTCTTAAAGAGCTTCCCTTGTTTATTATTTGTTTTAGATTTATGGCTTAAAGGCTGGGAAGTAGCAGTGACTGAGGAGGCCCCTGAATTGTCCATTCATTTCCCAGGAAATGGGGGCATTCCCACTGGCTCAGTCAGCTGGAACAGGTGACCTTTGACCTTTTGCAATAAGCTCATTCTAGGCTGGAAGCACCCACATATTCATGGCCATGCCTCCTCCTTTCCTTCCGCCCAACCCCTTACACAGTGAAATCCTCTTTCCTTTTAGATACTCATTCAAACCCCCACCTCTTAGAAGATTAGACCTATGGAGGGATAGAAATTTTATCAGACAAAGGAGTCTTTAAATCATAAAAGTAGGGTGGCTCTATATTGAAATACTGTGGCTGGGACTATATGGCATGGGCTCTCGAAGGCCAAAGTGGTGTGGTGGGAATCATATAGACTTTTATAGTTTCTGAGTTCAAATCCTAGCTCCAGCACTAATGTCCCAAGGACAACTTTCTGAACATTTCCAATTGGCAGGTTTCTTACCTATAATATGGGGATGATCCTAACACTCAGCACATAGAGTCATTCAGTTCAGTTCAGTTTAGTCTCTTAGTCCTCCCTGTCCATCACCAACTCCCAGAGTTCACTCAGACTCACATCCATCAAGTCAGTGATGCCATCCAGCCATCTCATCCTCTGTTGTCCCCTTCTCCTCCTGCCCCCAATCCCTCCCAGCATCAGGGTCTTTTCCAATGAGTCAACTCTTCACATGAGATGGCCAAAGTATTGGAGTTTCAGCTTTAGCATCATCCCTTCCAAAGAAATCCCAGGGTTGATCTCCTTCAGAATGGACTGGTTGGATCTCCTTGCAGTCCAAGGGACTCTCAAGAGTCTTCTCCAATACCACAGTTCAAAAGCATCAATTCTTTGGTGCTCAGCCTTCTTCACAGTCCAACTCTCACATCCATACATGACCACAGGAAAAACCATAGCCTTGACCAGATGGACCTTAGTCAACAAAGTAATGTCTCTGCTTTTCAATATGCTATCTAGGTTGGTCATAACTTTTCTTCCAAGGAGTAAGGGCCTTTTAATTTCATGGCTGCAGTCATCATCTGCAGTGATTTTGGAGCCCAAAAAAATAAACTTAGCCACTGTTTCCACTGTTTCCCCATCTATTTCCCATGAAGTGATGGGACCGGGTGCCATGATCTTAGTTTTCTGAATGTTGAGCTTTAAGCCAACTTTTTCACTCTCCTCTTTTACTTTCATCAAGAGGGTTTTTAGTTCCTCTTCACTTTCTGCCATAAGGGTGGTGTCATCTGCATATCTGTGGTTATTGATATTTCTCCTGGCAATCTTGATTCCAGCTGTGTTTCTTCCATAGAGCATTGCTGCTAAGTCACTTCAGTCGTGTCCAACTCTGTGCGACCCTGTAGACGGCAGCCCACGAGGCTCCCCGGTCCCTGGGATTCTCCTGGCAAGAACACTGGAGTGGGTTGCCATTTCCTTCTCCAATGCATGAAAGTGAAAAGTGAAAGTGAAGTCCCTCAGTCGTGTCCAACTCTCAGCGACCCCATGGACTGCAGCCTACCAGGCTCCTCAGTCCATGGGATTTTCCAGGCAAGAGCGCTGGAGTGGGGTGCCGTTTTAAGGAAGATTAAATGAGATGACCTGTGTTAAAGATGTAATCAGAGCCAGTTGCATGGAAACCACTCAGTACGTGGTGGATGTTACTTCTGTGACTGACAACTGTTATCACGTCGTATGGGATAGAAAGGTGCAGTGTCTGCCCAATTTTGCAAGATGAGGTTAAAATGGTACATGTGCAGGACTAGCAAAGTACCATTTGCAGTGACAGCGACTTTCTGTTCGATGCTGGCTTGTTCTCGAGTAACTACCAATGATATCAGTAAAGGAGGTGAATATAGAAAAAAATCCCCTTGGGGATGGGGCTTTTACATTCACATCTGATCTGCTCTGAGTTGGACTTGCTCTTCTAGCAGTAAGAACAGATTGAGAACAGCCACCCATGATGAGAGATGTCCCCAGCAGGGGAGTGGTATGCAGATAAATGGTATGGAAAAGGGAAAGGTGAGTCAGGCACATGTACCATTAGATCCATGTTGTCATCCTCTGACCTGTCAAACCTAACCTGTTACAAACATCATCCGGGGTAAATATCTGAACTGACGTGTACTTGTCACATTTCAGATCCTAAGGATTCCTTAGTCAGCTCTTCTAGGGGTGCTACTCCGAGCTGAATCGCTGAGGATTTGACACAAAACCATGGAATAGCTGTCCAGTAGGGCAGGACATGCCCACTTCTTTCTCTCTGATGAGTTTTTTTGGCCATCAACAGGAACATAGAAAAAAAGTAAGGCAACAGATTCGAAGTTACAACTGTGCTGGCTGTGCTTAGTCGCTCAGTCCTGTCTGACTCTTTGTGACCCCGTAGACTGTAGCATGCCAAGCGCCTCTGTCATTGGATTCTCCAGGCAAGAATACTGAAGTGGGCTGCCATGTACTTTTCCAGGGGATCTTCCAACAAAGGGATCAAATCCAGGTCTCCCACATTGCAGGCAGATTCTTCACCATCTGAGCCACCTGGAAAGCCCAAGAATACTGGAGTGGATAGCCTATCCCTTCTCCAGGGGATCTTCCAACCCAGGAATCAAACCGGGCTCTCCTGCATTGCAGGAGGACTCTTTACCAGCTGAGCTACCAGCGAAGCCCGAAGCTACTACTACCATCACCCAAAGAAAATACCTAAAAGTTGAGCCATTGCTTCTCATATCACAATTTTCAAGAGTTCTGGTGGAAACAAACATTTCTCCTTAATACATATAGATGAGCCATTTCTAGACTCTGAAAAATAATCAGAAAACCAGAGTCAGTAACAACGTATTTGGAGGTCTGAGCTTCAAGTAACAAGAGCAGTTTCTATGGCTCTATTTCCTCTGACCCTCCTTGCTCCCCTTGCGTGCCCCTTCCCCTGACTCCCTTCCCAGCCAACTTTTCCTGTTCTTTTCCTTATTCTGCCCATCTCTCATTGTCCATTTCTCCTTTTCTTTACTGGCAGTAAAAGAAACTGAGCATTCAAATTGTTTTTTTTAATTTATTTTATTGAAGTATAGTTGATATATAATGTGTTAATTTCTACTGTATAGAAAAGTGATTCAGTTATACATACTACATATAGTCTTTTTCATATTCTTTTCCATTATGGTTTATTACAGGATATTGAATATAGTTCCCTCCACTATATAGCAGAACCTTGTTATTCATCCATTCTATATGTAACAGTTAGTATCTGCTGATTCTGAACTACCATTCCATCCCTCTTCTGCCTCGCACTTAACCACAAGTCTATTCTCTGTGTCTGAGTCTGTGTGGTTTTCATAGAGGTAAGTTCAGTTGTGCCATACACTCATTCCCCATGTAAGTGATATCATATAGGTATCAAATGATTTTTTAATTTAATTTTAATGAAAGAGCGTATGTTGATCTTTTATCTTTTCTAATTTGAAAAATCTAAATTTAGTTGGCCTTTATTCAGTGATTCGCATGATTCACTTATTTCTTTTGCCCTTTTAGTCTGAATGTCATTCTAAATTAATAACAGCAACAAAAATCCGTTGCCTTCTATCCTGGTCTGAAAGATCCTGTCATTTTATTTCTTACTGTCTGGATCTCTGGATCTTACTCTCTGAAACTTTTTATTTTTTTTTTTTTCCTGTGAGGATTTGTATAAACGTTCGAGCTCATGTTTGCAAAATAGTAAGAAGTAATTCTTCAGAGTCTGGTTCCTGCCCACAGCCCAGCCTTTTCTTGTGCCTGAAATGGCACCCCAGCTCTAAAAGCAGATGTGCCTGCCCACGGTGTCTCTTGCCCAGTCCTTTACTTACGTATCACTAGAGATCTGGCTTGCCAGCTATCATGGGTCTCCAGATACTGGACAGGGATTTGCCAAGTGACCTGCTTCTCCAGTTGGGTGAGACCTTGGAATTCCCCTGGACGGGACCTCTAGGTGGAGCAGGTTCTATGATGCTGTGGTTGGACCACATTGAATAAGATAACCAGCCATTCCTTCTCATTGGCACCACTTACAAGGTGCTTCTGAATCATTATTTCATTTGATCCTTCCACCAACCTTGTGTGATCAAGCTACCAATGTATCCCCATTTTACAGATGTATAAACTGAGACCAGAGAAATTAAGTGATTTGTATAGGGTCAGACACCCAAATTCTTGTCAGAGCAAGAATTTGAACTCTGGCCAGTGAACTTCAAATCCAGGGCCTGGCACAGAGTTGACTCAGTAAACATTTGGCCCTCTCATTATACCTACCACAAGCTAAACAAAGGTCATTGCTTCTCTCTGGCAGGGCCATCTCTCCAGGAAAGAGTGCATGTTTGCAAATTTAGCAATAAATAGTTCATCATAATCTGGTTCTGCCCACAGCCTAGCCTTTTCCTGTGCCTGAAATGGCTGGTTATCTTATTCAGTGTGATCCAACCACAATATCATAGAACCTTATCACCACCAGGACCCTTGGCAAAGGGGCATTGAAGACACTGTCCTGCTATAAAAATAACTATTCAGATCTCAGAGCTCTCTTGGCCTCTTTGGAGTCTCCCTTCCAGTTCAGCTGATGACACCACTGTTTTATGCACTAGCTGCATGAAAAAGAAAGGAATTCCCCCATTTCTTTCAGAAGAAAACAGTCAGTAGTTACTGTCATAATATAATAGAAATGTTAACAATCAGATTTATGGAAGGACTAAGAGATACTGGTGAATCGTCTCCGCCTCTGTCTCGCCCACATTCCACTCTGTCCTTCTGTAGTTTGCTGGGTGTTGGTGTGGGTAAGCTACATAGCAGTTTCTGAAAATAACCAAGAAGGCTTTTTCATTTTGAGTAACAGGAGAATCGGCATAATTGGAAATGAGAATAGAACTTGAACCAAGTCAAAGAAGATGGATTGTATGTTGAGAGCTGTTGAAAATATAAGAGCTGGTTGTATTGTTTGTGTATATTCAAGCTTGGGAAGGTTAAATTCCATTATTTTTCCATTTGTTCTGCATTTTAATTCTGAAAAGAAACCTGACTTTGCCCCTTTTTTATTTTTTAAAACTTGTGAAAAGAAGAGAGAAAGAATGATTTTTTAAAATTGTTTGAGAACATTGAAATCAAAAGAAGCTATAAAGGCACTAGATAGAGAACCCAGTGACTAAGAGGATGAGGAATGATGAGTATGCCTCCCTTTGGGAGGGGTTCTACCTGTGTAGATTTCCACACACAGAAATCTTAGCACTAAGCGTGTTGTCACATGTGTGGTAGTGCTGAATGATTTGAAAGAAATCATAGTCAGAACAAAGGAGATTCTGGAGCATGTTTCATGTGTAGATCATTCTACACAACCTAAAATTTGGGAAACATATGCAAATTCCCTGGAAAGTAAAAACCAATACCTGTGCTCTGGGGGTATCCGGGCTAGAGGAGAAGGTTGATGATGAACACCATCTTCTCTGGAGGGGCAAGACCTCCAGGAGACCATTGTGAAGGTGCTATGTAATCCAGGCACTGAGTTTGCACACTTGAACCCTTGGTGGAAGCTCTCATTGGTCAAGCTTGCATAGAAAGAATGGATTCTCCAAAAGAATGCATCACTGTTGCAGGACAATGTCAGTCAAAGTGGGAGCCATTGAGCCTGAGGAATGGGCCCTGTGCTATTTTCCTGCTCTGCTTGTTATCAATCCCACAGTAGCGGGGGTCATCAGGCTGAACTTCATCAACCTGGGCAATCTCTCCAGTAGGATTTAATTTGATTTGAGAGAAGTAAAAGATCTCTTCCTTCATCTAAATTCATAACAATAAATATTCTACCCATACAACAACACACAAGGACTTCCAAAATTGTTGGTTTTATGTCTATCTTTCCCCAGTATAAGTTTATGTACCTAGTTCAGTCTCAAACATAGTTGATTATCAATAAATATTCATTTAATGAATGAGTGAATTAATCTTTGAAAATTTCTAAAATCTTTCAATAATCCCCAAATCCCTTTTTGGAAAATTTTACCAAAATGAAATTGTAAAACTATCACTACACAATTTGTTTTTGAGATATTTATGTTAGCTCTGCAAGTTTGAAATCACAGTTTTTGAAAAACAAGGTTTTTTTAAGATAAGAATAAAAGTAAGAATGGGCTTCCCTGATGGCTCAGTGGTAAAGAACCCGCTTGCCAATGCAGGATGAGTGGGTTTGTAATCCCTGGGATAGGAAGATGCCCTGGAGAAGGAAATGGCAACGGCTCTAGTATTCT
Organism: Aepyceros melampus; assembly: GCA_006408695.1. Taxonomy (NCBI): domain Eukaryota; kingdom Metazoa; phylum Chordata; class Mammalia; order Artiodactyla; family Bovidae; genus Aepyceros; species Aepyceros melampus. Next base: position 282,040 of record SJXQ01005537.1, on the reverse strand, counting down.
TGCCTGGGAAATCCCATGGACAGAGGTGCCTAGTGGGCTACAATTCATGAGGTCACAAAAGAGTTGGACACAACTTAACAACTAAACAGCAACAACAAAAGTAAGAATAACTTTCACCAGGAGTGGACTTCAAGCTTCTGCGGATGGGGTACAAAACCTTACTTAACTCACACCTTCTGCTTCTGGGGAGTTCTGCCAGACAACCCTTCCCTCTTGCATTTCTCCAGCCTTAATTGCTTGATCAAATGTTTTGAAAGAATAAACCCAGGAAGAAGACTTGAGAAACAAGCAGCCAAGACTGGAGTTTTCACTTTGCAGAGAACCTATTGAGTGGACATTTCAACTGATGGGAAAGACAGTGGCCCAATGGTTAGGAAATGTGACTTGCTGAGAGGGAACCAGGAAAGGAGAGACGGGGAAGAGGGTCTCTTTGTGCTGAAATCAATGCAATGACATCTAATGTGTGTGTAGAAAAAAGGTCCTGTGTAAACAGCTCACTACAGGTCACAAGATAGCACTTTCTGAGGCCTGGATCCTATTTCTTTACACCATTTATGCCCAACCCAAGCCAGACAGTCCTATTTCAAGGATTGCTGACCCCTCTCCCCTCTCCCTAGTGACAGATCTAAATACATAGCTAAAAAATAAGGTGACCACAAAGAAATAACTTCTGGCTTTAATGCCATTTGGCTAGAAGTGTATGAGCCAGCCTCTCCCAACTTTCCTTATGTTATTTATGAAAACAAAGAAAAAGACAATAACTTAAAAGAACATTAGAAACTTCAACCCAGTCAATGGCTTGACCAGATTCTGAGAGGCATTTTCACTAATCATAAAGTGGAACACAGTGGAAGGAAAAGGGTGGGCTGATAGGACCCACCAGAGGCAGCAGGTGAAGTCAGACACTACACAGACTTTACACACATGTAACGTATCCAGGTTACGGCTCATATAATTGAGCTGAATTGAAAGTCAGCTGCCCCTACGTTTTGTGTCAGGCCCAGAGATCCAAGGTCTGAACCAACTATAACACAAAGTAGGTACCCATATGCCATGGAAGTGCTGCTTTTTGAGGATGCTAACACTACTATCCAGATAAGGCGATGGCACCCAACTCCAGTACTCTTGCCTGGGAAGTCCCATAGACGGAGGAGCCTGGTGGGCTGCAGTCCATGGGGTTGCGAAGAGTCGGACACGACTGAGCGACTTCCCTTTCACTTTTCACTTTCATGCATTGGAGAAGGAAATGGCAACCCACTCCAGTGTTCTTGCCTGGAGAATCCCAGGGACGGGGGAGCCTGGTGGGCTGCCGTCTATGGGGTCATACAGAGTTGGACACGACTGAAGCGACTTAGCAGCAGCAGCAGCAACACTATGATCTATTTGCTGCTAGCTCCTCCTAGGAAGTAACTGGGCAGGAAGTGTATGTATATGTGGGGGAGGGCAGGAGGAAGGAGAACCTGCAATTTTGTACTATATCCTGGGAGGTGCAATATTTACAAGGTAAACACTAGAGGCAAAGGTGGAGACAGGAAGATCTCTAACAGCAGTACACAATATCAATTGCAGTGTTGCAGGTGAGCAGTGGGTCAGAGGAACAGAGAAACGGGTGGAGGAATGTGCTGTCTCAGTAGAATGAAACCGTGGTAGGTGATGCCTGCTAGAAACAGAAAATTGCTCTGGATATTCTGCATGTCAAACTGTACTCCAGGTCTGAAAAAAAGATGCTCACCAGGCAGCGATGGGCAGTGTGGCCAAAGGTACCACAGTTACACTCACTGATAACCAACATCGAGTCTGGAAAGACTTTGTCTTAGTTGGAGGTGAGAACCAAACCAAATCCTACCGTTTATACCTCAAAACTAGGCTTGTGTGAAAAATCCTACAGAACAAAGAAAAGGGAATATAATTCAGAAGACCGTTCAAAATAATCTGTTATAGAACCATAAGAAAAACTCAGGAAGGTTACAACTTAATAATAAAATGTAAATAATAAAATAAAATCATATAAATAATAAAATGAAAGAAAACATAGTATTTCCTAGGGTGATCATTTAACTTATTCAGAGTGAAAGGAAGCACTATTAATAACTGTCCCAGTTATGAGCCAATATTTCTTATAAAAATAAAAAATTCTAAATAAAATTTTAGCAAATAGAACCCAGAGAGTGTATTTTAAAAGATAATACATCCAGAACAAATGAGATTTAGTCCAAGGATGTAAGTTTGTTTTAACATTGCAAACATCAATGTGTTTCATGTACTGTTAACAGAATAGAGAAAAAATAAATTTCAATAAATGAAGAAAAATAATTTGATAAAATTGAACATATAATCATGGTAAATCACTCAGAAATAGAAATTTCTCTTAGAAATAGAAGGGAACTTCATTGATCTAATTAAAGTGTATTTCAGAAAACCTACAGCTTGTAATAACTGAAGAAATAATGAATGCTTTCCCTCTGACATTGAGAACAAGGCCATGATGGCCCCTGTCACCATTTCTATTCAGCAGAGCACTGAAAGTCTTGGGAGGAGGGGTGGCGTATAAAGCTTGGAGTAAAACGTTCATCATTTGTAGATGACATGATTGTATACATATAAAATTCAATAGAACGTATACAAAATTAGAATCAATAAGTGACTTTAGCAAGGGAAATATAAAAATCAGTTAATTTCTATGTACTGGCAATAAACAATTTTAAATGAAGCAAAAAGTGAATCAAAATCATTAAATACATAGACAGAAATAAATATAACAAGATATTCAAGATATTGTATTGAAAACTATAAAATATTAATAATATCTGAAAACCAAAATAAATGGAGAAATATACCATATTCATGGGTCAAAACACATAACATTGTTTAGATATCAATTCTCTCCAAATTGGGTGGAGAGAATCCAATCCAAATCTCACATGCTCTTCTACAATGAGACTTTGCCACTTCCCTTCAATACATGGAGTCTAATTTTCTTTTCTTTGAAACTAGATTGGCTGTATGACTTCCTCNTTCCATGGGGATGGTCTTGATCCCTGTCTCCTGTACAATGTCACGAACCTCCGTCCATAGTTCATCAGGCACTCTGTCTATCAGATCTAAGCCCTTAAACCTATTTCTCACTTCCACTGTATAATCATATGACTTTCGCAGGGGTAAATGACAATGCAATGTCAATATTTGCATTGCATTTCCAGTATTTACTGGAATAATGAATCTTTTAGACTTTAGTTGCCAAAGGAAGTCGTGCTGTGAGGAAGCCCAAACTGGCCTATGTGGAGAGATCACATAGGCAGACCCCAAAACTGACTACGCTAGCCCCAGCTACCTTAGTTCTCTGATGTTCCAGCTCCAGCCATCATCCAATTACAATTGAATGAGACCCCAAAAACATTGGGTTAAGCACTCTCTGCATTTCTAACCCACAGGAACCAAGAGAGATAATGAAATTATTGTTGTTATTCTAAGTCACTACATTGTTTTTAATTTTTTATTGAGGTATTATTGACTTATAGAATGCTATACACAACTCAAGTTTGAGGATTAGTATACACCTATGAAAGCTCTGTACCATCAAGGCCACTGACATGTTCATCACCTCCTAAAGTTTCCTTCCACACCCTTTATTATTATCTTGTGTGTGTGCATGTGGTAAGAACACTTAACATAGCATCTATTCTTTTAGCAAATTTTAAGTATACAATACGGTATTGTTAGTAATAGGTACATGCTGTGTAGTAGATCTCCAGAACTTATTTATCTGTCGACTGAAAGAAAATGCTCATTGTAAAAGTTGGGATTTTTTTTGTTTGTTTGATCGTGCCAGTGGCTTATGGAGTTTTAGCTTCCTGACGAGGAATTGAATCCAGGCCCTCAGCAGTGAGAGTGTGGAGTCCTAACCACTGGAGTATAGGGGAATTCCCAAGGATTATTTTTTTATTTGAGGCATCACTGAGGACTTTAGTTCATGATACAGCCTCTCAAGTGGCTCTGAGGGACTGTCGCAAAGAGATATGGGAGGAGCCAGTATCCTGGAGTTTTTGCAAAAAATAAATAAATAAATAATGAAGCAGGTAATCAAATATGAAAATATTGCTGCTAATTAAAGGGGGAGAAAGGCCCCAACATCTAAAGTAATCAATTCACTGTTTTTTCTTAGTGTATGAGAAGGTGCAAGATTCTGGGTTTATTGAAATTATTCCTTTGATATGCACCTTAGATATCTAGGGCCAGTTTACCTCCATCCTGAGTTTCCCTCAGGGTGCACCATTGTGAATGGCTGCTGTGGCTGAAGGCTTGATGGCCACAACACCGTTTATTTACTGAAATACAGGTGATGTTCTTTGTCCCTTGTTTTTTATGTGATCCAACGAATGTTGGCAATTTGATCTCTGGTTCCTCTGCCTTTTCTAAATCCAGCTTGAACATCTGGAAGTCCTTAGTTCACATGCTGTTGAAGCCTAGCTTGAAGGATTTTGAACATGACCTTGCTAGCATGTGAAATGAGTGCAATTGTGTGATAGCTTGAACATTCTTTGGCATTGCCCTTCTTTGCTATTGGAATGAAAACTGACCTTTTCCAGTCCTGGGGCCACTGCTGGGTTTTCCAAATTTGCTGATATATTGAGTACAGCACTTTAGCAGCAGCATCTTTTAGTACAACTAAAGTTTTGTCCCCCTTGACCCTCACTTCCTCATTTCCTCCACCCCTAGCCTTTGGAAACCACCATCGTACTTTTTTCTTCTATGAGGTTGATCATGCCACATGTAAGTGAGATCATTCAGTATTTGTCTTTCTATGTCTGGCTTATTTCACTTATTTCACTTAATGTCCTCCAGGGCCACTCTTGTTGTTACAAATGCAAGATTTCCCTTTTTTTGAAAAAAAAAAAAAGGCTGAATTATACTCCTCTGTATGTGTATTAGTCTGTTTGGCCCACGATAACAAAATATCAAAGAGTGGTATCATATAAACACTAGAGATTTACTTCTCAGATTATGGAGGCTGGGAAGTCCATGATCAAGATGCTGGCAGATCCAGTGTCTTGTTAAGATCCACTTTTTGTTATAGTTGGAGTATTTTCACTGGGTCCTCACATGGAGGAAGGGGAAAGGGAGATTTCTTGGGTCTTTTTTATAAGGACACTACACTCATCATGAGGACTCAGCCCTCATAACCTAATTACCTCCCAAAGACTGCATTTCCTAATACCATCACCTTGGGAGTTACAGTTTCCACATATAAGTGGAGGTGGTGCATAAACATTTGATCTATAGCAATATGCATATGTCACTTTCCTTTACTATTCATCTGTCAGTGGACCTTTAGGTTGTTTCCATATCCTGATGATCGTAAATAATGCTGCAATGAACATGAGAGTACAGATATCTCTGCAAGATTTTTATTCCAATTCCTTTGGATAAATACTCAGAACTGGGATGGCTGGATCACATGGTAGTTCTACCTTTAATTTTTTCAGGAACCTCCAAATGTTTTCCATAATGTCTATACCAATTTGCAGTCCTACCCTCAGTGTGTAAGGATTCCCTTTCTCCATATCCTGAACAACATTTAGCTTTTAAAAAAATAATAATTAAAGCCATCATAGTGGAGTGAGGTGATATCTCATTATAGTCTTAATTTGCATTTCTCTGATGATTAGTTATGTTGAGCACCTTTGTATATACTTGTTGGTCATTTGTAGATCTTGTCTAGAAATGTCTATTGAGGTCCATTGCCCATTTTAAAATCTGGTGTTTTGTTAAGGAGTTACAGAAGTTTGTCATACATTTTGAACGATACATGATTGGCAAATATTTTCTTCCATTGTGTATGTTGCCTCTTCATTTTGTGGATGGCTTCCTTTGCTCTGCAGTAGCATTTTAGTTTCATGTAATCCCACTTGTTTACTTTTGCTTTTGTTTCTTGTGCTTCTGATGTTGTATCCAAAAAAAAAAGTTGTTGCAAATTGTCAGCTGAAAAAAAATGTACAATCTAAAAGTTGAGAATTATGTTTTATTTGGGGTATTACTGAGGACTTAAGTCTGGGATATCATCTCTCAGATAGCTCTGAATGGCTGTTCCAAAGAGGTAAGGAAGGAGCTAGGAACAGGCAGTTGAACATCAAAAGATTATTGCTAATTAAAAAAAGAACAGATGTCTCGAGTTAGTTAATGACTTAGTACTGTTCTATGTATGCTAAGTCACTTCAATCGTGTCCGACTCTGTGCGACCCCATAGACGGCAGCCCATGAGGCTCCCCCGTCCCTGGGATTCTCCAGGCAAGAACACTGGAGTGGGTTGCCATTTCCTTCTCTAATGCATGAAAGTGAAAAGTGAAAGTGAAGTCGCTCAGTCGTGTCAGACTCTTAGCGACCCCATGGACTGCGGCCCACCAGGCTCCTCCGTCCATGGGATTTTCCAGGCAAGAGTGCTGGAGTGGGGTGCCATTGCCTTCTCCGTTCTATGTATAGGAAGATGAAAGTCTGGGCTCATTGAAATCATTCTTTTCACATGTGCCTTAACTATCTGGGTCCAGTATTCTGTTTTCTCCATCTTGAATCCTCTCAGTGTGCATTATTGGAGGTGGCTGCAGTGACTGAAGACTTCTTGGTTCCAACATCATTTGTTTACTGATATGGTAGGCAATATTTTTTTGTCCACACAAGACATATGTCAAGGAACTCTTCTTGAATGTTCCAGTCCAAGATGGTGACACAGGAGGCTCCTGAACTCACTTCCTCCCATGGACACACCAAATCTATATCTGCACGTGGATCATTTCCTTCTGAAAAAAATCTAGAAACCAGCTGAATGATTTCTACATGTTGAGCAAATAAGAAAATACATCAAAACAGGTAGAAAAGACTGAGCCCTCTTGCCATCCACCTTATCTTCATCACAGCAACATGCAGTTAGGAGGGAAACCCTGAGGAGCAAAAGGCTGTGACTCAAAATCTAGCACCACAGCTTTTAAGACTTCCACCTGAAGGGTGGGCCCCCCAAACAGCTATTTTAAAAGCCACTGGGGCTTGTGTCCACAAAACCCACTTGATGATAGCAAACAAGAAACAGTTCTTAATAGGCTCAAGAGAACTCACTGTGGCTCTCCCCTCTAGGGGTCATCACAGAGGTAGCAAACAGAAGGGCCCATTTCCCAGTCTTTCTCAAAAGAGGCATATTTGCAAAAGCTGATGCAGCATCCAGGATTCTAATTTAGCATACATTTGTGATTCTACCCAGAGACAAGGAGGCTGGCAGGTTTGGTTCCCACATTCTCCCTCTGGCCTGCTCCAGGTCATTGGTGTCTTACTGGAAGAAGACAGTGCAACTATCTGCCACATTTGCTTTTGTAGCTGCAGCCCAGATGACACCCTTCTTGATTACCCTGTTCCAGTGGCCAATTTGGCTTCATCTGTGGGTCCCACAGGACTGCAGCAAACAAAGAAACAGTTTTTAACCAGCTATCACCCCAAGGCTCAGCACAGAAGGACCAGATAGTAAAGCCCATCTCCCAACCTTTTCCTGAAAGAGACCTACATACATACTTTATAGGCTACTGCTTAAGACTCAGATTTCTAGTTTAGCACACATCTATAGGCTGATTGCAAACCTCCCCCGAGACCAGGGAAGCCAGCAAAAATCATCTCTGCATTCTCCCTCAATCACAATCCAAACCACTAGTATCTCCCTGGGAAGAGTTTGTGCATACAACTGATGTCCCCATTTTGTGGCTGCCACCCAGGGAAAGCAGCCCTTGATTGTTTGGCTCTAGTGCCATATTTGACCATGTTAGACCAGATGGACTTAACAGGTAGTTACAGAACATACCATCCCAAATCAGCTGAACACACATTCTTCTCAAGTGCACATAGAACACTCTCCAGGATAGATCATATGTTAGGCCACAAAATAAGTCTTAATAAAGTTAAGAAGATTAGAATCATATCTAGCATCTTTCCCAACCATAATGGTATGAAACCAGAAATCAGTTATAAGAAGGAAACTGGAAAATTCACAAATGTGAGTAGATTAAACAATATGGTCCTGAAAAATCAATGGATCAAAGAAGAAATAAAAAACAAAAATGTATCTTGAGACAAATAAAAATGGAACTACAATATACCAAAACTTATGGTATGCAGCAAAAGCAGTTCTAAGAGGAAGGTTCATAGTAATATATGCCCACATTAAGAAAAAAGAAAGAGATTCAATAAACGACTAAATTTATAGCAACTTAGAAAAGAAAACCCAAAGTTAGTGAAAGGAAGGAGATAGTACAAATCAGAGTAGAAATTAATGAATAGAGACTATATAGGCAATAGAAAAGAACAATGAAACTGAGCTGGTTTTAAAAAACAACAACAAAATACATGAAGCTTTAGCTAGACTTCGAAAGAGAGAGAGAAGAATATTATTCAGCAATAAGAAGGAAGGGAATTTTGTCATTTGCAACAACATCAATGAATCTGGAGGGCTCATTCACTTATGCTAAGTGAAATAAGTCAGACAAAGACAAATACTGCATGACATCACTTAAATATGGAATAAAAAATAATGTCAATCTCGTAGAAACAGAGAGTAGAAAGTAGTTGTCAGGGACTGGGGAGTGAAATAGGAAGCAACTATTAGAAAGCTAAATTTTCAGTAATAAGATAAATAAGGTCTGAGGATCTCATGTAAAATACAGTGACTATAGTTGATAATACTGTATTGTATAATAATTAAAATTTGCTAAGAAGAAAAGAACTTAAATGTCCTCACCAAAGAAGAAGATGGAGAACAGAAATAAGTGAGATGATGGGTATGTTAAATAATTCAGTCAAGAGGGAATCATTTCTCTCATACACACATGCACACACACAAAGGACAGGAAGAGACAAGGGTTTCCCAGTGCATTTCTCAAAGCTGGTATAACCCTGATCCCAAACCTGAGAGACTGTGCAAAAGCAAGCGAACAGAAACAGTACCTCAGATTTGCCCTATCTCTGAATACAGATTCTTTAAAAATCATGAACAAAATACTAATAAATTGAAACCTGCTATAAGTTGACCAAGTAGACCTTGTTGAAGTAATATAAGAATGATATAATTATGACAGATAAAAGCTTGATTTATCATGTTCTTAGGTCAGAGAGAAGAAAACAGTGATAGTAATAGATATTTAATATTTGATAAATAATTTGATAAAAGTCACTTACCTATTTTTGATTAATCCTTTAGTTAATTGGGAATAAGAAATTCTTTTGTAATATGATGCAATGTTTAAATAAAACCAACTGCTAATATTATTTTTAATGATGAACACTAGAGGTATTCCATTAAAACCAGTAAAAGAACAGTGCTCACTCTATTACTTACTTTTACCATTTTTCTGGAAGCTGGAATGAATTAATTCGATTTTTCAAAAAGTAAGAAATATGACTTAGAAAGGGAGAGAGAAGATAAGCATTTTTAATATAAAAGCAAGTTTTCTACCTGGAAAAGTATTAGATTGATGAGGTGAGAATTCCTCCCTGTGTGCAGGTAATAAGAGGGTATCGTGCCTATTTAGTATTTTAAAGCAATAATAAATTGACTTAAAGCCTGTCTCTTTTTATTACCACTTTACACTGGAAACTCTAAACAATATCAGTGATAAAATAATCTTCTGTGAAGAAAATACTTTGCTAAGTTCTAAACAGTTGTGGCAGTTATTTTTGGGTGTGTATATATATGTATAATACATATATAATTATGTGGTGTATTATGTCATATATAGTAAGTATATAAACACAAATACATATAAATATGCTTCACACTAGCAGATTTTCATTACTTAATCTTTAATAAACTTTGTATACTATGTGGAAATTAATTCAGAGAACTTCCAGTTAAACAGTCAGTCCTACCCACATGGATTTAGTCACAGATTGTTTGGAGAGGAAGTTTATAACCATTTAGAATCATTTGATCTCGCTTTAGGAGAATTATGAGTCTTCCATTCTGTGGTACTACTTAGTTGAAAGAGTAGATTCACAACAAACAATAATGACACAGTTGCTCTAAGAATATAGAAAAAGGACTTGACTTCTTCCATTTGGCCATATAACCATTGCCAGAAGCACTCAAAGGGGGAGATTTGACTGCCTGTATCATTTTCACCAAGACTGGAACGTGATTCTAAAGCAATGGCTCAAAACAGGCAATGTTTGCTATCATTCACCTTTTTCTACAAATTTTTTACAGAAAAAGAAAAACTTTAGGAAAGTTTTTCTAAAATGTAACAGAAATGGATAATGAATTTCCTGGTGATGATATTTTAGTTACAGTATTGCAGCTTCTAGAATTGTAACTTCTACCAAATCTACCCTTGTCGTTTAAACTTTTGCTAGCTATTTGTGTATCTGGTGCTCTATGTGGCAGAAACTTTTGAAATTAAAATTAATAACTTTAATCAACTATGAATCTAGCCATATTTCCCAATGAACATGAATATGCAAACATTAATTTTGATGAGGGCAGTGACAAACTTGTAGAAGTAAAAGCTCAAAACCATAAATTGTAATTCTTATATATTATTTCATCATTCATTCCTATGCCAGACTGATTTGTAGGTATATGTTTTCTTTCCAAAGAACACATTAATGTAATTAAGATGTATTAATCTATTACTTTTCTGGTACAATAATATTTTATTTTAGGGCTTCCCAGGTGGCACAGTGGTAAAGAATCTGCCTGCCAACGCGGGAGACACAGGTTCAATCTCTGGATCAGGAAGATCCCCTGGAGAAGGACATGCAACCCACTCCAGTGTTCTTTTTTTATTTATTTATTTATTTTAATTGGAGGCTAATTACTTTATAATATTGTAGTGGGTTTCGAAGGCAGTGGCACCCCACTCCAGTACTCTTGCCTGGAAAATCCCATGGATGGAGGAGCCTGGTAGGCTGCAGTCCATGGGGTCGCGAACAGTCAGAGACGACTGAGGGACTTCACTTTCACTTTTCACTTTCATGCATTGGAGAAGGAAATGGCAACCCACTCCAGTGTTCTTGCCTGGAGAATCCCAGGGACGGGGGTGGCTGGTGGGCTGCCATCTCTGGGGTTGCACAGAGTCAGACACGACTGAAGTGACGCAGCAGCAGCAGCAGTGGATTTTGCCATACATTGACATGAATCAGCCATGGGTGTACATGTGTCCCCCATTCTGAACCCCCCTCCTACACCCTCCCTCCCCATCCCATCCCTCAGGGTCAACCCAGTGCACCGGCCCTGAACTCCCTGTCTCATGCATCGAACCTGGACTGCAATCTGTTTGACATATGGTAATATACATGTTTCAACATGTTTCAATGCTATTCTCTCAAATCATTGGAAAATCCCATGAACAAAGGAGGCTGGTGGGCTACAGTCTGTGGGGTTGCAAAGAGTAAGACATGACTAAGCAAAAGTAAGTTTTTTACTGACGTGATCATTTTTAAAAGGTTCAAAAAGGAAAATTTTTCTTGTGCCCTCTGTCATTATTATAATTTGTTTCATTTCGTGATTATTATTCAAAATAATTTCATAGTATACAAGGGAGGGAATAAAATCCCAGCCTGCTCCAGGTATCAACTATTCTAGATACACCATTGCCACTATTTTCAGGGTATTACACTAATAACTCTTCTTCTCTCTGAGAGAGGATCAAGCCCATTACATTGATTCTTTCCCAGTCTTGATTATCTACACAGAGCTCTAATACTTTAAAGCTGGCATAGGTTTCACAGAATTCAGATCCTTGATTGTCCTTTTTGTATGCAGAAAATAGCTCTTGCTTCTGGGAAATCTTATAACCAACTTTATTGGGAGCAGTCTTCATGGGTCGAACACCACAGATGTTTAAGCTTTAATCCTCTGTGCATCTAGCCTCTGCAATGTGACATAATGTCCGGGTCATTTTCCCAAGTGATAAACGTCTCATATATCAGCCTCTATCATCATAATTTGACTAATGAGTAACACAAGACAAATTTTCAACATAGCATAGATGCATTTCTGAATGGATAAATACATGTTTGGAGAAAGAAATGGCAACCCACTCCAGTATTCTTGCCTGGAGAGTTCCATGAACAGAGGAGCCTGGCAGGCTACAGTCCATGGGGTCGCAGAATCGGGCACAACTGAGTGACTAACACACACACAAATACATGTTAAAGGCAGCCTACATCTTTGAACATCCCCATATGTTTTCTTTTCAAAAACTTTTTTTTATTCTATATGGGAATATAGTTGAATAAAAATGTTGTGTTAGTTTCAGGTTATAGCAAAATGGTTCAGTTATACATAACATGTATCTATTCTTTTTCAAATTCTTTTCCTATTTAGGTTATTACAGAATATGGAGTAGAGTCCCTTGGGTAATACAGTAGATCCTTGCTGGTTTTCTATTTTAAATATAGCAATGTGTACATGTCCATGCCAAGCTCCCAATCTATCCCACCCCTTCTGTTACAAAACAGATTCACAGATTTAGAGAATGAATTTATGGTTACCAGAGGGGAAGGGGGATTTCTTAATTTTACATGTTGCACAAATATGGAGTGACCAGTCGTCCAAATCTGCCTGCATCTGAGGGCACCGGGGATGCAGGATTTCCAGTGCTGACACCGAGAGAGTTCAGGTACATCTGGATGGATTGTCACATTAGGTATAGGATTAGTTCACCTGTCCCATATATATATTTATAAAATTTAGAAATGCTTTTGGTTGCTAGCTAATAGGAAACCCTCCCAAAACCATTTAATCCAAGCAGGTGATTAAATGAATTCCACATTCTCACATAACAGGCAGATAGAGGCGGACAGACCAGTTACTGTAGCTACTGCACGGTGTCATTAATTCCCTAGGTCCCTCCTGCCTTTCTGGCTCACTGTGCTTCACATTTTTTTCTATTGGTTTCATGATTGCTAGACTGTCTGCCACACCTCCAGACATCCTTTTCATTCCAGTGCAGAAGGTGGGGGAGGAGAGAAGGATGTGCGGATGTGGCATACTTCTTCCCCTGTCTCGTTGGCTAGACTGTCCCGTGGGCACCCTTGGCTACGAAGCAGCTGGGGAACCTGGAATTCATGTTATAGCCTCTAGAGCAGGAGGTGGCAAGGGAGAAGGGCTGGAAATGGGTTCTGAGCGAGCCAACATACAGGTAAGATTTGCTGCACTGTCAAAGCCATAAACATTTGTCTATAGGATCTGATTCAACAGCCTCCAGAAACATGAAGGGTTATCACGATCTGGAAAATGTATAGAGTAGGTTTCTTAGAACAAGCCACGTCTAAGTATGACTCAGAAGAAATGTATTTACACATTTTTTGCTCCCAGGCTGATGTACGTTATCAGAAATAAAAAGTCCAGTCACGGAAGAAACAGCAGAAGAGTGGGTCATAGTTCTTTCAATTTGTCAGTGATCCACAGTGATGGGAAAATATACGCAGCAGTTCTGAGTTTATTCCTGAATGGAGAGACAGTAATCACATCCACTAGCACTCAGAACACTGTTTCCTGGGCAACACCTTGACTTCTGTGAGGTTAAAGCATAGGAACCTTTCAGCCATTTGTTGACTGCCAGAGCAAAATGTTCCTGTCCTCTCTGATTGTTAGAAAACACGCACTCAAAGGGAGCCAGAGCACTCGATTTGATGTAGTACTGTTGGGAAAATATCAAAGTTCATTCATTCATTTGTTCGTCAGCTTTGAGCACTAATGGACCAGATGCTGTTCTAGTTGCTCAGCACACAGCAATGAGCAAAGCAGCAGACAAAATTTCTTCCCTCATGTAGCTTACATTTCTAGTGATGAAATAGATGATAAATGAAATACATCTATATTTTGGTAATAAGCACTATGGAGAAAAATAAAACAGAGAAGGGGAGAAGGGATGAGGGGTGAGTAGTTATTGTTAAAAGGGTGATTTTCACTAAACGATGGTATTTGAGTGGGAAATGAGGGCATAGGCCATACAAATACGTGGGCAGGAGGACCCCTTGCTAAAAGTATGTAAATGCAAAGATCCTGAAGTAAAAGCATGCCTTCCTCTATGGGGACAGCAGGTGAGCAAGGGGAAGCAGTGGCAGTAGAAGAAATGGGGGGTTAGGGGAGATTATGCAAGACCCTAAGGATCATTGTAAGTACTTTGCCTTTTATCTGAGTGAGAATTTGAGCCACTGAAGGTTTCAAGCAGAGGAGAGACGTGGTCTGATTTATATTTTAAAAGGACCATTGGTTGCCGTGATGAGAGCAGGGATGTAGGAGTACATTATACAAGAGCACACACAGGGAGAGCAGGCAGAAGACTCTTGTAGGAATGCAGGCGTGGGACTTTCCTGGTGGCACATGGATAGGAATCTGCCTGCCAATGCAGGGGACATGGGTTCGATCCCTGGTCCAGAAGATTCCACATGGCATGGAGGAACTAAGCCCACAAACCACAACTACTGAGCCCGTGCAGCTGGAGTCTGTGCTCTGCAACACGAGAAGCCACTGCAAGGGAAGCCCGCACACAGCAACCAAGAGTAGCTGCCGCTCCCTGCAGCTAGAGAAAGCCCATACGCAGCAACAAAGACCTAGCGCAACCTAATACATTTTTTTAAAAAAGAAGGCACGTGGAAGAAAGCGGGTGCTTGGACCAGGGTGATACCTGTGGAGTTGGTGTGAAATGGGGGAATTTGGGGTAAGTTCATCCTGCTGGATTAGCTAACAGATGAGGGAGAGAAAGATTTTTGGCCTGAGCAAAAGGGAGACTAGAAATGCCATTTACTGACATAGGGAGGACAATGATAGTGGTGTACAGGCATTGTTTTAGTTGCCCAGGAACTAAAACAAGTTTTCTGTGGGGAAGGTTAATTTTGAACAAGCTAAGTTTAAAAGTAGATGTCTAAGCGAAGATGTCAAATAGACAGCTAAATATACCGATCTAGGCTGGAGGTAGGAATTCTTAGAACTTCAGGAAGAGGGTCTGCTTCATTAGCTGGGATTTTGTCCTACTTGTCCTAAAAACAAGCAGAAAAACACAAATTATCATCTCTGTAATTAAAGCTTTTAGGATTAAGTAGTTTAATTCCAATCACACAACTGTAAATAACAGATTGCATCCATCTGGAGCTCCACCCGCGCTTCAGACCACAATTGTGTTAACCTTAACATTCACAGGCCTTCTCAGGTGGCACTATTGCTAAAGAATCCGCCTGGCAATGCAGGAGACATAAGAGATGAGGGTTCAACCCCTGGGTCAAGGAGATCCCCTGGAGAAGGGCATGGCAACCCACTCCAGTATTCTTGCCTGGAGAATCCCAGGGACAAAGGAGCCTGGCAGGCAACTGTCCATGGGGGCATGACTGAAGTGACTTAGCACGCATGAGCATTCACAGGAATTGTTCTACAGCACAGTGAAATGTGATCCAGAGACACATGTCCAGTTTTTAACTAACATGGTTATCAAGTGGGTTAAGTCAAAGTGATGCAGCTGAAGCTAAAAAATATCCTTAGGATCAATGAAAAGTCACCCATAAATGCTATAGGCCTTTGTTATAGGACCTGGGTTCATCAAATAAGCAACTGAAAAAAATTTGAATATTATCCATCAATTTAAAAATTATTTTTGTGCCTTTTTCAGACTTTTTCCTTTTAAAGGAAAAAAACCCCATGAAGGTCAAAGTCAAGGTCAGAAGCTTTCCAGCAGTCTTCAGTGGTTCTGATGCATATGCATGCAGGTGTCTCCAGTCTCAGCCCAACTGTCTCTGCCTGCTAAAGCCTGGTTTGGGTACCAAGGGCAATACTAGGGTTTCCTGAACACAGTTGTAGCTTGTAATTAAGATAATGACAATTCTGGCAATCATAGAGGCTGTGCTGCCACCTGAAACCTATGAATAATCATTTTTCACATTCCTAACAGCACTCTGCAAACTCTTTTTTCACTACCTTTTTTCACCTTTGCCAACTTTTAATTTGCATTTATTTGTTTACTGGTGTAGTTGATAATTTTCTCAGTATACTCATTAGCTCTTCTTTTTACCTCTTTATATCCTGTCACTTTCAACCAAGTCACCCTGAAGCCATAGTTTAGGTAGTGCCATAAAAGACTTAATGGATACATGTAGCTTTCTCTTGGAGAAGGCAATGGCACCCCACTCCAGGACTCTTGCCTGGAAAATCCCATGGATGGAGGAGCCTGGTAGGCTGCAGTCCATGGGGTCGCTAGGAGTCAGACTCAACTGAGCGACTTCACTTTCACTTTTTACTTTCATGCATTGGAGAAGGAAATGGCAGCCCACTCCAGTGTTCTTGCCTGGAGAATCCCAGGGACGGTGGAGCCTGGTGGGCTGCCATCTATGGGGTCGCACAGAGTCGGACACGACTGAAGCGACTTAGCAGCAGCAGCACAGTAGCTTTCTCTATAAAGCTCTCTGGGATGTATTGATAGCTTGCTGATGGCATGCAAGGAAGAAACTGAACAACAGAGAAATCCAGCTTGGCTCACCACCACCAAAAGGGTGGAGTTTTAAATCTCTGAGAAGAGTTCTGCATTAAACTGTCAATCTGAGTACCTGGTGCTAAGAGAGAAAAAGAGTTGACTAACAATCTAAATTTATGAAGCTGTTTTTCAGCTTGAGAGCTGATGCTTAGAGATGTCCTGATAGGACATTAAGGCATCCAGGGAAACTCCCCAAGCCAGTGAGTCCCATGGTGAAGTCTATCCCAGTATCCCCTCATTCTGTTGCTTCCATGCATGCACGCGTGCTAAGGTCACTTCAGCTTGGCTCACCACCACCAAAAGGGTGGAGTTTTAAATCTCTGAGAAGAGTTCTGCATTAAACTGTCAATCTGAGTACCTGGTGCTAAGAGAGAAAAAGAGTTGACTAACAATCTAAATTTATGAAGCTGTTTTTCAGCTTGAGAGCTGATGCTTAGAGATGTCCTGATAGGACATTAAGGCATCCAGGGAAACTCCCCAAGCCAGTGAGTCCCATGGTGAAGTCTATCCCAGTATCCCCTCATTCTGTTGCTTCCATGCATGCACGCATGCTAAGGTCACTTCAGTCGTGTCTGACTCTTTGCAGCCCCATGGACGTAACCTGCCGGGCTCCTCTGTCCAGGGGATTTCCCAGGTTGCCATTTCCTTCTTCAGGGGATCTTCTTGACTCGAGGATTGAACCCAGGTGGATTCTCTACCACTGAGCCACCAGGGCAGAAAGGGAAGAGGAGCTAAAAAGCCTCTTGATGAAAGTGAAAGAGGAGAGTGAAAAAGTTGACTTAAAGCTCAACATTCAGAAAACAAAGATCATGGCATCTGGCCCCATCACTTCATGGGAAATAGATGGGGAAAAAGTAGAAACAACCAGTACTTTGGCCACCTCATGCCAAGAGTTGACTCATTGGAAAAGATTCTGATGCTGGGAGGGAATAGGGGCAGGAGGAGACAGGGACGACCAAGGATGAGATGGCTGGATGGCATCACGGACTCGATGGATGTGAGTCTGAGTGAACTCTGGGAGTTGGTGATGGACAGGGAGGCCTGGCGTGCTGCGATTCATGGGGTCGCAAAGAGTCGGACACGACTGAGCAACGAACTGAACTGAACTGAGCCACCAGGGAAACCCCGTGTGTGTGTGTGTATACACATATACATATATATATGCTTACAGTATTATGCTTGTAAATATTTATAAATATATACAAATTATATGTAAATACATAATATATAAAAATACATAAATGTGTGTACGCTCAGTTGCTTAGTCGTGTCTGACTCTGTGGCCTCATGGACTGTAGCCCACCAGGTTCGTGTGTCCATGGGATTTTCCAGGCAAGAACACTGGAGTGGGTGGCCATCTAGGGGATCTTCCTCACCCAGGAATTGAATCTGTGTCTCATGTTTCCCCTGCATTGGCAGGTGGATTCTTTACCACTGAGCCCCTGGGAAGCCCAACATACATAAACATACAAATATAGAATGGGCTTCCGAGGTGGTGCTAGTGGTAAAGAACTCATCTGCCAATGCAGATGGCATAAGAGATGTGAGTTTCTGCTGGGCATACACACCGAGGAAACCAGAATTGAAAGAGACACGTGTACCCCGGTATTCATTGCAGCACTGTTTATAATAGCCAGGACATGGAAGCAACCTAGATGTCCATCAGGAGATGAAATGGATAAGAAAGCTGCAGTACATATACACAAAGGAGTATTACTTAGCCATTAAAAAGAATACATTTGAATCAGTTCTAATGAGGTGGATGAAACTGAAGCCTATTATACAGGGTGAAGTAAGCCAGAAAGAAAAACACCAGTACAGTATACTAACTCACATATATGGAATTTAGAAAGATGGTAATGATAACCCTGTATGCAAGACAGCAAAAGAGACACAGATGTATAGAACAGTCTTTTGGACTCTGTGGGAGAGACCAAGGGTGGGATGATTTGGGAAAATGGCATTGAAACATGTATATTATCATATGTGAAACGAATCACCAGTCCAGGTTCAATGCATGATACAGGATGCTTGGGGCTGATGCACAGGGACGACCCAGAGGGATGGTATGGGGTGGAGGTGGGAGGGGGGTTCAGGATGGGGAACACATGTACACCCTTGGCGGATTCATGTCAATGTATGGCAAAACCAATACAATATTGTAGAGTAATTAGCCTCCAATTAAAATAAATAAAATTTTACTAAAAAAAAAAAGCGAGAGAGAGATGTGAGTTTGATCCCTGGGTCAAGATCCTCTTGGAGGAGGGCATGGCAACCCACTCCAGTATTCTTGCCTGGAGAATCCCCATGGACAGAGGAGCCCGAGGAGCTATAATCCATAGGGTCACATAGAGTTGGACATGACTGAAGCAACTTAGCATGTACACATGAATAAATATAGAATATGTTGATATATGCTAAATATCTATTTATTTATAAACATAAATTCCCCTTTAACCAGCTTATAGAATAATAAAAATATATTTCCTGGTAAACTTTAAGCCATTGTTTAAAATCTGAGGATAGTTTTATCTCCAAACATCACCTGAGCATTTTAGTCAAATGGGAAGCATCAGTTCAGTTTAGTTCAATTGCTCAGTTGTGTCCAACTCTTTGCAACTCCATAAAACTCATAATTTCCACTTTCTGTGATCAAGGCTGACCAAGCAGTGCTGGGTGTAGAGCTCTTGCTAAAGAGGAGAATCTGAAAACGTCACACCAGGAGACAGAGCTAGAGATTTTTAAAAGCTGCCTAGGTTTGTGTACATCTCCAGGTATCTTTGGTCACAAACCTGACGTTGGAAACCCTAGGATGTCATAAGGGGTTTGGTTTTTCAAAGTGGTCTGTGTTGTCATGGAGAGGATGTGGCAAGTCTATAAATTATAGTAAGTGCCCCAAGCAGAAGGCCACCTTTCATCTCTTCCTTCTTCCTCTTCACCACTCATATCTTCCGAACACTGAATTCTGAGGTTAACTGGTTTCCCATCAGTTGACCTCCTCTCAGTAGCAGAACCTCACTCAATGTGTCTTCTGCAAACCACAGAAGACCTACTTGTATTCCTCAAAACTTTTTTTGTGCTTCACTCTTTTTACCTCACTTACTCCCGCTCTGATACTCTTCCTTTCTTTATGTAGATCTGAGTTTCTGACCTACGATGTCTTCCTTCTCTCTAAAGAACTTCTTTTCACATTTATTACAAGGCAGGTCTTTGGGAAAGAGGGCTGGCTCTGAAGGGTGTATATGGGAGGGACTGGTGCAGAAGAGGATGGGAAACTGTTTACACTTGACTTGGAAGTCAGCTTCATGTTTGCTGTCCCGCATTTGCTGAGAGTTTGCTGCTGCTGCTGCTGCTAAGTCACTTCAGTCGTGTCCGACTCTGTGCAACCCCATAGACGGCAGCCCACCAGGCCCTGCCATCCCTGGGATTCTCCAGGCAAGAACACTGGAGTGGGTTGCCATTTCCTTCTCCAGTGCATGAAAGTGAGAGGTGAAAGTGAAGTCACTGAGTCATGTCCAACTCTCAGCGACCCCATGGACTGCAGCCTACCAGGCTCCTCCATCCATGGGAGTTTCCAGGCAAGAGTACTGGAGTGGGGTGCCATTGCCTTCTCCTTGCTGAGAGTTTAGGATCCTTCATTTCCTATTTTTCAAGTCTTTTAGAAGTCTCTTTATTTTATTTTTGTTTAAAAAAAAATTCCTTGAACAGCTGAGAGACAGGAAGATAAGGTGGTTAGAGGCTGGTGAAACTTTAGATTCATATGGAAACCCTAGAGGAATTTCAAATCTTTTCTTGAGCTTTATTTTCATTTTCTGGAACATTTCCTCAACATTTACCTCCACTACACCCCCAGGAATACTCATTTCAAACTAGGGGAGGGATTGAAGCACTTTCTGAGAAATAGATTGGGTAATGGTAGTTTTTGGTAAATCTTTCAACAAGTAAGGAGGGTAAAAGAACTTACATGTCTTGATTTAGTTTAAATGTAATGGCTGCAGGCTTATTCATGGAAGAAGGATTTAAAAACATAACCAAAAGACATGTGTGGAGGTGGGCTAAAGTGGGTGGCTGATTAAAGGATTAGCTTGATGATATTAATATGGAAGTTGGTAGTGGAGGGGGGAAATGATGGAATTAATTTAAAACGTATGGCAAGTGTAGTGTACCACAGATGTATTTTCACAGTTTGAGACTTCTGGTCCTGGTTAGAGTCGACATGAAAATAATTCCTCAGGATGTAGTCATTCCTTCTGAAGCTCCATGTTTGTTGTGCATTCAGCAAACAGGATACAAGTATCACCCCCTGAAAATTGTGGGGGAAAATTGTGGTCATGCCTCACATCTCCATTTCAGGACCCACACAAGTGGTTGCATTTTATACAACTCTCTTGCTTCCATTGCATCCCACCACGCCCTGGACATTGATTTGGGAAGGCTTTCACTGGCCCTCAATCACTGCAAAAAGGGCTTTTGCCTAAGATACCCAGCGTCCATTACAATTCAGTGCAATCTGGGGCTGACATTATTCTTGATCATCCTCACTTATCACAATGAGGTGAGCAAGAGGAGGGGCTTCTTTTTAAAAAAAAAATTAAAAAACAACCTATCTACAATGTTCAAAGGTGGATCATATATTCCCTGCTCTCCTAGGCATGGATGATCCCTGGTAGACTGAACTTGCGAGTGCGCACGCTAAGTCGCTTCAGTCAGGTCCAGCTCCTTGAGACCCTATGGACCATATCCTGCCAGGCTCCTCTGTCCATGGGATTCTCCAGGCAAAAATACTGGAGTGGGTTTCCATGCCCTTCTCCAGGGGATCTTCCCGACCCAGGGATCAAACTTGCATCTCTCATGTCTCCTGCATTGGCAGATGGGCTCTTTACCACCAGCGCCACCTGGGAAGACCCCAATAGACTGAACTGCTGCTGCTGCTGCTAAGTCGCTTCAGTCATGTCTGACTCTGTGCGACCCCATAGACGGCAGCCCACCAGGTTCCCCCATCCCTGGGATTCTCAAAGCAAGAACACTGGAGTAGGTTGCCATTTCCTTCTTCAATGCATGAAAGTGAAAAGTGAAAGTGAAGTCGCTCAGTCAAGTCCAACTCCTAGCGACCCCATGAACTGCAGCCTACCAGGTTCCTCATCCATGGGATTTTCCAGGCAAGAGTACTGGAGTGGGGTGCCATTAGTCACATCAAATGCTCATTCAAGAGCACATTGGCTAGCTTATTCAAAAGATGCTTGCAAAATATATGGAATCTAGAAAAATGGTACTAATGAACCTATCTGCAGGGCAGATTCACAGAGGTAGAGAATGGACTTCTGGACACAGCCAGGGAAGAAAAGGGTGGGGAGAACTGAAAGAATTGAAAGCATTGACAAGTATACATATATAAAATAGCTAACTAGGAAGCTTCTGTATAACACAGGGAACTCAGCTCTGTGCTCTATGATGACCTAGAGGGGTGGGATGGGGGGCAGTGGGAGGGAGTCTCAAGAAGGAGGGGATATATGTGTACTTACAGCTGATTCACATTGTGCAGCAGAAACTAACACAACACTGTAAAGCAATTATCTCCCAATTAAAAGTTTAAAAAAACATTTGACGAGAGAATCGGCAGCACAGAGACTCAAGATTGAGGTACAAAAAAAGGAAAGAACAGAGAACAATGTCTAGACACAAAGACTATTTTAGTCTCTCTCTATATATATATATATGTGTGTGAATATATAAGTGGCACAATTTATGATAAAATACATGTAAAAAAAAATAAAAGACGCTTGCAAGTGTGTTGGTGGAGACTGGCCAAGCACACAAGCACCCAGCCCAATGAAGATGTGTTAATCTCTTTGACCTTCAGCCCTCTTCAGCCTCTAAACCTGGGTTAGCCTGGATTCTTTAAAACTGGGCCCAAAGGAACAGAAAATAGTGTTTTAAACATTAAAAAAAAAAAAGTATGGGGGCAATGGTAGCCTCAGAAATGGTCAAGAGACTCACCTTAGCTGTAGGCCCCCGTACAAAACAGGTCCTGCCTTGATATCAGGAAAGGGATTTTGACCATTACAGAGGCCCCCAAAGTAAAAAGAATGCTCTATCTGCAGGCACTCTCTGGTCCTGGCTTCAAGCACAGGGCTGAACCAGGGACTCTGCTGTGTGCCTGGTATTATTTCCAGCTCAGGGGTTCAGGGATTCCACTGTTGCGGTGGGGAGATCCCTTTTACCAGCTGAGACTGCGATTGTTCATCCAGAAGCCAGATGGTCTTTGCAGCATTTCTAATTCACCCGGAAGGGGATGTTTGTGTGTTGCCCTGAGATTTGCTGATGAAAGCGGCCAGAGGAGCGCAAAGGCTCCCCGAAGACCTAAATAACAGGAACTCGGCAACCCACAGACTGCAATTGTGCCTCCACAATAATAGTAATTACTGCAAGATTGATAATTTCATTTTCAATTTCCTACTGCCACTTTTGTCTTGGGCAGCTCAGAAGCCCAGCAGAAAGAACTTGAGCCACTTTTGGGGTGTGACCGTATAGTAGTATTTTCATGTTTGTCTGTTTCAGCATTTATTGGTTTTTTCAATTGCAAAAATTCCTGTTGCCTGTAAGAAATTGAGAAAAGGCAGAAAGTAAATTAAATGAGAATCCAACAACCCAGTGATCACCACTAGTGACACATATCATTTTATCTATCATTTTACAAAAATAAAAATGTGGTATGTGTTTAGTAAACTGATTTCTAATTTAACAGTATTTTTTTCAGTCTTTCCAAGTCACTAAATAAAATAAGTTTAATTAATCAATTTAAAACCATTATTTTTAATAGTCTCATAGGATTGTATTATACAAATACAATATATTAAATATTAATATATTTAAATACAAATATATATTAATATATTTGATCCGTTCTCTATTGTAGATTTAGATTATTTCTAATTATTTTTGTTATTGACAAGGAATTTTTTAGGTCAAAGCCTTTGTTTTGAGGCCAAAGTGCTTATTTTTAATAAATGCTCTGGACATGGACACAAAAATAAGTGAACATAATTCAGGTTTTTTATATTTATTTTCAAATTATCTTTCAAAGAATTTGTGTCTGGTTATACTCAAACCTGGATTTCCAGATAGCTCAGTGGTAAAGAAGCCGCCTGCAAGGCAGGAGCCACAGGTTTGATCCCTGGGTGGGGAGATCCTCTGGAGGAGGGCATGCAACCCACTTCAGTATTCTTGCCTATAAAATCCCATGGACAGAGGAGCCTGGGGGGCTGCAGTCCGTAGGGTTGCAAAGAGTCAGATGTGACTTGAGCACACACACATGCTCAAACCATCTGAGTATAAGAACTCATTTCCCCATATATTCTTTAATTCTAAGTATTATTGTCATTAGTAAATATTTGTCAAATAGGTAGTTATACGATGGTATCTCATTCTTTAAATTTTGCATTTTCCTGGTCATTATTGACTGTGACCATAAACAGTAGCATTTGTTTGTATTTCTTTTGTGAATTGCCTGCTTATTTCCTCTGTTCATTTTTCTGTATGACCATTCATCTTTATCTTATTGATCTACAAAAGCATAATCTGTGCCATAAATATCAACCCTTCACTTTCCTTACAAGTTGGAAATATTCCATCCCCCATTATTGTTTGCCTGTTAATCTTATTAAAGATCTGTTTTGATATACAGATTTTTTAAATATTGTCAGTTCCTTTATGATTTGTGTCTTTGGTATCATTCTTAGAAAGCACTTCTCCATCAAAAAGAATATATATATATATATGTATATACATAACTCTTTTCCTTGAGGGTTTTTATAATTTCTCTTTTTACACTCACATCTTTAATCTATCTGGTAGTGATGTTAATTTATTGTGTGAAGTAGAAATTTTTTTCCCCAAATTGTTAGTCATTTGGCCAATTATTGAAGATTTTTATCTTCTATTTAACTGGTTTGAAGTGTCACCTATATCATATGTTAAAATTTTATGTATATTTTTATCTGCTCCTGGACTTTGCAACTTTTTTAAAATCAATCTATCTGTCTTAGCTGTTGTTGACCCCAACTGGTGTTATTTTTTTATCTCAACTGATGTTATTTTTTGTAATATATATTGCTTCATTGTACATTGTATTAAGTGAAAGTGAAAGTCGCTCAGTCATGTCCAACTCTTTGGGGCCCCGTGGACTGTTGGAATTCTCCAGGCAAGATACTGGAGAGGGTAACCTTTCCCTTCTGGAGGGCATCTTCCCAACCCAGGAATCAAACCCAGGTCTCCAGCACTGCGGGCAGATTCTTTACCAGCTGAGCCACAAGGGAAGCCCAAGAATACTGGAGTGGGTAGCCAATCCCTTCTCCAGAGGATCTTTCCAACCCAGGAACTGAACCAGAGCTTTGCATTGCAGGCGGATTCTTTACCAACTGAACTATCAGGGAAGTCTTGGATTGTGTAGTTGGGGAAATTGCTTCGTATTTCATTTGAAGTTTATACTTAGATATTTTACCATTTCTGTAACTACAGTCATTGGGAACCTTCTTCCATGAGATGTTTTGAAGTAGTTATTGCTGATCTATGGTAAAACCTTTGATTTTTAATAAATGTTTTAGGGCATCACAGCTAACTACTCTCTTATCGTTCCAATATTCCTTCACGTTGTTGTTGGTAGTTCAGTCTCCAAGTCATGTCCAACTCTTTGCAACCCCATGAACTGCAGCATGCAGTTCCCTGTCCTTCACTCTCTCCCAGAGTTTGCTCAAACTCATAGAAAGCAGAAAAATAATTTATTCCAAAAGGTGACAGATCAGTCCTGAAGACAGAGTTTGGTGTGATTCCACCACATCAGGACAGATTTTCCCTCTGGATGTATTCTCTTTCTGATTGTCCCACTGGAGTGTAGAATAAACCCTTATCTGAACACTGTGTGGTATATTTAAAAATATATATGGTTTGAAAATTCACTCATATTTTATTTAGACAATTTCCCCTTGTGTTGATAAAAGAAGTCTGTAATTTTTATTGTAATTTTTGCCTACAGGGTTATTTTAGATTTTCTTTTATAAATTGAGTTTTATTTATAAATCAGAACTCTGTTTACTGTTTTGTATTTTCTGTGGCAATTTTTTTTTAAACTTCAAAATTTTTTTTTTTCTGAAAGGCTTGAAATAACTCTCCAGTACATTGTCTGAATCTGTCCTTTAAGTCACTTGCAAATGTCCCTCATCAATGAAATATTCTATCCATCCTTATATTTCACATCCCCAGGTCTAAAATCTTCAGGCCTCACTCCCAAACGTGCTCCCTAGGAGTCAGATCCTGCAATTCTCCTGGGAGCCAAAAGAAAATTCCTATTTGCAGGCTGGTCTGAGACAGGGATGGGGGTTGATATTACAAGGTACCTGCCTCAAGTGAAGTCTTTGCAGGGTTTTCAGGCAAGAAGAGACTGCTCTCCCTGCTAATGGAGAGACAACTGTTCTCCCACTACAGACAATTAAATGGAAACTAGGGATTCAAGATTTTTAGGGTCATACATGCAAATGTCCCCATCCCAGTTCTCACCGATTTACCCTTTTTGTACCAGGGTCCTGACTCTAACATGGGGCATCTATTGTGGTTATCAGTTGTCTCTTTCTTTATTTTGCTACCTTTATAATTAAGATTCTGGACCTGATTTTTGACATGGTCTGCCCTATAGCTGGTTTCTCTGGTAGCCCAGCTGCCTGCAATGCAGGAGACCCCTGTTTGATTCCTGGGTCAGGAAGATCTTCTGGAGAAAGGATAGGCTACCCACTCCAGTATTCTTGGGCTTCCCTGTTGACTCAGTTGAAAAAGAATCTGCCTGCAATATGGGCTGGAAATGAGGTGTCTCAATAACTGCTTCTTTAGAAATGACCTGCCTTACACTGCATGCTTTGTGTATTGAGAATTGTCTCTCCTGATTCCATCATTTTCTTTTTTAAGACTTTCAATGTAATTAACAAAAGTTAGACAAAGAATTAACAACAACAAAAAGAACCAACCTCCCCCAACAAAAACAACAACAAAAAACCCACCTTTCCTGGAACTAACAAGTGATTTTATCAAGGTTATGGAACCCAAAGTATACAAAAGTCAATCACTTTCCTATATACCATAAATAAATATGTGGAATTTGAAACAAAGAGCACAATACCACTTACATTAGGACCCTCAAATGGAATATTTAGGTATAAATCTAAGAAAATAAGTACATAGTCTATATGAGGAAAACTATAAAGTTTAATGAATAAAATTGAAGAATTAAATAAATAGATATTGCATGTTCATGAATAGGAAGACTCAATATTGTCAAGATGTCAGTTCTTCCCAGCTTTGTCTAGAGATTCAATGCAGTCCCAATCAAAATCCCAGCAAGTCATTTTATACAAACTGATTCTAAAGTTTATGTGGAGAGTCAAAAGACCCAGAATAACCAGTACAATATTAAAGAACAGAGGACAAACACCATCTGACATTAAGAATTACTATAAAGCCATAGTAAACAAGACAGGTGTTATTGGCAAAAAAAAAAAAAAAAGGGTGGAGGGGGCAAATATATCAATCAAACAGAATAGAGAGTCCAGAAATAAGCCCACCGATCTTTGACAAAGGAACAAAGGCAATACAAAGATAGTTTTTCAACAAACAGTGCTAGGAACAACTGGACACTCATGTAAGAAAAAACGATCCTGCACCCAGAACTTACATCTTTCACAAATGTTAACTCAAAATGGACCACAGACCTAAACGCAAAATGCAAAGTTTGAAACTCCTAGAAGATAACATAGGAGAAAACCTGGATGCCCTTGGGTTTGGTGATGAATTTTTGGATACAGCACTAAAGCTCTAATCCGTGAAATTAATTCTTAATAAGCTGGACTTCATTAAAATTAAGTTTCTGCTCAGCAAAAGACAGTGTCAAGAAACTGAGAAGATTGAGCCACAGACTGAGAGAAAATATTTGCCAAGACCCACCTGATAAGGGACCACTATCTGAAGTATAAGAATTCTTAACACTCAACAATGAGGAAACAAATGACCCAATTAAAAAATGAGCTAAAGATCTTAACAAACAAACACCTCACCAAAGAAGATATATACAGATGGCAAATAAGCATATGAAAGATGTTCCACATCATATGTTACCAGAGAAATACAAATTAAAGCAACAATGAGATATCACCACACACGTTTAGAATGGCTACAAGGTGGAACACTGACAGTGCTGAATGCTGGCAAGGATGTGGAGCGATAGGAACTTATTCACTGCTGGTAGGAATGAAGAAATAAACAGCCACTGTGGAAGACGGTTTGGCAGTTTCTTACAAAAAAAAATTCTTACCATATGATCCAGCAATTTCACTCCTTGGTGTTTATCTAAAGAAGTTGAAATTTTATGTCCACAAAATAACCTGTGTATGTCAGCTACATTCATAATTGCCAAAACTTGGAAGCAACCAAGATGGCTTTCAGTCAGTGAATGGATAAACTGTGATACATCTAGATGATTACATATTATTCAACTCTAAAAATAAATGAGCTACCAAGCCTTGAAAAGACGTGGAAGAAAGTTAAATGCATATTACTAAGTGAAAGAAGCCAACTAGATACATTTGGAATCTCTATGATTCCAAATATATGACATTCTGGGAAAGGCAAAAGTATGGAGACAGTGAAAAGATCAGTGGTTGTCAGGGCTGGGGGTTGAGAGAAAGGAAGAATAGGCAGAGCACAGAAATATTTCCAGTACAGAAAATTTCTCTGTATGATGAATTCATTATAATGAATTCACTGAATGTACAATACTGAGATGAACCTAAGGTAAACTATGGGCTTTGAATGATTATGATGAGCCAGTACAGGTTAAGCAATTATAACAAATGTTCCTCTCTGGTGAGTGATGTTAATAACTGGGGAGGCTATGCATGTGCTGGGCCAGGGAGTATATGGGGAATGCAGGTACCTTCCTCTCCATTTTGTTGTGAACATAAAACTGCTCTATTAAAAAATAAAATCTTTAAATACATACACACCAAATTAGGTGGTACAAATATTAAGTTGATACAAGTCCAAATATAATAGTCATTCCATTGAATATGAATGAATTAAATACTCCAATGTAAAAACTGAGATTTTCAGACTGAAAATAAAATCAGAAGTCACCTGGGGTAAAAAAGCAAAGCCTGAGACTAAGGCTTAGGTATAATTATTAGGGAATGTATTAATAGCTCTAGGGCTTGGAATGGAAATGAAGAAAGAATAGGGAAAAGAAATAGGCAAAGAGAAGAGTCAAAACAAGGATGTGAAGAGTAGATATATGTATATGTATAACGGATTGATTTTACAGTACAGCAGAAACTAACACATTGTAATTCAACTATACTCCAATAAAAATTAATTAAAAAAAAAAAAGAATGCGTTATCAAGGTGACTAGCTGCTACAGGGTGTTCCATCACAATGGATGATCTAAGATTCTTTATGATAAGCAGCTAAGATCCTTGGGAAAGAAACAGAGGAGCATTTATCCATTAACAGCGCCCCCCTACCTTTTGCTGAGGGTTGTTTCAAATGGCATTAACAGCTTCTTACCCATGTTGAGCAGGCAGGGTCCCACTGGTACCCTACACTGAGGAAAGAGCTGGGGCCAAGAGAATCCCAAGTAATTCCCAAGAGGTGTCCAATAGACCATCCAAACATTGGGACTGGAAGTTTTCTTCTACAACTTTAAAATTTTCTTCAAGGATTAGTCATCAGATTTATACCCCCATTTAGTTTATTTTGATAAGTTACATGTTTCTTTGCAAATCATCCCATTTCATCAAGTTTCTCAAATAGGCACTATAGTTTTTTTTATTGTTTTTGGCCACACGACATGTGGGAGCTTATCCTTGACCAGGGATCGAACTGGTGCCCCCTGCAATAGAAGTACAGAGTCTTAACCACTGCACTGCCAGAGAAGTCCCCTAGGCTAGAATAGTTTTTTCTCTCTCTTTTTAAGTGTACTTTTAGGAGGGTGTATAATATGTTCTTTATGGTTTTATGTTACAGAAACAAGCTTGGATTGAATTATTAATGATACCTTTCTGTTTTTCAGTGAATTGATTTCTGCTTTCATTATATTAGTACCTTTTAACAGATTTACTTTACATTTATTTTACATTAAAAAATTTTCCTTCTTAGTCTAAAATATGTCACTTACAAAAACAGAATATGATGAGGGCTGGATGGGGGAAGAGGGAAATGGGGAGATGTTGGTCAAAGGGTAAGAGTGTGAGTTATGTAAGATGATGAAGTTGTGGAGATCAACATACAGCATGGTGACTATAGTTAATAATACTGTATCATATACAGTATACTTGATATACTGTATAATACTGTATTATATACGTGTATACTTGATAGTTGCTAAAAAGGTAGATCATAAATGTTCTCAACACACATATACACAAAAGGAAAAGAAAAACTGGGAACTATGTGAGGTGATAGATATGTTAACTAGCTTGATTGTGGCAATCATTTCACAGTGTACATCAAAATATCAAGTTGAACACCTTAAATATGTATAATTACTATTTGTTAATTATACTTCAATAAAGCTGGGGGAAAAAAAGAATATACAGACAATGAAGGCTGTTGGATAGAGACCAGCAAATAAAGAGATGAACACCTTAAAATACAAGGTTAAGAAAAAACCAAACAGCAAAAGCTTTTCTTCTTGAAATAAACACTTAGCTCATGTAGTTTCATTATTCTTTTTAAAAATAATATGACAGCAACAGCATTTTAGAATATGGTTTCTTTTCTGAGTATAGCTTTGTCACATGCCAGAAGTTTTGAAACCTGGTATTATTATTACTGTTATTTTCAAAACTATTTAATTATATGTTTTATTTCCTTTGTTACCCAAGAGTTATTTACAAGAATATTGCTTAACTTCCTGGTGTTTTATATTCTCCTTACTAATTCTTTGTTTTGCTGGATTATGGTCAAAGAGAGTTTAAATCTAAGAATTTATGGAATTTCTTTTATGACCTAATATATAATAACCTCATAACCAGTGGCTATTTTCAAGGTATATGAATCAGGTGTTTGTGGACTATAAATGCCAAAAAGCTTATTGATTATATTATTTGATTCCTTAATTTATGTGTCCACTTGATTCATCAAAATGAATAAAGAAATGATAGTCCTAACAATTTCTTCTTGATTGCTAAGTTTTAATTTTTAATATTTAGACATTATTTTATGTAGAACATAAACATTCATGAGTTTTATATCATTTTGTGATTTACATCTTGGTATAATAGTCTGCATAACTTTTTTCTTAATTCTTTGATATTAATATTGCCATCTCTATTTTAGTTTTGGCTTTGCTTTCATCAATGTTGAGCATTAATGTTGTGAATAAAATAATTCACAACATGAATGTACTATGTCTTTGCCATCTTTTAAAAGAAGAACTTTATGGGCCACTTAATTTTAGACTTGACTTTTGTCAACAACATGTATTACTCAGATTTCTGTGGAGAAAATAGAAACCTCCTTATGTGTTTCAAGTGGAAAAGGACTTAATACAGGGAATTCTGTGCTTGTGGAGGCCTTCGGGGTGTCTGGAGGAGTGGAGACTGGGGGCCTCCACTGGACTACTGATTCCAAGTCACTGCAGGGAGATCAGGAAGCTATTGCTGCTGCTGTCAGGACAACTGTCTCTCACCCCTCCGAGTTAGTGACCAGCTGCTGGAACACAGCTCCCACCAGCTTAAAGCTGTTTCCCATTACCTGACAGCAGGAACATGGCCTCCACCTCACCTCCACCTACCAAAGCAGCACAACTATTTCAAGGGCATCTTACTGGCCCAACTGACTTATGACCAGTGCCCTCATTTTGACAGTCTGCAAAAAAGGTAATTTTTAGATTTAGAACCTCTCCAAATGGGAAGTGAATGGAATGGAAGTTAGGAAAGCCAGTCTAAAAATCTGCCATACAGTAACAGAGTGCTGGATTTATCCTTTGGAATTATGAGACCTTCTGTCTCAGATGAGGGGATGTAGTAGCTCAGTCACATTTATTCTAACAGATACTATTGATCTAACTTTTTTACTCTTAGGCTGACTTGCATTTCTACTCTTCTTTTTTTCATGCTTTTGAACATATGGATCAGCTTTTATTTGCTTTTTTTACTAAATAGTTATTTTTAAGTCTTATATTCCACTTCATTCTACTGCTGACTATCTTCAGATTAAAAATATTAATACATAAAGGAACATGTTTCATTCATATACATATATTTAGGTTAAATATGTATTTATATATTCATACACACACACATATAGATGGGGCTTTCCTGTATTTCAGCTGGTAAAGAATCTGTCTGCAATGCAGGAGACCAGTTCAATTTCTGGGTCGGGAAGATCCCTTGGAGAAGGGATAGGCTCTCCACTCCAGGATTCTTGGGCTTCCCCGGGTGGCTCAGATAATAAAGAATCCACCTGCAATGTGGGAGACCTGGGTTCGATCTCTGGGTGGGGAATATCCCCTGGAGGAGAGCATAGCAACTCACTCCAGTATTCTTGCCTGGAGAATCCCCACAGACAGAGGAGCCTGGTGGACTGCAGCCCATGGGATTGTAGTCAGACATGACTGAGTGACTAAGCACAGTATATATATATAGATATAGATTGCAAGATTAATCATAAATTAGTTTCTATTGATAAGTGTTCTAGTCAGGGACTTTGTTGGCAAATAAGAGAAACCTTCTACTAAGTTTTAAGATTTCGGTGGAAGGCTATTTGGTAAATTATAGAATTGGTGGGAGGCCTGGACAGTAAGGCTAGGCAAATGGGCAGGAGGCTAAGGACCTAGAGCCAGGCCATCCCCAATCTGGTTAGCATCCATCCTGCTGCTGTCCCCACAGCCCCAGGGCACAGGCCTCCTGACTCCTCTCTAGGTTAAATCCTGGGCAGGGCTTCCTGTGAGCTGATTTTAGGCCACCCGCCTGGGCTATCAAAGAATACTTGGCTCTTTTAACATCAGTGGAGAAAGGCTGGCCTTTGAACCTAGGAAGGTGTGCGTTCCTTTGGATGTGCACTAGCACTCCCCAAAATGACTGCACACACCCATGATTGTGAAATATGAGAGATGTAGTCTGTTTCTCCTCTTCCTTCTCTTTTATCTCTTTCATCTGATCAAGAAGCCCTTATTGACTGTCTTCTATGATCAGAAGCTATTGTAGGCACAACATATGGAAATCAAGAAACCGATTCCTGTCTTCAAGGAATATATCATCTAGCATGGGAGAGTTAGATGCTTAAACGTATGTTTTAATGTCATGAGAGACAAGTAGGAAATGTATGTTCACAGAATGAAAATCAGTGGAGGAAAAGGATGCTTAGTCCAGTCTGAGTGGAAGAGGACTAACTGATTTCAAAAGAGGAGCATTTCCAGGTTTCCATGGGGCAGAAAGACATGGAATCCAGAAACCTAGGACCCCATGGTGCACCGAAAATAGACACACTTTGCTGTGGCCAAGTGTGAAATGCAGGGTGGGTCCAGGGTATCCGAGCCAGGAGAAGTGGATGGAGCTCCTTGCACCAGGGGAGGGAGACCCAAGGGAACATGGATCCTTGCCACCTCCTCCACACTGGGGCCTGGTAACTCTGTCTCTGAGATATGATAAGTCTTTGAACTGTATGTTCAAAGTATGACATAGCATGACAGTTCAAAAGTATGACAGAGCTTCTAACCCAGCTGGAGCCTGGAGAAAGTGGCAGCCAAGGGATAGCAGGGCTGCTAGAAGGGCGTGCACAGGACACTGCACTTCTGCAAAATTGTGAGGGTTTCCCACAGTTCAGCAGACCCCAGAGAGGGTGGCTAGGTTTGGGCATCTTTCAGGTGAGGGGACTCCAGTAATATTTTCTGAAAGGGAGACCACCTCATTCAGGGAATTTGCATGGGGGGGCATTATAGGCCTTGGATTATTATAGGCATTTGGATGTCTGACCCACAGAGGCTACCAGAGGCCCATCAGTTGCTACTTTTCTAGTAGCAATATCCGCAGAGGGGCCACAAGAGAGACCTCTCCTCTTGAGTGGTCAGGCCACTCAAGATGGCTGTTCTCTTGCTCTGTTACATCCCCTACTCTACCAGTGCCTGCTTCAGCTACACCCTGCTCACAGGAATGACCTTTCTGCACACTTGCCCCAGGCCGAGCTAGTGATAGTTCTCATCAAAGAGGTGGTGAAGGGCATGCCCCTCTTTCAGTTTCTCTGATAACCCATGACCAACCTGACATCATATAACTGACATCCTCATATAACTGGCAATCTTCCCGTCCCTCTGGGAGCAGACTGCCCCCATGTCCTGCCTCCTGCACACATAGGATGTCACTCCAGACCTGACTTCAAATACACAAGCTCCCCCATCCGTTAAACCATTGGTGACTCTGTTGCTGACTCTGGGCTCTTTCTTCTGTCTTAAAGCTGGGCGAGCACAGGACTTGTAGGCCTGTGGAGGGCGGTTCAACACCCACCCCCACCCAAGCCTACCCTCATCTCCAAGCTGCTGTAGCCACAACTGTAGTCTGTCCGGGAGTTTTTGGTACTGGAGTGAGACTGTTTCAGTCATGAAAAGTGATTTTAAAAAAAGAGTTCTGGAGTCTTGACAAGCTGTCAACAGGGGAGCTGCTAGCCAGTGGGGAGGTGTAAGAGAGTACACAGTTGGAGAGCAGTTACGGAAAAAAAATAAAAACACCCCATGCCTGTACCCCGGTGAGCTGAGCCTTCTCAATAGACGTGTTTGGTCTGCGGTTGCCGGTGGCTAATGAAGTGCTGATGAGAGAGCTGGTTACTCAGCATGGACACTGTATGCACGCCCAGTCCCTCAGTCATGCTCAGTAGTGTCTGACCCATGTGACCCCACGGACTGCAGCCCACCCGGCTCTTCTGTCCGTGGGACCATCCAGGCAAGAACCTGGAGTGGGTTGCCATTTCCTTTTCCACAGGATCTTCCCAACGCAGGGATCGAACGTTCATTTCCTGCAAATGGATTCTTTACCGTTGAACCATCTGGGACAGGCAGTGATTCCTAAAAGTCTCCCAAGAATCTCTTTCCCCTCGCAGCGGCTGCTCAAAACTCCCTATCCTCTTTCTCCACCCCCTAAATCTTTTTCCTCCCTGTGTTTTCTCATGCAAACCAATCTACCTCTGCCATCGGCTCGTCCCCACCCACCAAACCTGTCTTGTGGGGACCTGACCTCCGCGGCTGAGTCACACCTGCCTCAGCGCTGGGCTGACGCCAGGCCCCCGTCCCGCTTCCGGCCCCGCGGGGAGCTCCAGCCAGGTTCCCCGAGGGGAGCCGCTTTCTCTTCCGCCTTCTGAATTAGATTCCCCAGCAATAAGTAATCAGGCTTCCTGGGGAAACTGGAGTTTGCCCGGGAACGTGACCATTAATTGTCGCTCGGTTATCTGAGCCCGCCGTTCCTGCCTTTGCAAACAGCGCCGGGCCGTGCCCTGGCATGAACTGCTGCAGGGGCCCCGAGGTCCTGACCGCAGACCCTGCTCGCGTCCCTCGTCCCTTTGACACACAGCGGTGAACTCTGAATTCCAGCACGTCTCCGCTCTGCTGTAGAGCCTTTCTAGGGCGGCAGGCATTCGGCCAGAGCCCGTCTCTGTGGCTTGCTGCCCACAGGTAATTATTAGGCCATGGCCCCACACACCCTCTTAACCTCTTTGACTTCCAGTCTCGGGGGTCCGCCACCCCTGCGGCGTTTGGAGGCTTATCTAACCACGGCATGGTGGTGTGAGGTACAGTAGGGGGTCTGCTGGATGGCTGGTCCCTCCGTGACCTTCTGCTCTCCAGCAGCCAGACCTGGGTTCTGAACATGTCCAGTCATGTCTGCCACTGACCTCTTCATCCATGAGAGTCTACTATCTGTGCATTTATATAGGATACTGAACAAATGCTAATTCCTAGTCAGTACTTGCTGAGAGACTTTGACTCTCAGCTTTGCTGCCATAAAGTCACAGAAGTGTGGTTTTCCATTTTACAGATCTGAGTCCTAAAAGTCCATGCCCCCATGGCCTAATTCTGATGGTAGAATAGTCCCCATTTCCTTCTTTTTGAAGGAGACTTTCTAAGGATGGTGCTGCTCCTATCAGACCAACCTCTGCTCCCTGGTACCATGAGCATAACAACTGAATGAATGATCATCGTGAAAGCCCATTCTAGGCCCAGTTCTAGAGAAGTAATTTACCTAAAAGTCCAAAACCCACACAACCATCCAACATGACTGAAACGTTCCAGGCTTCCTTGCAGATCATTACCATGATATCACATCCAAATAAATATAGATCCCACCTTTAAAAAATGGACAAGTAATGCAGTTCTTTGCTGAAATATTCTTCTAGACCCAGAGGATAGGGTTACACAGGACAAAAAATCTCCTAAAATCCCTAAACTGATTTCTCATCATTTCCTATGGGAAGTGCTCTAAATCTAGATGTCTCCAGTTTTTCCTCCTTTCTCTGCCTCTCTATCCCTTTTGTTCTCTCTGTTTTTCTCTTTGTCTCTCCCTCTGATCTGTATGATTACATCTCCTTAGCATTTCATCACATCCAGCTGGTCTGGTCAACAAAGCCAAATCACCTTCCCTGAGACTCCTCACAAGGAGCACAAGGGATACACTTTTTTTCTGCAGTTATTTTTCAATTCAATTTTTTATTTTGAGATAAATGTAGATACATGTGCAGTTGTAGGAAATAACCCAGTATCTTCAGTGGTTACTCCTTCTAAGCCATGTAGCACAATTTCACAATCATGATATTGTCACTGAGAGAGTCAGGATACAGAACATTTCTATCACCACAAGGAGCCCTCGTGTTCCCCTTTCATAACCACACCTATTTCTTCCCCAGTCCTCTCATTAGCTCCTGGCAGCCACTAATCTGTTCATTTTTGTCACTGTGACATTTCAAGGCTGTTGTGTAAATGGAATCATATAGTTTGTAACTCTGAGGGATTGGTTTTTTTCATTTAGCAAAATTCTTTGGAGATTCATCCATGTTGGTGCATGTGTCTGTATTAATAATTCCCTTTTATTGTTGAATACTTATTTTTGCCCACTTGAGCTGCTATAACAAAATATCATAGACTGTAAAAAACAGAAATTTATTTCTGTGGAATTGGGAAGTCCAAAGTCAAGTTGCCAGCATGGTCATGCTCTCACAAGGGCCCACTTTCTGGTTCCTAGCCAGTGCTTTCTTGCTGTGTCCTCACATGATGAAAGGGGCTAGGGGTCCCTCTGGAGCCTCCTTTTACAAGGCGCTAGTCTCACTCATAAGGGTTCTATCCTCATGACACACACACCTCCCAAAGGCTCTACCTTTAATAGTACCATCATCTTTAGGGGTTAAGATTTCAACACATGAAATTGTGGAGCATGGCACATTTAGATCACAGTATAGTGCTCCCTGGAAAGGATTTATCACAGTTTGTTTAACCATTCACCCCTTGAAAGACATCCAGGTTAATTCTAGTTTTTGCCTATTAGAATAAAACTGCTATAAATATTTGGGGCCAAGATTTTGTGTGAACCTAAATCATCATTTCTCTGGGATATATACCCAGGAGTGCAATTCCTGGAGCATACAGTATTTGCAGGTTAATTTTTAAAGAAATTGCCAAACATTTTTTCAGAGTGGCTGGACCATTTTCTATTCCCATCAGCAATATATCCATTTTCTCTACATCCTTACACATTTTATGGTGTCATTATTTTTTGTTTTAGCAATTCTGATAAGTATATAGAGATATCTTGTGGTTTTAATTTGAATTTCCTGAGGGCTAATGACATTGAACAACTTTTCATGTGCTTATTTATCGTCTGTACATCTCCCTCAATGGATATTTCTCCATGTCTTTTGTTCATTTCTAATTGGACTGTTTAACTTTTTTACTCTTGAGTTTTAAGAGTTCTTTATCTAGTCTAGATACAAGAATTTTGTCACATAAGTGGTTTTAAAATATTTCCTCCTTTCCTTTAGCTTACTTCTCATCCATTTAACTTTGCTCTATGAAAATAAATTCTATGTCAAATTTATCAATTTTTCCTTTTATCAATTGTGCTTTTGGGGCCAAGTCTAAGAACTCTTTCCTTTGGTCTAGATCTCAAAGATTTTCTTCCGTGTTTTTCTTTCCTAAGTTTTACAGTTTTGCATTTTATGTGTAAGTCCATAATCCAGTTTTAAGTTAATTTTTGTGTAACATGTGAGACTTAGGTATGGATTTTTTTTTTTTTTTTTTGCTTTGCTTTTTATATCAGATTGTTCCAGCATTTGTTAAAATGGCTATCTTTCTTCTATTAAATTGCTTTTCCATCTTTGTCAAAAATGAGCTGGGCAAATTTGTAAGGGTCTATTTCTGTGTTCTCTGTTCCACTGATCTATGTGTCTATCCCTTCATCAGTTCTATCTGGAACTTTGAGACCTCTTAAACAAAAGTGGAGGAGACATTCTTGGCCTGTTCCCAATCTTAGGAGAAAGCGTTAGGCCTTTCCCCATTAAGTAATTTGCTGGAGGTTCTTGTGATGCTCTTTGTCACATTCCTATTCTTCTCCATTCCTCTTCTACTCCTATTTTTCTGAGAATTTTTATCAAGAATGGGTACTGAATTTTATCAAAAGTGTTTCCTGCGCCAACTGATATAATCATGCGATTTTTCTTCTTTAGATTCAGTAATTTAATGGATTATTTCGACTGATTCAAGATTTCAGTGAGTCTTGCTTGCAACCCTGGAATAAATTCCACTTGGTCATAATTCTTTACAGGGATTGCTGAATTTAATTGTGTTAAGAACTTTTGCACCTACATTTTTGAGGGATACTGGTCTGTATTTTTCTTGTTTTATACTATCTGTGGTTTTGGTATTAGAGTAATATTAGCTTCATAAGATGAATTGGGAAATGTTTTCTTCTTTTTTGTTTTCTGGAAGACATTATGTAAAATGGTATTAAATCTTAAAAGGTAAAATTCTCTAGTGAAATCATCTGGACTTGGAGACCTATTTTGGAGGAGTTTAAAAAGTACAGATTCAATTTCCTTAATGGTTATAGGACTCTTCAAATCTATCTTTTTATTGGAAAGTTGTGATAGTTCGTGTTTTTCAAGGGATGGTCCATTTTACCTAACTTGTCAGATTTGTGCATGTAGAGTTATTTGTAGTATATCCTTATTTTTTATGTCTGCAGAGTCTGTAGTGATATTTCTGCTTCACACCTGATATTGGTAGTTTGTGTTTTCTCTCTTTTATTTGTCAGTCTTGCTATAAGTTTGTCAACATTACTGATCTTTTCAAAGAACCAGCTCTTTGTTTCATTAATTTTTTTGTTTTTCTGTTTTCAAGCTTCTTTCTTTCTTTCTCTTTGCTTGCCACAGGGGGAGTGTTGGCTCTGAAACAAAGTCCAGACACCTGGTCTTCTGAGTCTGGAGACATGGAGGTAAGGATGAGGAAAAGTGAACGCAAATGGGAAAAAAGAAAGGAAATACACAGTGGGCAGGCACCACCCAGATTATCTTGATAGTGTGGGTGCTAGGTCTTCTGCTGGTGTATTAGTTAGGAGGTTGGTTGAATAGGGAGCTTGGAGACAGTGCTGAGGACTTGGAAAAAGAGGTGCTTGACCATGATGAGGTAAGGGGTCATGAGTTGGACGTCAGGACTCAGCTCATGTTGGATACATGGAACTGGTAATGGCAACCTACTATTAAGAACCAACGTGGTTTTCCAGCTGAACTAACAGGTCAGTCTCAGCCATATGGTAATTTGTGACATGTGGGCCAAGGCAGATATAAACTCTTGGCAAAAGAAAGAAAGAAGACATTTTAGTGATGATCTTTCAACATAGGGAAAAATGTTAATGTGGAGTTTGGTCTGTAAGATATTCATTTGCAAATACCACTGGCAGCAGGCTTGTATAGCTTGTGTTGTGTAATTATTGTGAAAGAAAGAAAAGAATTCCATGAATTGCCTATATTTCAGTGTTTGGGCACAGAATCAACTGAGGTCAGGTAATAATAAGCAGTCTTGCTCCTAGCCTTATTCATCTAATCATCTCTTATTCTGCTGAGACAATGCTCCTCTTTATGCCACGTGGAGGCCTGGATGCTGTGATTGTAGGAACTCCCGCCAACTCAGCACTTGGCTTGGTGAACTGAGGGTTCTCAGGTCACATCATCAGAGACGGCTAGTGCCATGGACACATCCACTGTCTTGCTCCCCACACGATGGCCATTGAAAATCCCAGGGTGGGGACTCACTGCAGAACCCCTATTCAGTTCACGCGTAGCCCCAAGGAGGGCAGGACTGACGTCAGCCTGGAGGTGAAGGGCCCAGACTCAGAGAAGGCACGCTGTGTTCCAGGACGTGACAGTTTCTATGGGGACAAGATGTACGGCTTCCCTCTGCTGTAGCATGCTGAGCTGCAGGAGCAGTGAAGATAAGTCTTCTGAGGAGTTCATGCATTGTTCAGGAGGTGCCAAGGAAGATTGTGATGGCAGAGGGAGAGGGGAAACAAATTATATATTTTCAGGCTGAAGGCTCCATTGTGCAGCCAAATTCCCTTTAGAGAGAACCTTGAGCCTGCGCACCCGAATAAATCCAAGAGTAAGGGAAGTCTGGGGTGATCCGTTTGTCCCCATCCAGTGCAAAAGCCTTTATTAGTCCCAAATTACCTCAGATCATCTCTTCCTTCCACTGTAGGAAGGAACAAGAACAGACATTTATTTAACACCTGCTGTGGACATGAGCTTCCCTGGGGGCTCAGCGGTAAAGAATCGGACTACAGTACAGGAGACGCAGGAGACGCGGGCTCACTCCCTGGATCGGGAAGATCTTCTGGAGGAGGGCATGGCACCCCACTCCAGTGTTCTTGCCTGGAGAATCCCATGGACAGAGGAGCCTGGCAGGCTACAGTCCATGGGGTCACTAAGAGTCGGACACAACTGAAGCAAGCACACACGTAGACACACTCTTGAATAGACCTTCCTTAATCTTCCCAACAACCTGTGAAGCAGATCTGAGCAACCCCTTTCACAGAAGGGAATGTACAGTCAAGCAGCTTGAGGAGCTTCCTGTGATCACTGCAGTCTCAGTGGTGGGGCTGGGATTATTAGAACCTAAGCTTTGTGACCTCGAAACCTATACATACTCTTCCCACTATATCCAGAGACATCCATCAAGTGATGTGCTTGGTGTTTCTTTCTGCTCAGAGTGCCTATTTAGACATCATAAAACTTTGCAGATCTAGACTGAATGACCTCAGAGGGCAAGTGAGTATTTGCCCAGCGGCCTTCGGGGTGGGAAGAACAGTTTTCACTTTTATAGTTTTTCAACCAGGCACAGCTTGTTGTCTTTGAACTTACAGTGCTCACTGCCAATAACACCCATTTTTACACTTGTGCCTGCCCTGACTCTGGTGAGACCTGGCAGACTGGACCTCAGTTAGCTACATTATTTATATAAACAAGGAGTTGATGTATTGGTCTTTTTTCTGAGTCAAAGTCAGGACACATGACCTGACCAAGACCTTTTTCTGATTTATAAATATATATGAAGAAAAGGAATAACAAGTAAACCCACTTATTTGCACATTTAATCAATGGTTT
Source organism: Aepyceros melampus (assembly GCA_006408695.1). Taxonomy (NCBI): domain Eukaryota; kingdom Metazoa; phylum Chordata; class Mammalia; order Artiodactyla; family Bovidae; genus Aepyceros; species Aepyceros melampus. The sequence goes on along the minus strand of SJXQ01005537.1, from coordinate 240,880 downwards.
TGATGGAAAGGTTCACAATTCTGAGACATCCTGGATGAATCTACAGTGATAGCATCATGCTGAGAATGAGGGAGCAGTCAAGATATCTGTGTTGAATAGAATTGATTTGAATTGAGCTGCCCAACTGCCTGGCACTGGGAACACCCTTGCCAGCTCTTCCAATTGATTTCCTGCTCCTGCTGCAGATGAAAGATGGAGGTCGGAAAACAGTTTCTATGAAGAACAATAAGTGAATGACATGATGGAATTTTTTAAACAGAAATGTTGCCCTTTCTTTCATAAAGTGAACTTCTTTGAAGCTACTAAACCTCTTTCTCCAAACCCCAGGGTTGGTGCTAGTCCCGTGGGTGCCTGGTCTCCAGCTCTCTCTCTTTGGGCACTAATCTATCTATAATCCTGAACAAAGAATTCACGCCGCTGACCAGGCCCACAGCCTGTGTGCCTCTTCGGGCTTCTGCTACTCACGCCCCTCACAGCTGGGATGCTCCTGCACCAGCCTTCTCCCTGCCATGCCTGTTCAGTTCCCTCTGCCAACGAAACCTTTCACATCTGCCCCACCCACACCATGCTGTGATTTCTTCTCTGATTCTTTCCTCCACCGATGCTGCCCTTCCCAACCTTTTCCAATAATGGGATGGGAATTATCCCTTGGAATATTGATCCATTATAAACTAGTGTCCCCGTCCCCATGTCTTCAGGCTGTTCACATCTTCACATGACCTTCTTTCCATGTCCTGACTCAAAAAGCTTGCTCGCTCTTTCTCTTTCTGGGAAAGCTGGGGTCTAGCACCACCAGGGGTAGCTGGGGAGGTTAGATCTACCTCCAAACGGGCACCTGGGATGTGCTGTATCCATGGCTGAGTGAGGCATCTCAGTGGGTGGACCTGAGGAAGCTTCCCAGAGGACTGTGCCCCATGTGGTGCAGCAGGATGGGAGAGAGGGTCAGCCAACCCAAAGAGGCCCTATCCTTGGGCCAGGAGGAGAAAGGTAGCGTGAACCTGACAACTGGCAGCCTCACCTCAGTAGCAGGTACTGCTGGGGAGCAGGAGGATGTCAAGACTCCATGGCTAAACTGCTCCTCAGCAGAAGCTAATGAGGCTAGAAGATGGCCAGGGACCATTCCAGCACCTGTCTTTCAAGGTCATGATCACGTCACCTGCAATAGAGATAGTTTTAGTTCCTCCTTGCCAACCTGAATGTCTTTTTTTTTTTTCCTCGTCTAATGACCCTTACTAGAGTTTCCAGGACAATGTTGAACAGAAATGGAGAGAGCTGACATCCTTGTCTTATTCCTAATTTAGCAGGAGAACTTTCAGTCTTTCCCCCATTTAAGTATGTTATAAGCTGTGGAATTTTCACAGATACCCTTTATCAGTCTGAGGAAGTTTCTTTCTATTCCTAGTGTACTGAACATTTTCATAAAGGGTATTAGATTTTGTCAAATGCTTTGTCTGCTTCTATTGAGATGATCATATGGATTTTTCCTGCTTTAGTCTGTTAACCTGGTATATTACATGACTCATTTCCCTATATTGAATGATATCTCATTCCTGGAATAAATCCTTTTTATATGCTACTGGATTTGGTTTGTTAGTATTTTGTTGAAGATATTTGCTTCTATATATTCATAAGAGATATTGGTCTGTAGTTTTCTTTCCTTAGGATATCTTTGTTTGGTTTGGGTATCAAGGTAACACTAACTTCATAGAATGAGTTAGGAGGTATTCTCTCCTCTTCTATTTTTTGGGAAGAGATTGTGATAAGTTGGTGTTAATTCATCTTTGAAAATCTGGTAGAATTCACTGGTGAAGCCATCTGGTCCTGGGATTTCCTTTGCAGGAGTTTTTTTTATTGCTGATTCAATCTTTTTCTTGTTAGAGGTCTACGCAGATTTTCTATTTATCATTGAGTAATTTTTGGTAGTTTGTATCTTTGAGGAATTTATCCAGTTCGTCTAGGCTTTCTATTTTGTTGGCATACAATTGTTTATAATAGTCTCCTATAATTATTTTTGTTCCTGCAAGGTAATAATATCCCCTCTTTCTTTCTTGATTTTAGTAATTTGAATCATCTCTCTTTTAACTTGGTTAGTCTAGCTAAAGGTCTGTCAATTTTGTTGATCTTTTCAAAGAATCAACTATTGATTTAATTTATTTTCTGTATTGTTTTTCTATTCTCTGCCTTATTTCTGTCCTAATTTTTATCTCCTTCCCTCTGCTTACTCTGGGTTTGGTTTGGTCTTTTTTTCTGATATCTTAATGTACAATATTAGGATTTGTATTTGAGATCCTTCTTTTGTAGTGCAGGCATTTTCAGCTGTAAGTAGCTTTCCAAGCACAGCTTAGCTTTCACAACATCCCATAATGTATATTGTGTTTTCATTCTCATTCATTTCAAGGTATTTTCTAATTTCTCTTATGATTTTTTCTTTGACCCACTAGTTAAGATCATGGCATCTGGTCCCATCACTTCATGGGAAATAGATGGGGAAACAGTAGAAACAGTGTCAGACTTTATTTTGGGGGGCTCCAAAATCACTGCAGATGGTGACTGCAGCCATGAAATTAAAAGACACTTACTCCTTGGAAGAAAAGTTATGACCAACCTAGATACTATATTCAAAAGCAGAGACATTACTTTGCCGACTAAGGTCCGTCTAGTCAAGGCTATGGTTTTTCCTGTGATCATGTATGGATGTGAGATTCAGACTGTGAAGAAGGCTGAGTGCTGAAGAATTGATGCTTTTGAACTGTGGTGTTGGAGAAGACTCTGGAGAGTCCCTTGGACTGCAAGGAGATCCAACCAGTCCATTCTGAACTAGATCAACCCTGGGATTTCTTTGGAAGGAATGATGCTAAAGCTGAAGCTCCAGTGCTTTGGCCACCTTATGCAAAGAGTTGACTCATTGGAAAAGACTCTGATGCTGGGAGGGACTGGGGGCAGGAGAAAAAGGGGATACCGAGGATGAGATGGCTAGATGGCATCACGGACTCAATGGACGTGAGTCTGATTGAACTCCGGGAGATGGTGATGGACAGGGAGGCCTGGCATGCTGCAATTCATGGGGTCACAAAGAGTCGGACACGACTGAGCGACTGAACTAAACTGAACTGAGTTATTACTTAATTTCCACACATTGTGAATGTCCCAAATTTCCTTCTGCTAGTAATTTCCAATTTAGTTCCACGCTGAACAGAGAACATACCTTGTTTGATTCTAATCCTTTTCTGTTTATTGGGCTTTGTTTTCTGGCCTGACATATGGTCCACCCTAGAGAGTATTCCATGTGCTCTGAGAAGAATGTGTGTTCTGCTGTTGTTGAGCGATGTGTTCTACAGATGTCTGTTAGGCCTCGTTGGTTGGTAGCATTCTTCAAGTCTTCTGTTTTCTTGATGATCTCCTGTCTAGTTGTTCTTTCCATTTGTGGACTGTTTTACAATACCACCAAGCAATTCTCCAGTTCTCAGTGGACACTGACTGGGTGTCCCACACATTTAACTCAATTCTGACACTATCAACCTGGAGATGGTGTCAGATTCCACAAGGTAAGGACTCAGTCTTCACAAGACTGCTCCCACTTCAGGCACCCATCACAAGTCCAGGTTGTTACTTCTGCCTCTGATTGACCAGTTATAAGTCAGAGGTTGCCACAAACCTCTCCTTGAGTTTGTTTAATTTGCTAGACTGGCTCACAGAATTCAGAGAAACATTTACTTACACTGACCAATTTATTATAAAGGATATAGAGGAACAGCCAGATGAAGAAATACATAGGACAGAGTTTGGAAGTACTCCCGGTGCAGGAGCTTCATTCTCCATGGAACTGAGGTTGCCAGTCTCCCAACATGCGGATTTACTCACCAATCCAGAAGCTCATCAAATCTTGTTGATCCAGAGTTTTTATAGAACTTTAATCTCTAGCACCATCCCCTTCCCTGGGATCAATGAGTCTGCTGAAAGTCCCAACCCTAATCACTGGTCTTCCTGGCAACCAACTCCATCCTGAGGCTGCAGAAAGTAGGAACTGCACCCTGTTACCTTAATTAGCATAAACTTGGATGTTCTCAAATGAGGCTCCTTATGAATAACTAAAGACACTCCTATCAGGAAATTCCAAAGGTTGTACCAGCTTTGTACCAAGAACTGAGGAAAAGGAGCAAATCTATTTCTTACTGTACCACACCATTATTGAAAATGGGGTACTGAAGTCTCCAAGTACTTCAGAATTGTCTATTTCTCCCTTCAAATCTGTCAGTTTTTACTTCATGTGTTTTGAGGCTCTGCTGTTAGGGTCACATATAAATGTTTTATAGATTGTCCCTTTTATTACTATAAAATGTTCTTCTTTGTCTTCAACAACAATTTTTGTCTTAAAATCTATTTTGTCTGATACAGCCACTCTGGCTCTCTTTTGATTGCTATTTGAATGATATACCTTTTTCCACTCTTGTACTTTCAACCTATTTGTCTCTTCGAATCTAGGCAGCATATAGTTGCATTCTCATCTTTTAGCTGAAGAATTTAATCCATTAGCATTTAATGTAACTACTGATAAGGTACAATTTATGGTTCTCATTTTATTATTTCTTTTCTACATATGTCATTTTTGTCCTTCTATTCCTCTATTACTGCCTTCTTTTGTGTTAAACCATTAACATCTTAATGTATAACAGTCTACTGCAGATGGTGATTTCGGCCATGAAATTAAAAGACGCTTACTCCTTAGGAGGAAAGTTATGACCGACCTAGATAGCACATTAAAAAGCAGAGATATTACTTTGCCAACAAAGGTTCATCTAGTCAAGGCTATCGTTTTTCCAGTGGTCATGTATGGATGTAAGAGTTGGACTGTGAAAGAAAGCTGAGTGCTGAAGAATTGATGCTTTTGAACTGTGGTGTTGGAGAAGACTCTTGAGAGTCTCTTGGACTGCAAGGAGATCCAACCAGTCCATCCTAAAGGAGACCAGTCCTGGGTGTTCGTTGGAAGGACTGACGCTGAGATGAAACTCCAATATTTGGCCACCTCATGCGAAGAGTTAACTCATTGGAAAAGACCCTGATGCTGGGAGGGATTGGAGGCAGGAGAAGGGGACAACAGTGGATGAGATGGCTGGATGGTATCACCGACTCAATGCACATGAGTTTGGGTGAACTCTGGGAGTTGGTGATGGACAGGGAGGCCTGGTGTGCTGCGATTCATGGGGTCGCAAAGAGTCGGACATGACTGAGCGACTGAACTGAAATGAATTGAGTTCAGATTAATACCAATTTAATTTCAATAGCATCTAAAATCTTTACTCTTATATAGATCCAATCCCATATCTCTTTTGTATTGTTATTGTTGCAAATTATATCTTTATATATATTGTGTCTATCAATATAGATTTATAAGTATTAGTTTATGCAATTGTCTTTTAAATAAGGGAAAAAAGAGTTACAAAGGAAAAAAATACATTTACTGTCTTTTATATTTACTTATGTAGTTACTTTTACTAATGATCTTTATTTCTTCTTGTTGATTTAAGTTACTACCTAGAGTCCTTTAGTGCCTGAAGAACTTCCTTTAGTATTTCCTTTAGGGCAAGAATGTTAGTGACAAATTCATCATTCTTGTTTATCTTGGACTGTCTTAATTTTTCCTTCTGTGTTTTAAAAATTCTAAATTTAAAGTTAAATATTAGAAACATTAAATTTTTAAAATATTAAAAATTTAAATATAGAGAATTTTATTGTAGTAAGGACATTACATGAATTCTAATCTTAACAATTTTCTTTTTGTCTTTGGCTTTGACAGTTCAATTTTATGCCTAGATATAGATCTCTATGAATTTCCTATACTTGTATTCACTGAGCTTCTCAAATGTGTAGATCAATGTTTTTCATTAAATTTAGGATGTTTTCACCCATTATCTCTTCAAATATTCTGCCATAGTCAGTCATCAGCCCATCTGTCTACTTGTATAAGAACAGTATTGATAGGGAACCCACTAATATGTTCATTGCAATTATCTTTAGCCTGAAGAAGATGACCAGTTTTTCTTTATTCTTGTTTTTGAAACTGTCTTAATATTTATTTCATTCTTTTCAGATATTATATCAGGCTCAGACAATACAATAATATCAAGTTACAATCAATGTTTCATCTTAAANCTGAGTGAACTCCGGGAGTTGGTGATGGACAGGGAGGCCTGGCATGCTGCGATTCATGGGGTCGCAAAGAGTCGGACACCACTGAGCGACTGAACGGAACAGAGTGCCATTATTGAAAGTGGAGTAAGGACCTTAGAAAATTCACCCCTTCACAAAAGAAACAGTCAAAAAGTATTAGAATAAATACTTTTGAAACTCTGGAAATTAACTAAGTTCTTTTGGGAACTCTGGGTGAATTTATGCAAGAAAAACTGGCTGAATCTCAGTAAGAACAGTAAGCTTTGTGGCATCTAAACTTACCCTGATTGTCTGTCTTTTTGTGATGTTAGCAGTCATTTATAATTAATACCCAGACCCATTTATTCAATGGGGACTATGAAATGGTGATATTCTAATTCCATCATGCCTCTTACCTTATTAGCTGGACTATTAAGAATACTATAAAGAGAAACTTCTTTTTATCAACTATTGATTACTTATAAAGGAAAATCAAAGAAGAATGCTTGATTTTTTCCCTTTCGTTTACTGGATTTTAGAGTGATGAGTTATTTTCTAGTTATCTTCCAAAAAGGAGCAATGAAGTTTCGCTTTGTTTGGTTTAAGTATCATCAAATAAACTCATGATTTACAGCTTTACTCAGCTTTTCTCCTTGTCCTCAATGGGAGGTTTGGTCTGAATTACATAAATTTGCTCTTTCTCAAATTGGAAGTCCGGTTTGCTTTTTTAACTGAAAACATACCCAGGCTTAATAACTCTTGTTTTCCAGAAGCTCTCACCCTTTGACATAAAGTAGGCTTAGAGGTGATGTGGAATTGGAAGAAAGACCTAGAGTGGTGAAACAATGGAGAATTCCTAGGGCTTCCCTGGTGGCTTAGACAGTAAAGAATCTGCCTGCCATGCAGGAAACCTGCATTTAATCCATAGGTCAGGATATCCCCTGGAGAAGGGAATGGCTACCCACTCCAGTATTCTTGCCTGGAGAACCACATGGATAGAGGAGCCTGGTGGGCTTCGGTCCACGGGGTCGCAAAAAGTCAGACACAACTAAGAGATGAACTTTTCAGTTCCAGCCCTGACAATTTTACTCCCCCGACTTAATCCCACCTGAGAATCAGCACAGCTGCAGGCATGGCTGCAGACATGACCACCACACTGTGTTTCCAGCAGTCTCAACACACCACACACCAGGGGACAGAGAAGCGGGGAGCACCTGACCCTGCAGGTGGGAAGACAGACCCGGATTAGAGAACCTGAGTGAGGCTCCTAACCTCACCAGTCCTTGGTGACGCCTGCAAAAACAATGGTACCTGCCTAGTGGTAAGGAGATTATAATTCCAGTGCCTGACACATCATAACTTTTCCATTATTTTTTCAATTATTATTAATACTTGTAATGATTCACATTATTATAACTCTCCGTGGTTCTTTAGGCTTTACCTCAGGCAGTCTGCTTGATCCCATGTTATTTTATCCACTTTTGCCTTGTTTACATATGCCTAACCTTTTCCAGCTTGGGGGAGAGAAAGAGTGTGGGCTTTGAAACCTAAATCATTGTTTCTGATTATACAAGTGACCTTGGGCAGGTTTAGAAGATTATACTTCCATAAAAATCAAACACCTTGTACATTTGTTTTTCAGGTTAAATTAAATGAGATGAGTTGATCAAAGGTTTTATAATCTGTGCATGAGATATATTCAGTTCAGTTCAGTCACTCAGTTGTGTCTGACTCTTTGCGACCTCATGGACTGCAGTACACCAGGCTTCCCTGTGCATCACGAACTCCCAGAGCTTACTCAAACTCATGTCTGTTGAGTCAGTGATGCCACCCAGCCATCTCATCCTCTGTTGTCTCCTTCTCCTCCCGCCTTCAATCATTCCCAGCATCAGGGTCTTTTCAAATGAGTCAGTTCTTTGCATCAGGTGGCCAAAGTATTGCAATTTCAGCTGCAGTGTCAGTCCTTCCAAAGAATATTCAGGACTGATTTCCTTTAGGATGGACTGGTTGGATCTCCTTGCAGTCCAAGGGACTCTCAAGAGTCTTCTCCAACACCACAGTTCAAAAACATCAATTCTTCAGTGCTCAGTTTTCTTTATGGTCCAATTCACACATCCATACATGACTACTGGAAAAACCAAAGTTTTGACTAGACGGACCTTTGTTGGCAAAGTAATGTCTCTGCTTTTTAATATGCTGTCTAGGTTGGTCATAACTTTTCATCTTTGCATCAGGTGGCCAAAGTATTGCAATTTCAGCTGCAGTGTCAGTCCTTCCAAAGAATATTCAGGACTGATTTCCTTTAGGATGGACTGGTTGGATCTCCTTGCAGTCCAAGGGACTCTCAAGAGTCTTCTCCAACACCACAGTTCAAAAACATCAATTCTTCAGTGCTCAGTTTTCTTTATGGTCCAATTCACACATCCATACATGACTACTGGAAAAACCAAAGTTTTGACTAGACGGACCTTTGTTGGCAAAGTAATGTCTCTGCTTTTTAATATGCTGTCTAGGTTGGTCATAACTTTTCTTCCAAGGAGCAAACGTCTTAATTTCATGGCTGCAGTCACCATCTGCAGTGATTTTGGAGCCCAAAAAAATAAAGTCTGTCACTGTTTCCATTGCTTTCCCATCTATTCGCCATGAAATGATGTGACCAGATGCCATGATCTTAGTTTTCTGAATGTTGAGTTTTAAGCCAACTTTTTCACTCTCTTGCTTTACTTTCATCAAGAGGCTCTTTAGTTCTTCACTTTCTGCTGTAAGTGTGGTGTCATCTGCATATCTGAGATATATTAGGAAGTCTCTAAATGCTAGTTTATTTTCTTGAACCAGATTCTTTGTTTTCAGCTCCAAAATCATAAATTCTTTTCAAACAAGCAAGACTTATTGCAATGATGAATTCCATTGCCAAGTGTATCTAGAACTGTGCACACAGAAAGGGAAGAGAGTCTACTGGTAAGAAGTCTACTGGTCAGGGCAAGAGTAGAGTAGCATGGAGGGCTAGCAGATGGACTGACAGCTTAACTTTCAGGAAAATGGACAGGAACCTCCTGATCAAAGCCTTGAAAGGACTGAGATTCCCGGAATCCTAGCAAACCTTGGACAATAGAACACAGAGGAAACAGATTAGAGTTATACCAGGTTGAACTTTGGAAGTCACACTAAGCCTCAAAGCATAGTATGTTATATATAGAAATGTTGAACACAGTTAAAAAGAAGACCAAGAGAAGACAACAAAACTTACCCTAAAGAAATAAAACAGAATGGTGGATTATTAGGGCTCCATGGTAAGTGCCCACTTATTTTAATGCTACTCTGTAATATCTAATCCTGGTTCAAAGTCTCCAGCATTCCCAGGGGCTTCTATTGGGCAATCACAGAAGAAGGGAAGGTCCTCCTGGCAGTGGGCACTCTGTGGTGCTTAGGAATGAAAGACAGGAAAGAGTGGAGGGTGTAGTCATCATCATTTTCAAGACTGCAGCACAGGATGATGGCACGCAAACACATGCTGGGGAAAGAGGATATAATCCATCATAGAGAACAAAGGAATTTCAAAGTATTTTCTAATTAGGAAACATTAGAAGAAAAAAAAGGGAGATTGAAAAATATTGAAAAGTTCTTTCTTCTAGACCTTCTAGGCAATTTTGGTTTGTTTTTATTGCTATGAGCAGTTAAAGTGGATCTGTGAACTCTATGTCGTAATCTGCTGAAAGGAACAACTGCCATTAATTTTAATTTCCCTTTATGGTGAATTTCAATTAGTTACTTGTCTGAGTGATAATCTACTATCTAGACAGCTTCCAGATATGAACAGCATTATCTTTAATGTTCCTTAAGTAACAGAAATTAGTAAATTTAAAACGTGCCTTTGTAAAATCAAGGCTAATTAAAATCTAAATCTAAACCCCCCACCACCACCGCCACCAAATAAATTTTTGCTTTCTTTATTAGGATTTCCTGTCTCTGACAAACATACCAAAAACAACAGAAATAGAACCATTTTCTCTTGGATCCTGTCATTTACATAGCAAGCAAGTAGTGTGTGAATTACAAATGCCTACCCTTCTCCCAAGAGACTCATTTGCAAAGCTCTGAGAGTAGGAGGGAAAAAAACCGTAAGGTTATGCTAGAGCAATTTCCTTTAATAGATTTGGAGAAATAAAACTTTAACTATAAATACTGTTAAAAATCAAAATACAGGTTAAAATGCTTTACAATGTAGATACAGAAGAACACTTAATTAACATGGTAAAAATAGTAGGATGTAAAACCAACAGCTACCATATTAACAGGAAAACTTATGAGACACCTCTGTTAAAATCAGGACAAAACAAAGTGTTTTTCTGTTAAAGTTTTTCAGAGGCTTTAACTACTTTCCAAAGCAGATCAAACTTACCAAAAATTAATTTGCATAGTGATCAATACCGAATTTTGGAAGTTTTACTTGTTGCCTTGGCTTCTTCCACGCTGCTTGCTGTTGGATGGCAATGGTACTGCCCCTCCCTGCATGCATCAGAGCCATTACGATTCCCCAACACCTTTTTTCTATGAAAGCGAGTTTATAGTGATTCATGTTGCGTGAAACTGTCTAAATAGCTTGTGAGGATTTTGCCATAAGTTTTAGTTTCTCCTCTAGGTTTGCATCCCCGTCTCCCCGTCTCCTTTGAGGTCTGGTGGGGTGAAGGCGACACTCAGGATGGACATCCATAACCAGCTCTCAAGGCTGGAAGATGCTCCCAGATCACTGCCCAGAGCCCTCTATGGCCACATCCCTAAGGGACAGCCCCGGGAGTCCAACAAGAACTCGGCTCCGGCTCCTCTCCCCAGCGTGTGCACAGAGGGCAGTTACCATCCTCATCGACTGCAAACCATCGAACAGGTAGAGGGATCGGTTTGTTGATTTTTCTCATTACTTAATCTGGAGCTGCCTCCTTCTCCCTCATGAAATTGAGGGAGGGAAAATCGGCCCATTCCTGCCAAAATGCGAATAAACAGAGGAGGGGTGGGGGTGAGGTGGGAGGCGCCGAGATCTGGCTTGCCCCTAGTGCCTGGCGCCACCCACCCGAAGCTCTGAAT
>SJXQ01005537.1:144869-229144 GCA_006408695.1 Aepyceros melampus | reverse complement strand
TGACGCTCCAGAAGTTCCAGCCCCTTGCCACGCGTGCCCGCAAAAGAAGAGAGAATGAGGGGGGACCAGAGCGTCCAGACGCGGGTGCTGACTCTGCTCTGATCCCGCCGCGTGGGAGGAAAGTGAAATTCTGCAGGCCCGAACCAAAATGAGAAGAATTAAGTGTGTGGTTCTGGTGGAAATTGATAGAATTTGGCCAGAAGATCCAGGGGAAGGCTGGATTTTTTATTTAAAAAAAAAAAAAAAAGCCAAACCAACAGAATGCTCTTTTTTTTTAGCTACCATATTTAGTAAAAAATTTAAAACAGTAACCATGAAAGGGGCAGCCACAGGTATCATGAGCCCAAGCCCTCTGGAAAGCCTTGCACCCACACCTTGAGTCAGCAACTTTGTTTCTGTAATAAACCCACTCCAACTCTGAAATTTACTTTAAGAAAACAACTGAAATGTGGACATAGCTTTTTAGCCTATTCTCTTTTATATATTCGGAGAAGGCAATGGCACCCCACTCCAGTACTCCTGCCTGGAAAATCCCATGGACGGAGGAGCCTGGTAGGCTGCAGTCCATGGGGTCACTAAGAGTCAGACATGACTGAACGACTTCACTTTGACTTTTCACTTTCCTGCATTGGAGAAGGAAATGGCAACCCACTCCATTGTTCTTGTCTTGAGAATCCCAGGGATGCAGGAGCCTGGTGGGCTGCCATCTCTGGGGTCGCACAGAGTCAGACACGACTGAAGCAACTTAGCAGCAGCAGCAGCAGCTTGTATATATTAGCCACAGATAGGAATAATAATTTTCTCTTCTCCATTCAAATATCCACGCTCCATGTCTGGTTCATGTTTATGGCATTGTTTTAGGGCATCTAGCTCCAGGTTAACTGATTATAATTGTTATCTGTAACCCCACCCGCTTCTCTGCTCACCCATCTGCCTACTCCCTTCAAATTCCTTCAGAAAGGAGAAGGTGCTAATTTGATTGGCCAAGTCCCAGGAAACTGATAGTGTACCCGTCTTTGTCTGTTAAAGGTACAGGCAGTCATGCTGTCTCTCACTTAATGTACTAGAATCTTAGCTGCACTCTGCCCTGCTCCCCATTGAGGACTGGCCTGAGCAAGCTGTTCATGACTTCCTATGCCATGGAACTCACCAGAAGGGGACAAGACCTCAAGACTGAGCCTCAGGCTGAGGGAGCATCTAAACTGCCTGCTCCAGCTGGGCTGTGATTAGAAAGGTCTGCACAGGAGGTCATCAGACTTGGTCCAGCTATCAAATGACACGAGTGTCCTTTTGTTCTTCTCAGCATTTGGGTGCACTCTCAGGAGGCTCACAGCAGGAGAAGGGATTGGTGAGATGGGATTCAGGCTTTCTTTGGATCTTCTGGCCAGATATTAATACCATCAATTTCCCCAGAACTGCACACTTACTCTTCTCATTTTGGTTCAGCAGCCACCATTTCATTCTCTGTGAGTCTCTTTCTGTTTGATTCATTTGTGTCATATGTTCATCTGTGTCATATTTCAGATCCCACATATAAGTAGTACTGTGTGATACTTGTCTTCCTCTTTCTGACTTACTTTGCTCAGTACAATAACCTCCAGGTCCATCCATGTTGCTGCAAATGGCATTATTTCATTCTTTTTTTTTTTTAATAGCTGAGTGATTTGTATTGTGCATTGTGTTGTGCAGGAGGTTTGACTATAAATCAGCACACACTATCCATACAGCTGGCGGACCCTGAGGATGCCTCTGGGTCTGTCCTTATCTCTGCAGCCTTATGCCTGCATGAGGCTGGCAACCTAGGGTCTCAACTCTCTGCTTTAACCAAATTCTAGGAGTCTCTCTCCTCTTTATCTTCCCTCCCTCCTCCTTTTGGCTCAACACACATTAGCAGAATGAATAGGACACATTCCAACCCTCTGTGTAACACTCATAGAACTCTTTACTGCAGAATTAATTATAAGGGCCAATTAAGTGGCACAGTGTCACCAAAATTTGCTCCTAATTTGTGCAGAAGGAAGCTGTCTGGCCATTAAGCTGGAGTTCCATGATCTTCACAAGTGAATCCCCTCAGTCATTTCAGTCAGCTTCAGTCCTGTCCATGGAGACATGCACAGTATGTGCCAACCACCTCACAACTCTGGCAAGATTTGGGCATCCAGATGTTGCAGAAGCCCCGAGAATCTTTAAGCAACCTCCATATTCTGCTGGTGATTCAGGAAACCTATAGGAGATATTGCCAAAGGCTCTGGAAACCCTTAACATATTTGCAGATATCAGTGCTTCAGCTAAAGGCTTTAATCCTGTATTAACCGAAGTCTAGTGACTCAGCTTGTGTCATTAATACGGGGTTATGCTCTACCTTAGGAGAGTAAGGAAAGCAATGAAACAGGTGAAAGGAAGCTAACAGCTTCAGGTGACATCTCGTATCCCAGTTGGGCAGCCCTTGCTGAGTATCCAGTGGGGGTCAGGATTCCCCTTAGTTCATTAATCAAAGTTGGAGGGATCCTCACAGAGTTCTTTCTTGGGGGAGGAGCCAGGTGTGAGCTGTGCATGGCTTGCTACATCCTGAGTTCAAGCTACTCATCTGGAGTATGCATGCATGCTAAGTCACTTCAGTCATGTCCAACTCTGTGGGACTCTATGGACTGTAGCCCACCAGGCTCCTCTGTCCACGGGCTTCTTCAGGCAAGAACACTGGAGTGGGTTGCCATGCTCTCCTCCAGGGAATCTTCCCAACCCAGGGATCGAAACTGTGTCTCTTACGTCTCCCGCTTTGGCAGGCGGGTGCTTTACCACTAGCGCTGCCTGGGAAGCCCCGCTCATCTGGTGTGAAACCCCTTTGAGAATATTCTACTAACTCAGCGGAATGGACTCATTAACCTTGCTCTCAGAAGCCGGGTCCATCTGGACAGGTCAGCCTGACGTCACACCTGGAAGCAGACAGGAAAGCCCAGGGTGTTTTGCAGGTGCTCCGGGTTTGCAGTTACAGTATGTGTCTCAGGGTAGACAGATCCGAACTGCTGAACCCGATACTCTGCAGGGCTCACTCCCAACAGCAGACTGGCCTCTGGGCCTGGGAGATGGTTCACCTCGTTGTCTGTGACACTGGCCCAGTGTGCATGTAAGCCACAGCCCCCAGGCCGGGCAGAACATAAATGGTTTGCCTTGGGCACAGGGTCCTGGAATGTCTGGCGGCGAGGGGCAGGGATGGGGTGGGGGGTGCTCCTTGCTAAGGCCACCTGTGCTATTCCATTTTTGAAAATAGAAGACTAAGGAAAGGAGCCCTTTACTCCTCACAGGCCTGAGTATTTCCCACGCTTGAGCCTACCAAGTTCCATGGGCCAGAACCTGGGTCTGCCCATGATGGAAACACAAAGCCTCCCTCTCCGGAGAGGACATTAAATGATGGTGGGGATTATCCTTACAGTGTCATAGTTACTCTAAATGATCAGGCTAAGTCTGTGCACCAGTGAAGATCTTGAAGATCATATTTTCTCAAATAAGTATTAGGAGACGGGGAGCTGACAGTTTAAAGGTATCAATGGGACAAGCAGGCACAAGACACAGAACCATCCTGGTACGTTTTGATGCTGTAGCTGCTGGTGAAGGAAGAGGTATCCATGTCTGCTGAAAGGTGAAGACTTGCTGGAGAGGTCTGGGGAAATGGGTAAGGAGTCTTGGAAGTGTTTGCAGAATTCTAAATCCAGTCCCAGCTTGATGCTAACCTTCAATAAGTCATAGAGTGGCTTAGGGCATCTGTTTTCCCCATCTTGGAGAAGGGCTTGATGATACCTCCTACTTGGGTGTGCACTGAAGTATTTAATTAATGTTTGCAAATCACCTTGAGATGCAGTTGTAGGGCCCACAGCCAAAAACAAAGCCGGCTTGTTTATTTTGGCAGTAAAAAAGTTAAGTGCTCTTTACTAATTAACACCCTATTAGTATAACAGTGAAGTCCAGGAAGAGTTACTCAAGATCATGTTTATTTTTATCTCTCTGCTTAGGTTGGTTTCCAAGCTAAGGAAATCTGAACTTGATGGTGTGAAGCAATGATTTACTGAAACCTCCCCTTCAAGCCAAACTCAACCAACAAAGAAATATGCGAGGATGTGTGCATGCCAGGAAATGCCAGTTAAACAGGTGCCTGTTGGGTAAATATAACCAGAAACCCCAGGCAAATGTTTCCTGCACTGAAACTCACCTGGACTCCAGAACGCACTTCCTGTGAAGAGTGTGGGCACAATGAGAGTGTCCTCTGCTGGCAGTAAGGAGTATTTTCCGTGATTTGTCTGCCAACATGAAGGTGTGCTCTGTGGGTTCCTTAGTCACGTCCGACTCTTTGCGACCCTATGGACGATAGTCTGCCAGGCTCCTCTGTCCATGGGATTCTCTAGGCCAACATGTAAGAGCCTACAGAAATAGAATTTGAGAGAATTCAGTTCAGTTCAGTTCAGTTCAGTCGCTCAGTCGTGTCCGACTCTTTGCAACCCCATGAATTGCAGCACGCCAGACCTCCCTGTCCATCACCAACTCCCGGAGTTCACCCAAACTCATGTCTATCGAGTTGGTGATGCCATCCAGCCATCTCATCCTCTGTCGTCCCCTTTTGAGAGAATTAGTAAAGTTTAGAGGAAGCTTGGGCTTCCCAGGTGGCAGTAGTGGTAAAGAACTCTCCTGCCAATGCAGGAGACGTAAGAGATGTGGGTTTCATCCCTAGGTCAGGAAGATCCCCTGGAGAAGGAAACTCACTCCAGTATTCTTGCCTGAGAAATCCCATGGACAGAGGAGCCTGGCGGGCTACAGCCCATGGGGTTGCAAAAGAGTCGGCAACGACTGAAGTGACTTAGCATGCATGCAAAAGAAGCTTATTAGGCCCACTTCCATTTTTATAAATGGCAATAAAGTCCAGCATAATCATTATAAGAAAGTAAAATTACTACACAAATACAGGCCTCTGTTATATAGCATACCTGGAAAAGTTTAGAAGGAAGCAGAGGTTGCTATTTGAGGCAGAGAGGGTAAGTTGATGATAAAGAAGTGGGGGTAGGGGAAATACTGGAGTGATTCCCTTGAGTAGAAGAGAGGGTAGGATCTGATGGATAATTAGGGATATGGGTCTGCTGGGGTCATGAATTTTCACACTATTTTCACACTAAAGGAGGGAGGGCGGACTGCAAACAGGTAGGTGAGTAAGTATTACAGTGGAAGTTGGTGGAGAGGTTCTTTTGATTTTATCACTGAAATGGGAAGCAAATTCATCAATGGAGAGTAAGTTTGCCAGAGGAGAGGGAGAAAAGTTTGAAACAGTCATCCAGGAAAGTGAGAGAATGATTCCACCAGCGAACAAAGCCAGGCTGCTCAGCAGTGGTGAAGAGGGTGCTGCCAGGAGTTTAAGGGGCACCGAGTAGAGAGGCCAGGTTCCACTTACAGTGCAGAAAATTACAAATGTCACCCACCCTAATCTGCTGCACGATCAAAATCTTTTTAAAAGCCATCAGAAATCTGAGGTCACAAGGAAGCAAACTACAGGAACTGCAAGGGGGAATAAAAAGCCTTTTGAGGAGAGATGGCTCTCACTAACTGTGTTACCTGAGGGTAGGCCGTGGGAGGAGGTGGCCAGCAGGTACCAGTGGGGAAGAAGTGAGCTTAAGTTTTAACTAGCGGCTTAGTATGGGTGACAGTGTCTGTTCAAAACAGCTGGGTGCTGCAGACATAGGGAGAGTTTACTCTCACTCACGAACTTTCCCCATAGGCCTCCAGTGGGTGCTCCTCGGAGAGACGGAAGACAGGCAGGAGACGGCACAGAGCCCCTCTCCGTGCTGCAGGCACACACAGTGCCACCAATGGCTATGTGCGGACAGGTCCCCACATTGCTCTTCTGAACAAGAGGAAAAGAGTCAGCGAGTGTGCAGAAGAAAATATTTAGATAGAGAAGAAGAAATACTGGTAAAGCATTGCATAAAGAAATGAAATACATCAAACCACAGATCCAAAACACCCAGAGAACCAAGAAGGATAAATACGAAACAAAACCAGTATCACCTAGACACCTCTTAATTTAATTGACTATGAGGTGAAAACCAGTGTTACAAAGAGAAGCTTAAAGGCAGTCTGTGGAGCTGGGGCTGGGTGAAGGGGAGGCTCAGAGGGAGAAGAAAGGCACATAATAGTCAAAGAACAAAGAAAATTATAATAGACTGTGATCAGGAAATATGCAAGCAGAAAACAATGAAGCAGCATCTTTAAAATACTGAAAGAGCTATTGATCCAGAATTCTAGACCTAGTGAAAATGTCCTTCAAAGGTGAAGGCAAAATAAACACTTTCCCAGAAAGACAACAGCTGTGAGAGAAATCAATGACCACAACCTGCAGAAATGTTAAAGGAAATTCTTCAGGCAGAAAGAAAAGGGTACCAAACAGAATATCAGATCCACACAAAGAAATAAAGAGCTCCAGAGATGCTCCATAGGAGGCTAAGTTAACACTTCTTAATTGCTCTAAAAATAACTCCCTAAAGCAAGGGTCAGCCAACATTTTGTTAAAGAGCTGGATAGTAAAGGTTTTAGTGTCACAGGCCATGTGGTCTCTGTTGCAATTACTCAACTCTACAGCTGTAGTGTGAAAGTAGCTGTAAACAATGGGTGTGGCTGTGTTCCAATAAAACTTTATATACAGAAATGTGTGGCTGATCTGAGAGTCATAATTTGTTACCGTCTGGTCTAGAGCAAATATGATTTCAAAAAAATGTGAAGTTTACAAAATATGTAAGAGTAAAATATAAGACAAAAATGGCACAAGGAATCAGAGGAAGAAATTGGCAGTATACTGTTGTAAGGTCTTACACCATTCAGAAGGGACTGACTATAATTAAAGACATACATTGTAAACTCTAGGGCAACCATTAAACATTTTTAAAGGGAACATAACTGATGAACCAGTAGTGGAGATAAAATTAAGTCATTAAAAATAATCCCGAAGCAGACAGAAAAAGATTGAAACAAGAACAAAGAACAGATGGAACCAGAAAACAACTGACAAGATGGTAGAGGGGAACACAACCATACTAATAATTAGATGTAAATAGTCTTAACACTCCTATTAAAAGGCAGACGTCAGATTTTATATTGAAAAAAAAAAGACTCAACCGTATACTGCTGACAAGAAACTCATTTTTAATATAAACATGTAGATGCGATAAAAGAAAAAGGATGGGCTTCTCTGGTGGTCCAGTGTTAAGAGTCTGCTTTGCAATGCAAGGGACACCAGCTGGTTCAATCCCTGGTCTGGGAAAATTCCGTATTCCATGGAGCAGCTAAGCCCATGTGCCACAACTACTGAGCCAGCACTCTAGAGCTCAGGAACTGCAACTGCTGAAGCCCACGCACTAGAACCCATGCTGCACAACAAGAGAAGCCACCACAAGGAGAAGCCCGCACCCCGCAATGAAGAGTAGCCCCTGCTGGCCACAACTAGAGAAAGCCCATGTGCAGTGATGAAGACCCATCACAGCCGAAGACTAAAATAATAAAGTCGTTTTACAAAAAGAAAAAGGGTGAAAAAGTGATATATTAGTACTATGCAAATGCTAATCAAAGGAAGCTGAGGTGACAGTATCAAAATAAAAGACTTCAGAGCGAATGTTATTCGTAAGGATAATAGAGACACTGCAGAATGATAAAAGGGTCAACTCACCACGAAGACACATCATCCTCAAGACGTAAGCACCTAATGACAGAGTTTCAGAAGAAATGACATGAGAACTGCGAGAACTGGAAGGGGAAATGAACAAACTCAGGGTTACAGTCTTTCCGACTGTAACACTCTGCTCTCAGAAATCGATAGGAAAAGGAAGCAAAAAGTCACGACCAGTCTAAAAACCTGACCCACACAACCAACTTGAACCACAGTGCACATTTTTGTTTTGAATGGCAGGGATCATTTATCAGGATACATCATATACATCATATTCTGGGCTACAAACTCCAACAAAAATAACAGAATAAAACTTATAAAGAGCAACCAGTCAACATGGTTCTATGGTCATAATCAGCCTAGGTCATTTATGCGGGTTTAGGTAAAGTAATCAGAGAACTTGATTTAACTATGTTTGGGATTTTTCCAAGAATAGTCCCCCCTTATCCGTGGGAATTATGTTTCAAGACCCCCAGTGAATGCCTGAAACCATGGGTAGTACTGAACCCTATATATTACTATATTTTCTCCCATATATGTAAATACCTATGATAGTTTAACTTATAAGGCATAGCAAGAGATTAACAACAATAATAATATAACAATTATAATAATATACTGTAATAAAAGTTATGTGAGTGTGGTCTCTCTCTGTAAATATCTCACTGTACAGCATTCACCCTTCTCGGGATGATATGAGGTGATAAAATTCCCATGGACGTGATGAAGTGAGGGGAATGATGAGGGTTAGGCAACAAATGAGCTGATGTGCCGTATTAGAGGGAGGATCAGCTGCGTCAGGTGAGCTGCGTCATCCAGAGATGAGGATGGAGTGGACAGTGTCGATGGTTGAGGATAGTGGGTGGGGCAGAGAGGTACAGGGCAGGAGTCCCCCATGCTACTCAGAACCAGACATTATTTAAAACATGAATTATTTATTCTGGGGCTCTCTACTTAACATCTTTAGACTGCAACTGACTGTAATAACCAAAATCATGGAAAGTGAAACTGCAGATAAAGGGGATGTGTGTGAAGAGACAGAGGGTGAGGGAGTTTTAAGAAAGGGATTACAGCATTGGAGCGTGGCATTTATATCAGGTAAGACACAAAATAAGAGCACAGGGAGTAGTGAAAAGGTAATAGGATCAATGGACTGGAAGATCTGGTAAGCATTATTGGAATTTGAGTGTTGGAAGAAGTCAACTGGATATTAAATGGTGGTCAAAGAGCGGCTGCTTGAAACTGACATTGTGCGTAATGACAAGGTCAGGCGAGTAACTGAGACACACTGGAGAACATGCTCACCGAGATATTGAAATGCCATCTGTGTGGCTATTAAAACATTATGAGAGGAGTAGTGCTATAGAGAGATATGGTGAGCCAAGAGCTAAAACCTTCCAGGGATAAAGGGAAATGATAGCAGGTATGACTGCCACAAGGGGGATCAGTTCAGTTCAGTCGCTCAGTCGTGTCCGACTCTTTGCGACCCCATGAACCGCAGCAGGCCAGGCCTCCCTGTCCATCACCAACTCCTGGAGCAGAGGGTGATAAAATCTAATGACATGTTATTAAGGGAAGGTCAGTCTAGTAGCAGAAATGAGGAGCAAGGAGACCACCTGCTGCCCTGCCAGGCTCACTGGTGAGGAGGTGAGAGAAAACTGCCTTCTCCTGAGAAAGCGGGAGAGAAGGCAGAGTCCTTAGGAGAGCACAAACATTTGTAAAGTGAATTAGGAGGCATCTAACTCTTTCCTTACTGCAGACCAGGGGAGATTTTAAAGTTCAAATTAGCAGTCTGAACACGCAATTTGTTTCTTTTCTACCTGAAGCCCCAGTGAAATGATGGTGAAGGAGTAAACTCATACGTTAATAATAGAAGAAAATAGAAAAGGGATCATTGACAGATACAAGATTTCACAAATTATCGTAGATAAAAAGAGACAGACCATCAGACACTTGCTGAATAAACAGGTGAAGCGAATACCCCAGAATATGTGGGAGGAAACAACAGCAAAGGACAAAGCCAATAGCCCCAAGAAACCCTGGAGGGTTAGGAACAGGCCACAGTTGGCATGATGGAGGGCAGGGGTGAGAAGGGAAGCCTCAAAATGAAGAGGTTAATTCAAAGCGGGCCCCTCTCACTTCCCTTTTCAGCTTGATTGCTAAGAGATAGGTTGTAGGAAGCCCAGCATTTTACTTCAGGCACCAAACTATAGGCTCTTCTCTAAAGATATTGGGCTTACTTCCTGGGGCCAAACCAGACTCCCAGGGTGGGTCCCAGCACCGGCTAGTCCAGTGCCCCACTTAGGCATTTGGGGGGCCCCAGCTTGGGTCTGACCATCTCCATTATCTGAAAGAGTGGCTTGCCTGCAGCTGAGCCTGGTCAACACTGCAGAGCTGCCAGCCAGCATACCCATTCCTGGGAGAGACCTAGGAAGAAAAACAGCTGCATGCCTACATCAGCAAGGAGAGCCATGGCAGCTCTTGAGAAAAATCAACACCACTCCCCATTATTAAAAAGGAATTAACGATAATCAGATAGAAGACAAACACCTGAGCATTCAATGATAAAGGTATACAAACAGAAGAAATCACTCCAAAGGCAACAGGAAATTCAGTGAAGGGAAGAAAACCAAAAAACAAAAAACCCTCTAATTAACATCCCCAGAGACTGTGACATGTTGTATGGCTATGGATTAAAAAAAAAAGGAGCAGGATGCTATTAAAAAAGAACAATTAGAAAATTAATTAGAAAAAAATTAAAGAATAATTGGAAGATAAAGTCAAAGGAATTTCCCAGAACATAAGGCAAAGGGCTGGCAATCTGAGAAAAAAAAGAATTTAAAGTATCAAACTTTTTAGGTCAATTAAATTTAAAGGTCAATTACCTGACTGATACAAGTTACAGAGAAAAATAAAAAGCAGAGACAGTGGATCAGACACATAATATAAAAAACTTGTTCAAGGCTCCAAAGAAACATAGTTTTCAGATTTTAAAAGTTCACATAGTATTGACAGCCACAAATCTTTAATACATTTCCAAATACTGAGGAATAAAGGTATATCTTAAAGCAGAGAGAGGGAAAGAAGAAGAGAAGTGGGTGGGGAGGGGGGGAGAAAACGCACAAGTAAGATGGAGACAAAGAGATGTTCTTTAAAAATCAAAAGTCAGACTGACAACAGACTTCTTATCAACAACTGGATTCTAGAGGATGGTGGATTTAATTCCTTCAAAGTTCTAAGGGAACTTATATGTATATGTGAAGTCACTCAGTCGTGTCCAATTCTTTGTGACCCCATGGACTGTAGCCTACCAGGCTCCTCCCTCCATGGGATTCTCCAGGCAAGAGTACGGGAGTGGGTTGCCATTTCCTTCTCCAGGGGATCTTCCCGACCCAGGGATCGAACCCGGGTCTCCTGCATTGCAGGCAGACGCTTTAGCCTCTGAGCCACCAAGGAAGCCCTAAAAGGGAACTTATAATTCTAGATTATTTGAATTAGAATTCTATACACTGCTAAAATATCCATAGATCTCTGATTACAGGGAGTACAGTTGATGTGGGCCCCACTTTTGTGTCTCAAATCCATGGACACATTTGTCAGCCAATGAGTGAATGTAACAGAGATGCTGAGGCTGTTTCCGGGAGACAGGAGGCTCCTCAATGTCTCTGCCAAATCTTTCCTCTGACTAGACGAGAGTCTAGGACACTTCTACCCTCCCTCCCCTCCCTCTCTCCATCACTCAGGTCCAGCCTGCATTGTGATCTCAGAACTCACCCAGCTGCTCTCTAATTTCCTCATGCAAGCACGTTTATTCCCATCTTGGATTCTACTTCTCAGTGGACCTAGAAAGTTTGGACCCCAAAGGAGTATACATCTCCTATGTACGCTTCTTGAGGAAAAGACAGCAACAACAAGGGTAAAAAGGAAAAGAGAAAAAATTAGAATGAGCAGGACATTGGACATAATTGGCAGACCTAACCACAGCTAGGTCAATATGAAGTTGTGCAATAGGCCTGAGAAAACAATTAGAGGGGAAGCCTGGTTTGAAGATGGTTGTCCAAAGTCACCTTCCCTACTCCACCCCCGCCCCTGACTCCCTGGAATGTATCCACAAATAACAAGGAAAATGAGAAGTAAAAATGCAAATGACATTTTAAGAGAAATTTAGAGGCAGCTACAACACCAGTCCATACATAGGTAAAAGGACAGTTATAAACAGTTTGTTGGGTGGAGGAGGGAGTATACAGAGAAATGATGCTTCAGGAAGAAGGTGCCATGGCCACAACTCTCAGCAAAAGCAGCAATATCACCCTTCTTAAAAATGAGAGGCACCACTGACAGGCAAAACCCAAGTCTCTTTTTTCTCAACATGTTTGAGGAGTACTTTAGCTGTCAAGAGTAATTTCCTTGAATCTAGTTTTATTCCAAAATGTGAAGAAGATGGAATAAGAAATGACATTGGTAAACCACAATTACAGAAAGTGGTCTACCTCTTTGGCAATGAGCGGGAAAAAAGAGCCTTTACATTAAAACAAACAAACAAAAAATATCACACAGTCACCCTTCTTCACTAACTGGGAAGAAATAAAAGCTAAACAAGTATGCACACACAGATTCCAGTTATTCTGGGACATGACCCTGGTCCCACTAACGCATGATGTCATTCAGTAGCTAGTCCAGGAAAAACTTACCTCCTCCAATGATGAATAATTTAAAATTAAGCAGCATAGACTCTTTACAAAAATGCTAGAAGAAAAGAAGAAAACAGGAAACGCAAATGACAGGTGAAGAGTCTGAAAATGACTCACAGAACAGATGAAAATTTTGACATAAATATTTCACCAATGAATTTCAAAACAATGCAATAAGGCAATAATCTCCAGAAAGTCAGAGAACAAAAATGAGATGCAAGAGACTGGGGAAAGACGATGAAACAATAAAGGAGATGAGACGTGAACTGACAGAACTCAAGAAAGAAGTCAAAGAAACAGATGAAACCACTATTGAAATGAAAGAAGTAAGAAAACAAATAAGAGAGACATGAAAGATGAAAATGAGAAAATCAAGTAACATTAAATAAAATATTAAAAAGTTAAAAAGAGGAGAAATTAGAGAAGAAATCGGAGATAGGAGATGCAGATAAACGAGGTCCAACATGCATATAATTGGCATCCTTGAAGACGAAACCAAAATAATGAACAATAAATATTTAGCTAACTGTTTGTGCACGTGGGGAGGGAGTGATGGCATATACTCTGGTCTCTCATTTTTGACAGACACCTTAGAAAATTCTGAGCACATCCAGAGCCCTCCCAAGCTTTTAAGCCAAATGGACTTGAATTTGAATCTTGGCTCTTTCAGTTATGACAAGGGACTTCAGAAAGTCACTGAAGACCTGTGCCCTAGTGTTCTCATCTGTATAAAGTCCCCATTAATAACTTGCAATGCTATGATAATGAAATGAGAATTACGAAGAGTGCCTGACACATAATAGAGAGTGAACCAAGATGTCATTTAACCAGAAAAGAGCTATTGAAGGGAATATCAACCAGATCCCTCTTTGCCTTTTGGTAACCAGGGTTTGGAGTAAGAGAGGAAAATATTAACATTCCTTAGGTAAGACAGTGTTCAGATGTGGAGCCGAAGTTCTGGGCTTGAGCCCCAGCTCTACCACTTTCTGATTGGGTGGTAACTTCTGTTTGCCTCAGTTTCCCCATTTGATAATGACAGGATTTATTTCTTAGGGTTGGTACAAGGATCAAATGAGTTGACATACATAAAGTAGTTAGATGACTGCTAGGATCACACCATCGACAGAGGAGCCTGCAGGCTACAGTCCATAGGGTAACCAAGAGTCAGACGTGACTGAAGCGACTTCGCATGCACACAAGCACGCACGTTGTTATCACTGGGCTTGGGAAATTACCTCTAAGTGCTTCTGGGTTAAGCCGTGTGACTGAATATAGAATATATCTACGTTTTCTCCCCAGTAAGAAAATCTGTAAACGAAACGCAAACATAAACTTACAATGACAGGGGAAACAAGAGGAGGCAACAGCCACAAATTTTTGAAGGTGGTGAGTGGCAACTGAGTTAGTAGGGCTGATACAGCTGAATTGTAAGAAGTCTGTGAGTGAGTGAAGTTGCTCAGTTGTGTCTGACTCTTTGCGACCCCATGGACTGTAGTCCACCAGGCTCCTCCGCCCATGGGATTCTCCAGGCAAGAATACTGGAGTGGGTTGCCATTCCCTTCTCCAGGGAGTCTTCCTGACCCAGGGATCGAACCCAGGTCTCCTGCATTGCAGGCAGACGCTTTAACCTCTGAGCCACCAGGGAAGCCCAAGAAGTCTATAGAGAACACTAAAAACCAATTTGATCTATTCCACAGAATCCTCAAAGTTCTCAGAAACCAGCAGTATTGGATCACTCCAGACTAGGGGAAAAGAGGGGACCCTCATAATAACAAGGGGTGAAATCTGTTGAGAGTGATTCGATTCCTCTTTATTCCACACTCGAGGTGGCTGTCCTTTTCCCACCATGGCACAAGACGGGGGTCTTTTCTCCCAAAGAAAAGAGGGAAAACAAGCCTCGAGTATTGCACAGAGAAGGGAATGTGAAGTGGGAACACACAGCTGCATGCTGAGAACGCCAGGCCACTCTCGCCACTCATCTCCACCAGCACCAGCACTCAGAACCCTCCCTTTCAGTGTGGAGAGAAGACTTTTCTTGGGGAATCTGACCAATCTAAGAGAAAAAGGTCTGAGTTGGAAGCTCCAAAGACACAGCCCTTCAGATTACTCCAAGGGGGAAGCTTAAATTTATTAAGACCTTCATGTACTCAGAACTTTAGGCAGCTTTTCGGACCCAAATGCAAATCAAGAGCAGACAGCCAACACTTGTCTGACACTGAGAAATTCTTTAAAGAGGCCCAAACAAATAAATAGTGAAAAACAATCTAAGGAAAACAGGGTAATTGCAAATTAGGAGAAAACTATTTTTTTAAGCTATCAATGAAGAGCAGTGTGTCATTTTTTTAATTAAGTTAACTTTTTATTTTGAGATAATCATAGACTCCTATGCAATTGTAAAAAATAATACAGAAATAACTCAACAGGATGAGCAGTGTGTCATTTTAAAATTCAAAAAGAATAATAACAAAAAAGCTTTTGAAAATTAGTATGTTGGCAGAAATTAGGAACTCAATAGAAGAACCGGAGCTAAATGGGCATAAATCTCCTGGAAAATGGAGCAAAAAGACAAAGAAATGGAAACTAGAAAGACAACATAAGAACATTAGAGGGTAAATACAGGAGACCCAAAATCTGACCAAATGGAATTTCAAAAGAGGACAGGGAAGGCTGAGAGGAATGGATCATCAACAATAGATTAAGAAAATGTCTCAGAACTAAAGGACAGAAGAACTTTCCAGATTCAGAGTGCCCTGTGAAACCAAGGAAAACAACAGCATCACTGTGCATTTCAGAACTCTGAGGTCACAGAAAAGATCCTACAAGCTTCCAGAGAGAAAAACTAGATCACATTATAAGGATGAGGAATCTGAATGGCTTGGGGTTTCTCAATAGCGACACTGGAAATGCGAAGGAAGTGGAGTGATGACCCCCAAATTACTTTAAAAAATAAGTTTAAAAATTTTCCAATCTAGAAAAATTAATTATTTCTACCCTAGAATTCTATAATCAGTCAATAATCCATGATGTATGAGGACAAATACAATAAAGGCGTTTGTGGACATGCAAGTTCTACAAACTCTACCTACCACATACCGTTTCTCAGGAAGCCATTGGAAGCTACTGGAAATAAAGCAAGAAAGATAAGGCCATGGGAGTAAGAAATGAATTTCAAGTTAGAAAGAAATGAAAAGAATCACCAGGAATATGATGAAAGAAGGTTCCAGAAGGATGTCTGGGGAATAGATATATAGGGTAATTGTCCAGACTGGAGAAGTGCTACTCAAAGGACAGACACGATGAGGATGGCCATCACTGTACCCTCCACCGTGGGACCACGTTTTTAACCTGGTGAGACCACTGGAGCATCTATTCCATTCAGGTAAGGTATTAGGCTAAAAAGAGGAAGACATCAAAGAAACAGAAAATGCTACACGAAATGAGAGCCGAAAACAGTTCCAAGGATGACAGCAAAGAAAGTCCAGTCCCAGAAAGATAGTTATCCAGGGGAGCTAGAGAGCAGATGTCCAGATAGGAGAAAGCAGGTCTTCATGACGGATGGTCTCAACAGAAAAAAGGGCAAAGAAAGAAAGAAAGAGTTAGACTGGCTGATGTTGATGGCCTTGCAGAAAAATATTCTGAGAAGCTTTTGGAAATTGTGGGGTGAGTTAGCAATTAAGCACAAAAAAAAACCCTAAGTAAATAAAAGGCCAAAGCAATTATTAACTATAGATAAAACAAAAACTAAGAAAGGAAACATAATCGTAGTACACTACAGTGCTCAGCTGTGAACAATATTTGTCTAAGCATATTACATAAACAGTCACTATTGATCTAAGAACTGTAATCCAACTACATGGAGAGGAGAGGAAACAGGAAACAGAGGGATGAGCAGGGTGGTGTAAGAGACTTAGATCCTCATCTACCATAAAAGGAAGTCAGTAGATAGCACCTACAAATTGATAAAGTAAAAGATAACAGCACATACCTGTTATTGAGAAACATGGAAAAGAGCAGTTGACAGCTGTGGCCTCTGGGGAGGGGAACATGGGGAAAACATGGAACAGAGAGTCATATTTTCTTATAAATAGTTTAGTTCAAGTTGATGTTTGAAACTATGTGCACTGTTAAAACAAAAATTAATTTTAAAAAATGGATTAATTTCTCCTAGCACCTTTGCCTGCATATCTTGTGGCTGGCTGCCCTGTATTCTGTGGTTCCTTTTTTTGACTTCTTTGACCCAAGGGTAAGGCTTAGAAAATAACTGCAAACCCACCTCCCTTACCCTCCAAAACCACCTCTTATTTTTCTATAGGTGTATGTTTCTTAAAGTGAGCTGTTATCTCAAAGAACAAACTATCTTGGAGAATAAAAAAGTGGTCACAAGCAAGAAACGTATAACTATAATTTTAAGTATTTGCAGACAACACTGAAATGCAAGTTAACACTTTCCTAAACATCAGCCATGTTAACTTATCATGTAGCTGATTTCCTTTTTTTAAAAAGATATCCCTTGGTTTTATTTTAACTTAACCATGTGAGTACTTCAGAAAAAATACACATATTGAAGCCAATCAAACTATACAGTCAAACTAAATATCCAGTAGATAAAACATGTTGTCCGAAGGTCAAAGATGAATAGCCATTCAGGGCCTGATGAACTTGGTTGCATAATTTTTAAAAATCTACTTGGAAGTAATGAAGTTTATTTCCTTTTTGACCTCTCAGGAAATCTTGAATTTCCCTCTCCCTTTGCATTTCCTGTTCAGAAGTGGCCTCCCAGCTCCTGGGGACTTGCTCTGGGGACTTCAAGGGGTCCAGGCTCCTGGTTTTAGCTCATGTCCAGTCCTTTCTAATAGTCTCATCCTTCCTTTGAGAGACAAGGACATACCTCCCTGAGAGCAATGACCTGCTCGCTGCCTCATGCTTGGCACAGAATATACTCAAAGATAATTAGCTGAACAAATGAACTGTCTTCCTAACCTCAGAACAACCCCTAAACACTATTGAGCTGGAGGGATCCTAGTTTATCTAGTCCAGCTACCCAATTTTGCAGGATCTCTGAGAGGAGCCAACATTTGCTAGGTCACTTGGTGAGTCAGATACTGAAGTAGGTGTGTGTATTAGTTGTTTAGGGCTGCTGTAACTAAGTTCCAAGAACCAGGTGATATTAAACAGGGTGCATTTATTCTCTCATATTTCCAGAGGCTAGAAGGACAATAATGAAGTGTGGTCATGACCACATTCCCTCCAAAGGCTTTAGGGAGAATCCTTCCTTACCCCTTCCAGCTTCTGCTGGTAGCTCCAGCAGTTTCTCAGCCTGACTCCAATCTCTGCCTCTGCCGTCACATGGCTGTCTTCTCTCTGTGTCTGGGGGTCTTCATGTCCTCATATGGCATTCTCCCCTTTTTTATCTTCACATCTTCTTTTTAAAAGGACACCAATCCTATTTGATCAAAGGACCATCCAACTCCAATATGGAGTACAGCTTCATCTGCAATGAACCTATTTCCAAATATTCCAAGGTTGCCAGGGTTACAATTTGAGCACACCTCTGCAGGGTATGTTCAATATATACCAGCATAGAAAACAGATATACTATCCCTGGCCTAGCAGGCTTATCACTAGGTCACAAGGCTACCCCTCTATCAGGGCTGGACAGCCTGATTCCACCCAGCCTCCTGCCCCATAAAGTCAGCTCATCCAGCTCACTGATAGGAATATGTTAATATCACCACTTACAGGTGAGTTTGCATTGTAAAAGAGGCTCTTAAAAATCAAAGATTCTTTTGAATAAATAAATGGCATCAGTAAGAACAGAGACAGGACTTCAAATTCAGTGAAAGACCGTAGAGGAGATATTTGAGAACGTGTCCTTCCTGGAATCCCCCATCACACTTCCTGGATTTCCACCCTCCACTCAAAGTTTAGAGGTGAAGGTGGGCCTTCAGGGGATAGAAACCCTCATCCAATCCAAGAGGATGGACATTCCTTCCGCTTCCCACGCCTCTGCTTCCCCTGTGTCCAGGGTATGAGCTTCGGCCGAGAGGTTAGAGAAAGCAGGTGGCAACAACAGTCCCAGAAGGCTGGACTTCGTCCTGCGCTGGGGGGCTGCCTGCACCCAATGCCCACCCCCTCCAGTCACCACAGTGACCCAACAGGGCCCACAGTGACACAGAAACAGGAGCGCAGGTTCACGGGTTTCCTTCTTGCCATGGAAGAGCAAGAACGACAGTTTTACCCTTCAGATGACACAATCTTTGGGGCTGGGACACGCTGTCTTCTCTTTTTTTCATTGAGACCGCAGGCTCTGAGGACAAGAACAGGCTGTCAGGTCACGCCGGCCCTGTGATGTTTATTTTAAAAGCCATGAGAATAAATCTGATTCATGTCTTTCATGATTCAGCCTTCCCCTTAATTGTGAAGGAGGAGGTTTGTCTTGAGGCCTCCTCTCCCTCCTCTTCCCTCCCCTCCTCCCCTTAGTCATCAGGAGTTACACGGCCTTTGTGTTGAGTGACATCACCCCCCACCTCCCCACCACCATCCCCCGGGAGGCTTCACACTGTTCAGAGCAAAGCAGTGAGAGTCCACGGGAGGACAAAGCCTTTTATGTGAAGAAGGCCATTTGGGCGTGGGGGGGAGGACTTGCAGCCACTAACTCTGAGCCACTAACTGCCCTGAGCTGATGTGGACAGTGGGCTTTCATGTTAGGAGCCTCAACTGCCAACTGCAGGAGATCTGGAAGCGGAGGCCCAGGGCTGGCAAGCGTGATGGTGAGCCCAGGGCCTCAGGGGACCAGCATAACGACCATACCCAGGGAGAACATCAGGTTCTTCCTCCAAAACAAACTTCAAAGACAGCAAGCGATAAGACAGAAACACTGGGTAATGACACGCCTGTGCTTCTTTTCATCTGGGCATCTGGAATCTCTTGAAAGCATTAATTACGCCTTCCGCTCTTTGCACGGAGGAGGACCCGTGTGGTTGTCACCATGGCAGGACATCTCAGCTCTCTGGGAAAGAGCACTGGACCAGAGCCAGGCGATGGGGTGCCAGCTTCAGCTCTTGCCTATACAGCGGTTCTTGGGCAAATGCCCTAACCGGAGTCTTGGTTTTCTTATGTTAAAAATGGGAGAAATAATAATAATGAAATTGTAGACCTTGTGAAGTACTTGCTGGTGTCAGATATTGAGGGCTACATCTGCTTTATCTCAAAAAGCTAGCATGATACCTCAGGGGGCAGGTACAAAAGAGGGTCCATTTTGTAGATGGAAAACTAAGTCCTGGAGCTAATGATTGACTGCTGGTAAGTAGAGATGCTACTTACAAAGCTATGGTTTTTCCAGTAGTCACATATGGATGTGAGATTTGGACTATAAAGAAAGCTGAGTGCTGAAGAATTGATGCTTTTGAACTGTGATGTTGGAGAAGGCTCTTGAGAGTTCCTTGGACAGCAAGGAGCTTCAACCAGTCCATCCTAAAGGAAATCAGTCCTGAATATTCATTGGAAGGACTGATGCTGAAGCTGAAGCTCCAATACCTTGGCCACTTGATGCGAAGAACTGACTCACTGGAAAAGACCCTGATGCTGGGAAAGACTGAAGGCAGGAGGAGAAGGGGACAATAGAGAATGAGATGGTTGGATGGCATCACCGAATCAATGGACATGAGTTTGAGTAAACTCTGGGAGTTGGTGATGGACAGAGTGGCCTGGCGTGCTGCAGTCCACAGGGTCACGAAGAGTCGGACGTGACTGAGCAACTGAACTGACTGACTGAAGTAGAGATGCTGGTATGTGAATGCAAGTCTTCTGGCTGGAACACCAAGGCTGATAGGCTGATAAGAAAATTTAGGGAGGCATGGTATGTGGATTCTTGGGAAAGTTCCATGTTACACAGAAGTAAGAGAGAGTTTCTAAGCAGGTTCCAGCCGAGCCACCATCTTCCTTCCACCCCGGGCTGCGAGCTCTTCTCCCTCTGGTCCAACTTCCCCAGTGCTGGTGCTTGTGCAAGATTTAGTCAGTTCTCCAGTGGCTTGATTGTGTGGGAGAAACAGCATAGAATGTCCTAGATTAGAATGTTATTTTGTTCCTTTCAAAAGCCCCACAGGCTTCTGAATCCTTCAGTCTAGGAAAGCCAAATCCTTAATCAGTTCTGAGAAAGCACTCCTCAGAGATAACTGAAAAATAATATTCTGCGTGTTGCTTTCTACCAGAGCCCAGGGCATGAGAAATATCTGAAGGAGGGAAAAAGAAAATTGAGGATGGGCTGAGCGGTGTCTTTTCTCCTTTTGCGCTGAAAAGATGACTGATCTTGTAATTAACGGTGGCGCACATTGGGATTCCACAGCCTCAGTGGCTGTAAATAACCAGCCAGGAGAAAACTCTCCTGGGCCCGTCACACCCACTGCGGTGAGAAAGGCAGCCCCTTCAAGCGCCCGCTGTTTGAGTCTCCCCGCCTCTGCCTGGGTTCCCGGACACCAGGCTGGATGCGGGTGTTACCAGAGGTGGAGGGTGGGGAGACCCCTGCTGCATGGCGAGGAGAGAGAAGGTGAAGGGTAGGAGGCAGACACAGGAACGCAGCACAGCTGGGACCCAGGATGGTGTCCCGGAGTCCAGCTGGTGGGGCTGGCTGCGCTCTGCGGGGCAAGAGGCCTGGGCAGTCCTTGAAGGATCTGAAGCAAGCGCGAGAACCTCGCTTCACAAGGGAGTGGATTCGTGTGGGGGAGGGCGCCCCCTGGAGGCCTCGGGAGCTGCAGCGAGCCCAGGAAGGCCGTTTCTTGCCCAAATCTGAGTGACAGGTCACGACCAAGTCACTAGGGGACGGTGAGGCACACGTCATTTTTAACTTTCCTGCAAGAGAAACTGCTGCCCGTTGAATATTCTATGTAGTTAGTGAGATTTGAAGATTATGAAGCAAGATTTCCTCAAAAATAATTGTGTGATCGTTATAAGAATCAAATGTAAAATTAAATAGATAAAATCAAACATTTATCGTGAGATTTTACAATCTTTTTCTTAAAAAAATTTTTTTTGCTGATTTTTTTCTTCATTGAAGGGTTCACTTGGTGATACAGCTACAACAGTGAACACACACGCCCTATGACATGTCCAGCTGTGTTCTAGGAGCTTCAAACAGATTGACTTGCTCAGTGTTTACAACAGCCCAATGAGGCAGCACCGTTATGCTCCTCAGTTTACAGGTGACTGCATGAAGTAATCACACAGCTGGTAAATTGTAGAGCTGGGGCTTGAATCCAAGCACTCTGGACCAGAACCCCCTCTGGGGCCCTTACCTGCATCTCGTCACTTGACACCCCAACACAGGCCAGCGTTTAGTAGAGGCGTGAATCTGGGCAAGCTCTTGCGTCACCTCTTGCCTCCGTTTCTTCATCTGTAGAATGAGGGAGGGGCAGTAAGTTACGTGATCTCAGTGATCACTTCCTCCCGCTGTGATAGTCCACAGCTCTGAGTTAGTTTAATAAATATCTGAGCACCTGCATGGCCCACGCATGGGCCAGGCACTTTGCTAGGCCCTGAGCTACAGAGAAAAGGCAGATCGGCCTGTTCCTCCAAAAAGCTTGTGTTCCTCCGTGGGAAAACAGCCACGAAGTCTGGTCTCCCTCACTGGCAGCTGGGGGCTGGGAGAGGAAAGTCTGATGGGAGACTTTTGGGAGGCAGAGTCCCTCTTGAACTATGGTGACCACAGAGCCCTTAAGGGCTGGAGACCTCTGGCCAGGCTGCTGAGTGAAGCCCTTCTCATGAGGCCAGTAGCCCCTACTTAAGCCCTTAGGACCCGATCCAGCCGTCTCAGCAGGTGTCACCATCCAGCCAGTCCAGTGCGGTCGCTGCGCCTCTTGGCTCCTTTACCCTAGGGCCTCTCTTCCTTTCTACACCCAGCAAGCTCATCCTCTCCCCGCCTCTTCTGTGAGTGTCCCCTCACCTCCCCCGAGGTCCCTGCTTCCTGGGCAGCCCTCTCTGGAGCTGATGCTTTGCCCGCTCCCCGCTGATGTTCCTCAAGGCCAGGAGCCTGGGTTGACCTCCCTGGGCCCGATTTCCACCTTCAGACAATTGCCCTTCCTGCCTTGGGAAGGCCTGGAAAGCAAGTCCTCTCTTAGCGGTTGCTGCTATCCTGTCCCCGCTGCTGGCGTCAGCTCTGGGCCTCCATGTCCCCATCAGCGAGGGGCACTTCACTGGCTGTGCACTGCCTCCCCGCCTGCCGTCAGGACATCGGAGTTGCTGTCCCTCCAGATCTGCCATTTGAGGGCCTCCTCGTCCACCAGCCTGAGTCAGCCCCTGCCCCCAGGCTCACGTCACCAGCCAGGTCCAGCCTCTGTCCTCACGTGCCCACTTCGAGCCATCCAGCTGCTTGTCCACAGGCCCCCGCTGGCCCTCCTTCACTGTCACCAGGGCCATCAGTCGCTGACCCCTCTGCTTTCTTCCCTGGCCACATTCCTCTCACCTTCACTTCCCCGCGTTCCAACTCTGTCCACAGCCCCTCATGTCAACACTCTTCATAACAAACCAAACTCCCTTGACCTTCCATCTTTTCAGTTCCCTACCAGGCAAACTTTCATCACGGGTTCACCCAGCTCTGCTTGTTCTGGGCCTGCAGGCAGCAGCTGAGAGTTGGCAGCAACAGCGCTCTCAGCACAGATTTCAAAGCCTACAAATTAACGTCCATCATGCTACCACTGCCAGGCAATCCTCCAGGGTTTCTCCAGTGAGCACATTTTCCCACTTATCACTCGGTGGTGTCAGCATTCTTTGTTCTTTCCTCATCTCTCATGTTCATTTTCTCTCTTCCCTGACTCCCAGCAGATGGCCTGGCCTCCTGATTCAGAGGGAACAGCAAGTTACCAGACAGGAACTCACTCACCTTCTCCAGCAACCCTGCTCACCCACCTCACCTTTCATTCATCCCTCCCTGACCTGGGCTATAGCTGCAGTTGCTCTTAACTTGATGAATTAACTTTATATATGTATATAGATAGATATAGATATAGATATATAGAAAGGATAGCATACTATGGGCTACCTCTGGGGCTTAATTTTTTCATTTAATAAACAGTGTATGATTTATCTATATTATTGCATATATCATAGTTCATTTGTTTTAATTGTCCTTAAGTGTTCTCTGTGTGAAAATACCACAAGAGAAGGATAAACTGGGGTTCAGGTTGCTGGTACCTCCAATGGCGGAAGCCAAGGGCAACGGAGGGAAGGAGTACATAGTAAGTAAGTAAGTAAGTAAAGTCACTCAGTCGTGTCCGACTCTTTGTGACCCCATGGACTGCAGCCCACCAGGCTCCTCAGTCCGTACATAGTAAGTTATTGTCAATAGTCCTGTTCTTATCTTAGTGTTTCTTATAATAGTCATTCTATGCAAGAATACTGGAGTGGGTTGCATGCCCTCCTCCAGGGGATCTTCCCAACCCAGGTATCAAACCCAGGTCCCCCACACTGCAGGCAGATCCTTCACTATGTGAGCCACCAGGGATGCTCAATAAATAAATATCTCTGACATGCATCTAAGATAAGACTGTGTCATGAACTAAGACATATGATTAATAATATTGCATAGGGACCTCCTTAGCGGCTCAGTGGTTAGGACTCTGCACTCTCAGTGCAGGGGGCATGGGTTTGGCTCCTGGCTGGAACACTAAGATCCTGCTCATGCCACAGAGCCAAGAAAAAAACTACATAATTATTGTTACATAATCTTGTTATAAAATATATTAATTATAATCCTTACATATGTTATGTGTTATATGTGATATACATTATATATTATACATTAAGTAGGTATGTGTATTATATATTAGGTATATGTGTGCATGCGTGCTAAGTCATTTCAGTCATGTCCAACTCTTGAGATCCCATGGACTGTAGCTTGGAGGCTCCTCTGTCCATGGGATTCTCCAGGCAAGAATACTAGAGTGGGTAGCCATTCCCTTCTCCAGGGGATCTTCCCAGCCAAGGGCTCGAACCTGCTTCTCTTATGTCTCCTGCATTGGTAGGAGGGTTCTCTACCACTAGTACCACCTGAGAAGCCCCTTATGTATATACATACATATTAATAATATGTATTACATACTATATCCTGCTGCTGCTGCTAAGTCACTTCAGTCGTGTCTGACTCTGTGTGACCCCATAGATGGCAGCCCACCAGGCTCCCCTGTCCCTGGGGTTCTCCAGGCAAGAACACTGGCGTTGGTTATATACTATATACTAAGTAAAAAGAACATGTTAGTATATATACTATTATTATCTATTATTTAATAAATGGCTTACTATGTTATTTTATATATAATACATAAACTTTGATAAAATATATTATTATATATCCCTTGAGGGAAGGCATGGCAACCCACTCCAGTTCTGCCTGGAGA
Source organism: Aepyceros melampus (assembly GCA_006408695.1). Lineage (NCBI taxonomy): Eukaryota > Metazoa > Chordata > Mammalia > Artiodactyla > Bovidae > Aepyceros > Aepyceros melampus. The sequence goes on along the minus strand of SJXQ01005537.1, from coordinate 204,371 downwards.
ATCCCATGGAGAGAGAGCCACGGTCTATAGCGTTGCAAAGAGTCAGATACCACTGACGTGACTTAGCACATATATAATGATAATTAATAAAATTAAGTTAAAACACCAACACTCTTTAACCCTCACAATGCTCCAGCTGCCACCGTTCTTTTCTCCTCACTTTCACAGTCGAAGTTCTTCCCAGCGCTGTCCATCGTTTCCATCTTCATTTCCTTATCTTGAACATTCGTCCTCCTCCCATCCCATCCTGGCTTCTGCCCCATTAAATCCCTCCAGAGGTCACCAGTCACCTCCAGGTCATTGAGTTCACTGGGCAGTCTCGAGTCTCAACTCGCTCAGCTCTGCCACTGCTGAGATGCCCTCTTTCTTGGCCTCCTCCCCTGGTCTCCACGGGCCACACTGTTTTGTTCCCCAGACGTCTCAGGCTGTTTTTTCTTCAGCCTCCTTTACCAGACCATCTCTTCTGCCATGGCCTGGGGTTTCCTTGAAAGCCCATCCAAGGTTCTCTTCTTGCTTTCTTCATCCATTTCCTTGGCCTTATCTGTTCCCTAAGCTGGGTCACCAGTTACTGGTGGCAGCTCCAGCCCGACCTCTCCATGGAGCTCTGGATTCATCCCCCTGACTGCTCTGCTTGGATGTCAGCACCTCCAAGCTAAACTCCTGACATTCTCTTGGTCAATCCTCCTCCAGGGCTCCCCATCTCTGGATAGGTTAACGACCCTGCTGGGTCCATCCCAGTTGCCCTCCCCCACAGATCTGGTAAGTGGCCCTGGAATGGGCTTGGTTCTCAGCCAGGACCATTGGAGACTTCCTCCAAGGTTTTTCTAAATAGAACTAATGGAGAAAATTCCTGACCTCTTGGGTTGTGAAGGGATTCCCCAGTGGCTCGGACAGTAAAGCATCTGCCCGCAGTGCAGGAGACCTGGGTTCGATCCCTGGATTGGGAAGATCCCCTGGAGAAGGAAATGGCAACCCACTCCAGTACTCTTGCCTAGAAAATTCCATGGGTGGAGAGCCTGGTGGGCTACAGTCCCTGGGTCTCAAAGAGTCGGATACGACTGAGCGAGAAGTCTGTTAAGTCTTGGGTTTTGAAAGATGCAGGGGTACGAGATAGAGAGGGTCCTAGAGAAAACCTGTCTTCAACAAAGAAAATGGTGAGTCCAGTGGAGATGGAGCCTTGAGAAACAAGCAGAAAGCCCAAAGTTGAGTGGCCTGGGGCTACGAGTTGATTCCAGTCCCGCAGGCCCCTACCTGCCTTTCTGCACTGCTGTCCTTGGTTTGTTGAGTGCCTACGTATCCACCTAGTGAATCCCCCTTTTGGCTCAAGCTAGTTTGGGTTAGGTGCTGGTCACTGGCTGCTAAGGAGAGTGCTGAGCACTGTGGCTCTCTCCCATCCAGCGCAGCCACTGCCCATCAGGCTCCCGCCCAGCCCTTGACCACCTTCCTCTCCACCCTGGTGCACTGTCATCTCTCACCACGACCCCTGTACCGGCCACCTTTGGTAACCACAGTCACTCTCCCACTCCAGTCTGTTTACCACATAACAGCCCAGCTAGGATAAGGAGGAGCATGGTGCACCCTCGCCACCTTGGAGGCAAGTCACAGTGGGGCCGACTTTTGTTATTTAAGGGACACTCCCTTGCCAGCGGTCCTTACAACTGCATACGTGGGTGGCAGGGTGCACCTCTTGCCCCGGGAAGAGAATACAGCACACACAGTGATGGGCAGGTGTGGTCCACAATGTGCAGGGCCGGGGGAGAGCCAGGGGCTGCTGGCATCGAGACCCAGGGCACTGGGGGAGCAAAGAAGCCGACACAGGCCGGTTCTCCCGGCCTCTCGAAGTGAGGAAGCACCCTTGGGTGCTGGATTAAAGTGTCTTTGACCTAGGTCTGCTGGCCAAAAGCGACTAGCAGGGTGTGTGGATACTAGCAGGAGGGTGTGGCTGGTATCCCGGGGACTGGAGGGGGCTGAGGCTGGGTGCGCCACAGGACCCATCTCCCCAGCCTGGGGTGGTGTCTTGGGGAACAAGCAGACACCCCTGTGTGGGATGGCGGGAATTGGGCCAGTGTGGGAGTGTCACTGCAGATGATGTCAGCTGACAGAGCACAAGGGACCCGTTTTCACAGCCATGTCAAGCTTCAGCAAAAGTCACAGCAGCAGAAGTGGATTTGCGTCTCCCCAGTGGTCTTCCTCTGGTGTGAGTGCCAGACTTCAGGCCCAACCCCACCTGGACGCTAGAAACTCTAGAGAGAGGCGGCTGGGGATGGCCTCAAGGGGGCGAAGCTGGCCTGTCTGCCCACATGAGTATATGTGGACAGAACAACCAACGGGGAGAAAATGAGAGACGTCACATCTGTACCCCAAGTTTAGTTATGAAGCTTGGGTGACATTTATAGACAATCCGGCAAGTTCTGGCCCAGAACTAGAGGCCAGGGGGCAAATGTTGCTGTTAGTAGTGGTGCTAACAAGCCTCCTCCTGCGGAGGCTGGAATTAGAGGCCTCTGGTCTCCTCCCAGAAGCAGCCTGGGTGGTGGGGAGATGGTGAAAGGATAAGATAAAGGTGCCTCCCTAAGTGTCACCAGGAAGGAGCCATCTGAAAATGCCACCTGTGGAAAATAAGCTATAGTCCTGGGCTGGATCACCCCTGGATGATCTGATAAAGGCTGTGTCCTGACCATATGAAGGGGAGGGCCAGATGGGCAGTGAACCAACCCCCAGGCCAGCGTGGTTTCCTGCCTGTATTTATCATGCTTCAGTAGCCAGGAGTGAAAGAGAGAGAAATGAAATGCTCACCATTAAGATTTCAATGCTGAGAGGCTTCAGTGTCTTACTGTATTTCAGTATCACCCACAGAAACCCAGGCGGTGTTTAGACCCAGGGAAAGCAAACGTCCCTTGGTCCCTATAAATCCTAGCAAACCCAGCAGCCGCCTTAGAGCAGACCTTGGCACGTGTCTGCCTTCCTTGTTATAGCAGAACACTTCCCATCAAGCCCGTGGCGAGCTTTTGCTTTGTTAATTAATGGAACCTGTTCAGCCTTCTCAGCAACTTCTCAGAGGTAGCTCTGCTTACTCTTCCCTCCTTAGGATTTCTGCCCTTAAACCCCAACAAGCGGGCCGCTGCCCTGTGTCCCGCATTGACACTTTCTCTGGCCACGCCCTCCATGGGGGTGGAGTCAGCATGGCCAAGGAGACACGCCCATGAGGGCTCCCCCATGCTCTGGAAATCCAGGGCTCCGAATTTCCTGCCCCAACAGCCGCTGACCCACTTTGGGTGTCCGCACAGTTTCTTCCCAGAGCTCATCTTCCCAAGGACTTAGAGCACGGCCGGAGGGCAGCTGTTTGCCCAGAGGGTGTGTACAGAGCCTGGACGTGAGGTCTAGGAGTCCCTCCATTTGCACACAATGGCATGAGCTGGACCCACATTGGGAGGAAAAGGCTCAGACTAGTGCCTAGAGACTGGGAGTCAATGCCCTCCTCTCTGCCCACCGCCAGTGTCATTTTCGTGTGTCCCACTGGGGACTCCAGTGAGTCTAAGAATTCTAAATTTGAACTTGGCCTTCCATCCTATTATGAATGTATATTTATAAAAGCAGGAATTTAGAATCAATTTAACTTAAAATGTTTAGCTGTATAGGATGTGAGCTTCCAATATACTCTCGCCTTGTACCCCCAAAGGTCCAGAGCAGTTACAGTGGTCAGGGAGACCCCTTGCTGGCTCTGCAGAGATTGTAGAAGGCAAAGACCACTTCTAGAGGGGAGGGGCTTCTGCTTCATTTTCTGAATTTAGGATCTTCTGAATGGATAAAACAATGGAAACTGAGAACATCAAGTTTATTTAGCATGATCCCAGAGGTATGTGAGTATGATGTGTGTGTGAGTGTGTGTGTGTGTGTGTGTGTACGCGCACGTGTGTGGCTGCTTTATATGTGAAGGGTTATGTGGGGCTGAGTGTATTTCTGTGTGTGTTTGTGAGTGTGTCTCCATGCATTCGTTTTAAGAATAATAGAAAGTGTCCTTTAGAAGTCTGAGGTAGTGAAAATTTTATGGTGTCCCTCACTGTATGATTCAAAATCACAAACACCCCAAATTAGTCCCCCCCCCCCCAAATTTTTTCATTTTACAGATGAAGAAACTGTTGCTTGGAGATGATGAGTGACTTGCCCAAGGCACAGAACTCATGAGCCCAGGGCCAGGATTCAGTCCAAGCAGTGTGGTTCCAGAGCTCTGGGATCTTGCTCACTATTGTGTGTGTCCTCCTGGCCAGGAGAACAGGTTCTGATGAGTTGGACCAACGTGCAGGCTGCCCAAAAGGTGTGGACTCTGGAAACCAGGCAGTGATTACTAGACATTAGATAAGTGTTAAGGGCTGCTCAGAAATCACTATCTTAGGTTTTTGATGAGTAAGGAGGCTCACTGCTCATCCCTGATCCCTTTGCTGTTGACTAAAGGGCACTCAAGCCCGCGACAGCACTGCTGGAGGCTGCCTGGCAAAACACGCAACAGTGCTGCTTGAAGCTGTTTCTTCATGAGAAGCCGAGAAAGGAAATGTCGCCAACTAGTGGACATCTTTGGTAGTGGGAGTAGAAGACCCAGCAGACTGCAGGTACAGGGCAGGAGGAAAGGCAAGGAAGCGTTCTTGTTTTAGTGAATGATCATTTTCAAGTGTCTTAAAAATTCCTGTTTCATATATTTTATTCATTTCGTTTTGAGTTTTTTTTAGGAAAGATAATTGTCTCTGTTACTCTATCTTAGCTGGATTCCTAATGATTCACTTTCTATTGTTATTTTTCTATTCAATAATTTGGAAGCTTATATGGCCTTTTAATGAAAACTATTTCTAAATCTTTATAAATCATCTCTAAGTTCATAACCTTATATGTAATTGAACCAGTTATTTCCATAACGGTCTTAAAAATGAAATAACCTATTAGATCCCTTTCATCGATAATGATTAATTTAGTATATTGTACTTCTCTGCTGTTCCAAGTGTGTGTTTGTGTGTGTGTGTGTGTGTGTGTGTGTATATTCCAATAACTACTTTTCAAACAATTGCTTCCAGTTTGTTAAATTGACAATGAAATATTAGACTTAGGTATAAACTATTTAATTGCTCACGACCATTTTTTAATCCCATGTCCTTCCATTCTTGAGTTATTTACTTGTACTAATTTCCCAATCAACTGGACACATGATTGGCTAATTTTTTCTAATGCTGGACTGGGGATCCTTACCTATCTGAACACTATGCCCACCTCATTCATCGGTGATATTCAACCTTTGTTGACTGCCTATGCCTCGTTTTAGAATATGGCATTGTTTTTTATCATCAAAATTTATTTTTCTTGATTTAAAGCGCTTCCTTTTCATGACTGGCTGGTCTTTTCTAATAAGTGGATATTAATAAAGATTTTCTTAACCTCTTCCTGCTTTTTGTAGTAATTCAGCTTCACTGAGGAGTACGTCTTCCCGTTTCTCAGACTGGTTCCTGCATTTGAACTGCTCGATCACTACCACACTGTTATTCTCCCTGTTTATTCCGAGTGAGATCTTTATCTGATTAAAGACAGTCCCGTCAGAGGTGCATGGCTCTCTGTCCAAAGGTCCAAAGGAAGAGAAAAGGAAAGATTTTTGCATCTAACAGTTACATTTTGTCAAATTAGTGGTCTAGTTATCTGTGTGGCACAGTGGACCATGCAATAACCTGACTGAAAACGTCCTTTTTCATATTTATTAGGGTGGCCGGCACTAGCTGTGGTCCCAGCACTCTGACCCTTGTCAGGATCCTGGTGCGAGGCATCTCTTCCCCTTGTTACTGAGACCTTGCAAACAGGGTTCCAGCCGTGTGAACCCTGGACCTGGCTCTCTGCCTTGAGGCCAGATCCCCGTCCCGCATTTCCCGCCCCCGGCCACATCTCCTCCTCCTGCGTCCTGGGCATCCCTCACTACCGTCTGTTATCTGGCTTCCACTGTGGGTTTCTTCCCTCTCCTCAGCAGGCCGGCTCACCTTTCACACTTGGTTGGTTAACCCTAAGTCTTCCTTCCTGCACTCTATTTCTTGCTCAGTCGCTAAGTCGCGTCTCTTTCCAGTCGCATGGACTGCAGCATGACAGGCTTCTCTGTCTCCGCTATCTCCCAGAGTCCACTGAAACTCATGTCAATGGAGTTGGCGATGCCATCCAACCATTTCATCCTCTGCTGCCCCCTTCTCCTTTTGCCCTCTATCTTTCCCAGCATCAGGGTCTTTTCCAGTGAGTTGGCTTTTGGCATCAAGTGGCCAGTTGGAACTTCTGCATCAGTCCTTCCAGTGAATATTCAGGGTTGATTTCCTTTAGGACTGACTGGTTCGATCTCCTTGCAGTCCAAGGGACTCTCAAGAGACTTCTGCAGTACCACAATTTGAAAGCATCAATTCTTTGACACTCAGCCTTCTTTATGGTCCGACTCTCACATTCATACATGACTACTGGAAAAACTATAGCTTTGACTGTATGGGTCTTTGTTGGCAAAATGATGTCTCTGCTTTTTGATATGCTGTTTAGCTTTGTTACAACTTTCCTTCAAAGGAGCAAGTGTGTTTTCATTTCATGGTTGAAGTCACCATCCACAGTGACTTTGGAGCCCAGGGAAATAAAATCTGTCACTGCTTTCACTTTTTCCCTATTTGCCATGAAGTGATGGGACCGGATGCCGGATCTTAATTTTTTGAATGTTGAGTTTTAAGTCAGCATTTTCACTCTCCTTTTTCACCCTCATAATTAGTTCCTCTTCGCTTTCTACCATTAGAGTGGCATCGTCTGTATATCTGAGGTTGAGGTTGTTGATATTTGAAGAAAATACTCAGTGTTTCTAGCTGGTGGAGGGCATTTGGCCCCCATGCTTGGATGCCTTTAGTTAGTGGAAATTTAGGAGGAGGAGGAGGCGCTCATGGCTTTGGGCCAGGGAAGAGCCTCAGCTCCTGGGGGAAGCCCGTGGGGGCTTTGGGGGCACCTGGATACAAAAAGAGGCTGCATTGTGGAAACAGTGGGCCTGGAAGTGGTGAGTGAGTCTGTCTCTGTGGAGGTCTCCCTGCTCAGGACACTGGGTAGTGGGCAGGGGGGAAGAACTTGGTTACCTAGAAGAACTTGGTTTGCATTTGAGCTTTACAATTTATCCATGGCCCAAGACAATTTCCTTATTTCTGAGGCTGTTTCCTTATCTGTGTAATGGGTAATATTAATAGAATCATGCTTCTACTTTATGGGGATTAAATGAGGTGCTATAAGTTGCTTAAACAGAATCTGACTGATGTGTGTGGACCTTGAACAAACACCAGGCCCCTTATTTGAGTAAAGATGAGCTGGGAGGGGCAAAGCAGTTCTTCCCTCCTCTTCTTTCTCCCCTAGTATCTCTGTTCCCTTTTCACCCTTCAAGGTAACATCTTAGCTTCCCCCCACCCCCACTGTCCTCTGATTCTGGAACCTCTTTGTGTTCCAGCCTGTGGACTTGTTCCCTGCTTCCCTGTGGGGCCCACCCACAGGTTTATTTCTGCAACTCCCTCCCATCCAATCCATCTGAATGGACTGTCCTCCACGGAGACGTTCACAAATCCATACGGCCTTTCCCTTCTCAGAAGACTGTAGCATTTTATCACCTCCCTCCCCAGTCAGAACTCAATGATTCATACAACCAGCTTTCCATGCAAGAGGTCTCTCTGGGATAAAAATTCCCATGTAGGGAGCACCCCTCTGGCTTCTGAGCCCCACAGAGCCAGAAAAACTGGGTAGCCGACAGAGAGGGGTCACACACTGGGAAGCCAAGCATGGTAGATTTACTAGGGTAATATCTGCAGGTGAGAAAACAGCACATACATACAGAAATCCATGGGCAGAGATATTGCCCGGCACCACAAACACCAAAGCAGCGGGGGCTCAGCAAGTGGCTTTGGAAAGTTCTCTTGAAAATCCAAGGGCAGCTTTGGTGCTCAGAGATTCAAACAGAAAACTGTACAAAACCAACCCATAAATATATATATATTATATTATATATGTGTGTGTGTATATATATATAAAATTGCAAAATAAAAGCCCAAGAAACTAGTCAATCTGCACACCAGTGGCTCAAAAAGTGTTAGCGTAAAGGCAAAACCCTTTGTGGGGAGGATGCACAATCCGGGGGCTGGCATTTCAGAGCAGAAAGAGTATTTACATGGAACCCCTATTTGAAACCTCACAATACTAGGAAGAGCTAAACACAGACCAGGTATGTACAAGGGGAAGACGATTGTCAGACACAGACATATCACCGAAACCATCCACAGCTTTAGAGAACACTGCGCTCCACCAGGCCCCCGTGCCCTGCCAGGCCAGCCAGGCTCAGGACTAGTTCTGCACCCCTTCTCCCCCCCCACCCTGGGAGAGGGCTGGGACTCAGCGGTGTAGCATAGTTTACAGAAGTTTAAAGGTGGAGCAGCCTGTGGAGATCAATCACCCACAAAGCAGGACTGATAGGCATGGGGCAGAGTTGAAATGAAGGGGTTGGGGTCCCCAAAATATATTCCCATTTTATGAAGGCTTTGATGTACATAATGCAGCCCCGTCCTTGGTCCACTTATCGTCCTCCTTCTGGTTCACTATCAAAGAGAAGATCTGGCCTTTGCGTGTCTCAGAATTATACAAGATTCTGGGGAAAAGAGGTTAGGGCTTTTCTTGCTGTTCTCCTACCAACCCCCTGAAGGCCTCAAAACATTTTCTTCACACTGCTAAGAGAGAGGGGGTTTACCCATCACTGCTGCTTGGGAACAGGGGGTGAGAAATGTCGGGGGCTGACTATCTGGGGGCAGCCACTGGTGCTTCCCCATGCCCGCTGAGCCCAAGTCCCTCCTCATGGCAGTAATGGTGACCACTCCTCCTCTGTCTTCAGGCCCCAATGTCTCATAGTAATGACTCAACTCTGGGGGCAATCTTGAAGGCAAAGGTCACCAAATATCAATTTGGCAAAACTTCATACCACCTAAGTACAAGCCAACACGAACCACAACTTCTACACACCTAAGAAAACCCTAACCAAAGATTCTTCCTCATCATTCCTGAAAGGAGAAGCCTGTCTATATGAAAATAATGCAAGGTGCTTTCTCAGGTCGAGAGGACACCCCGCCTGAAACCCTCATGCTGAGTCCTGTGTAAGGTGGCCTCTCACCGTGGGAGGCTGAAGGGGATCGGTGTGCACGGGTGACAGGCCTCTACCTGCGCACTCAGCTCTGGTAAAAAGGAGGTCACGTCCATGCTTAGACAGGACGTCTGGAGCTCGTCACTCTACTGCGTGCTGTGCACATTTTTTCATATTTTGGCGCCAGTGGGCCTGCCCACAGATAAACAACCAACGGGCACATTTCATTAGTCAGTTCAGGCCCCTGACACTCTAAGCACCCCTCTCAGAACAGATGCAGAGCTGGGGTGACATAACGTCCCTTCAGGTTCTGAACTGTGAGGATCCGTGTCCTTTCAGAGGAGGTGGAGAGCACAGATTTGTCCCTTCCTTCATTCCTTCTCAGACTCTTTGAATATTATCATCTTAGGCTTGAGCTCATGTGGTAGAGAAGACGTAAAAGGACCTGCTTCCTCTGCATTCAGAGAGATAACTGCCAAGTACAGCCACCTCGAGGGTTGCCACTGACCCACATGAGTATCCTGGGGAAAGGCAGTAACTTTTTCCATTTTTTCAATAGACAAAAACTGCATACTCCTGCCTGGAGCTACAGAATAAAATTTATGCTCATGCAAAAGATGGCACAGAGGCCGAGGGTAGGCTATGTGTCTATCCGACCCTCTGCCTACCTCCGTGGAAAAGTCCACCCTTCCTTTCCATCTTCTAGGCTTTCAGAAGTGAACTGTGCTGTTGGGTGAATGGTTCTCTCCAACCCACAGCAGCCGGAAAAGTGGCCTCATGGCACTTTTCCCCGTGTTGACAGTAGAAGCCCTCTGTGATGACAGCCCCGAGCAACATGCATGACTGTCTTGCCCCATTCAGGAGTGACTGACACACCCACTGGGCAGGGGGCAGAGGCTGAGCTCCATGGACAATCAGTGGTATAAGGGTGATGCTCCCCAGTGGGATTCTTACTGGACCAGGTTTCTTATCCAGCTCCCTCCCACCAAGTCCTTTAAAAAGAATTCATCTGTCTACAGAAGAAGAACCCCGTCTTCTTTACAGGAGTGTTGAGGGAGGTTACTTTATCTGTATAACCTGGCCAAAGTCGGACAGTGACTTGGGTCAGGTCTGGAGGCTCTTATGGAGCACAGATCTGGGCTGGTCTCTTGGCAGTGCTTTTGCAAAGTTTCAGGAAAGTTTGTGCATGCTCTCACACATCACTGCTGGGTACTAGCCCATGCAGAGAGCCACTGGCGCCAAGCTTGCCTCTCTATAAGTATCTCTCCCTCTGCCTTCTCACTCCCACACCTGCCTGTCTTCCCAAGGAAACAGGCTCAGAAACTGCTCCACTCCCCAGTTCAGAAGCCAGACCACAGCTTGTTTGTCTACACTTTCTCGTCCTTTTCCATGGTATATCTACACTTTCCTGGAAACTATCCTATGGCCTAATAATTCTGAGCTTCCCATATATACATTTTCTCCAGACAGATAACTGGTCAAAGTATTCAGCCAAACTTTTATTTAGAGCCAAGAACATGTCCCTTCTTCTCACCCTACGAGCCTGTGGTCTTGTTTGGACCCCACACCTACTCCTGTAGCACTCAGAGCACGGCCTCTGAGCCCCACCAGGCATTTCCTACACATGCAAGGGGAGGAGAAAAGGACTGGGAGACTCAACGGCTCTCCTAGCAAATCTAGCCCAAGACAAAACAGAACCCCAAACTGCAGTGAGCATTAGCTCTTTGACAATCCCTTCTCCTCACTGTAAAGCTCTCATCAGATGCCTTCTCCAGAGAATTTCATGGGAATGAGTTCTGCACTGCAAGCTCACTATTTGCTATAAAGGTAGAGGCAGTGTAAGGCAGCTCACCACACCTGTTTTGGTGCTGGTGTTTCAGAAAGGCCTCCTCATGGAGCCCTCCCGTTCCTCCAGCACTGTCTCCTCCCCTCCACTCCGTTCTCCACTCAGCCACCAAAGGAATTTTTCTAAAATGCAGCCTGCTCTTAACCTACCATGACCACAGCCCTCAGCAGCTCCAGATGCCTTACATGAGGAAGTCCAACTCCCCCACACCTTCTACCAGTTTCTTTACAATCCACCCTGCCACCCGCGAAGTGAACCCCACCACCCACCTCACACTGTCCGTCCCAGCAACTCTGAATCACTCCATGGATGCACCTGGCGCTCCAAACTTCCAGGCCTTTACACACACACACTTCAGTGATCACCAATGTCCTGCTCATCCTCTTGTCCTCCTGGAAAATTTCTCTTTGTTCTGAAAACCTAACTCAAGCATCACTCCTTGCAGGAAGGTTTCTCTGGCCTGGAAAATAGTAAATTGATGCCTCCTTAGGCCACCTCTACATCCTTGCCTATTCCGTAACACGCCTTCTAGACTTGGAGACCTCCTCTGGGCAGGGACAGTCCTCAGGCCTGGCCCATGACCCAAGCTCATGCATGTTTCTTGAACACATGAAGAAAGAACAGATGAATGGATATGAGGTGGCCCCACAGCATAAAGTCCTGCAAGGCACGTTCATCTAAGTGAGGCCTCCCTGTTGTAAAGAGAATAGAGAGAATTTATTGAAAGCAAAGAGTCAGTCGAGATTATTTCTGAGCTACAGTCACTCAAACGCAGAAAGCTGCACCAGTGGCTGTTTCCATCCTACCTTGCTCTTAACACCACCTGCCACTGACTCTTCTAGTCACAACGATTGTTTTCTTTTAATGTCAGCAGAGTGCCCACCACTGAGTGGATCCTTAACAAATATCAGGATGAATGGATGGATGTGAAATAGTTTTCTTTAAAAGGCATCAAAGGATTGGCTTTGAAAGGCATTTCCCACATCCCAGACTTTTCTGACCTAGGCCGTCCATCACAAGACTTGACTCAGAAGCAAAACAGAGAGAGGAGTCTGGGCAGCAGTTAGGAATCTGCTCTAGGGACACCCGTATCAGGCTTTCTTTAGCAATGTGTCCGTTTCATTTCTTCGCCCCATCCTTACCAACTATGGGTGCTACTCCTGGCCGCAACCAGAAGGCTCTGGCCTCTCCTTTGACAGAAGCCCACACTGGCCCAGCCACAGCCCACAGTCACCAGGAACTTACTGTGCACTGATGGCGGAAAGGTGGGTGGTCTCCCACCTTCACTTATGCAGTGGACAACTAGCTGCAGAAACAAACAGTCCTGGACCAAAATAACCACTGTTGGGAATTAAAGTTTTCTGATCATCACAGCTGCTAAGTGCAAAGGTTCTGACTCTGACAGACCTGGATTCAATCCAGGCTCTGGATCTTTCTAGCCAAGTCACTGGAACAAGTCAATTATCTTTTGGGGGGCTCAGTTTTCATACCCACAAAATGGGAATAATCTGACTCACATCACAGTACTGTCTCAAGAGTTAAAGGATATAGTGTATGTGAAGCCTGCATGGTGTGTTGTGTATGTGTGTGAGCGTGTGTGTGTAGGAAGTGCTCAAAAGCAGAAAACTATGATTAAGAACTTTCAAAAATACTTTGACAATATTCAGGACAGAAAGGGAAAATATTCTTTGAAGACACTGTGCTTAAAAGAGAATGGATTGTCTATTTTTTAGGAGCCAACAATGCTCATAGATCAATGTCCCACAGGAAGGTATGAAAAGATAGTGATGGCATTTAAAAAACAGCTGTGGCTTTTACAGGCCCTAGGATGGATGGACAGACAGTAACAAGGCCAGGGACACCCAAGCCTTTCTCTGAAAGCTGATCCAAGAGGATTAATTCTGAAGAGCTCACCTCATTCTCCTCTGCTGGACCCATAAAACAGAGGAGCCAAGGTCAAGGGGTCAAGGGTAAGATGCCAGTTCCAGGCTATGAGCCAGGGTTTCTAGGTTGGAGGGAAAGTCAGGGGACCCCTAATGTTGGCCCGGACGCAAACCAGACAAGTAGTGTTGCTCAAGTGTCAGGAATGCTAGAAAGGCGTCATATATCCACACTGTCCTGATCCTCCTGGTACAGCCCAAAGCTAACAGAGGATCAAAGTTTCCCCAAATTTCAGCCCTGAGCATGACATGAGTTTTTTCCTAAGCTAAATTTGGTTTTCGTTTTCAAGTGCCTGAGATGCACAGTTCAAATCTGTTAAGTCCCTGGCTTCTTATATTGATCAAACGTCCCCTACTTTGGGGTTGACCTGGCTGCCTTCATGCCTGCCCACTCTTACAACTGTTCCGGCTATCATTCCAGAGGTTCCATGAAGAAAGCTCAAGGTTAGTGGTTGGGGAAGCACAAGCTAAGCCATCAGCCCTTGGGAACAGGGATTAACTTCTGGTGGAGGGGACAGGTCCATTTGTCTGGGTACTGTGAGCAGCAGGGCCATTACCCTACAGGAAAGAGAAGAGAGATTTCTAAATATAGTGATAGCTCCATCAGCAAGAGACTGGGTTCCCGCAAGGACAAGGACCTTGCTTGGGGAAGCCTCAGCCTGTCTGAATGGGGCCTGGTTGGTGAGAGCTGGCGGCCGGCTTTGGCCCCTTGCCCTGGGCTCAGATCAGGGGCAGCATCCTTGTGAGCGTGGCTCACCACTAGGCAGTGTTGTGTCTGGAAGGAGCACAGGACCACGAGCCAGGAGACGTGAATCCTAGGGTGAGCTCTGCCTTGAACGAGCCGAGTGACCTTGGGAAAGTCACCTGATTTCTGTGGGGCAGAGGGACAATGAGGGGCTGGGGGGGACAATCTCTAAGTTTCCCATCGGAGTGTGATCCAGGGCCTACTCGACCCCTCCTCGGCCCCACGCTTCCAGGGTCAGAGATGGGAGAAGGCGGGGCAGGGGTAGGGGAGACACAAATGGGAGCCCCAGGGGACCGCGAATCAGGACTCCACTTTCTCCTTCTTTTTGCTCTTCTTCAGGAAGGATGGGGTGCGGAATTTCTTCTTCTTCTTTGAGGGAGACTTGGAAGGCGAGCCCTCTGGGGACATGGGGCCGCTGGTGACAGACTCGGTTTTGTCCTTGGAGGTATCAACATCCGTGTCAGCACTCGTGGTCACCTGGCTGAGGCCTTTGCTGAGGGTGTCCTCCACCGTCTGCTCTTCCTCTCTCCCATTGACCACCACTCCTTCCGGCTGCGTCACGTCCGGCTCTGTGGCGTCTTTGCTAGTTTCCGTCAGCTTAGCCTCTTCTAGAAAAAGATCCAACACATGGCCCATTAGATTTCATTCAGACAAGAGCTTCTGTCTGGGGCTAACAGAACCATTTCCAGGCAATTCTATATGGGAAATCTAGAGCCATGGGAGTGGCAGGCCCGTGGTGTTTCAGGGAAGGGCTCTCTCCCAGACAGTAGAGAACAGGCCCTTGGCAAGAACCCCTTGGCGGGCTAGGGGCTCTGGGCTCTTGTCTACAAATGTAAATGGGTCATGATGTCCAAATGTGGCAGCAACCCAGCAAGGGCCCAGGTGGGAGCTTTCCTTAGTATGGACAGAATGAGGAAAAGACGCGGGCAACAGAGAGGCTGGACAGCTCAGGGGAGGTGTCCAAGAATTGTCACTGGTTCAGTTTCACCAGTAAAAATATGAAAATGACATGTTTTCATACCCATTTCATTTCCCACACCAGTGAGGAACTTTAAAAAATGGGCAGTATCTTCCCAGTAGGCAGAGCAGGGCAGGCAGAGCGAGGCTGGGGTTCCCTGAGTGGCCCAGACCCTACAGACTTCCACCCATTCAAGGCCAGAAACAGAACCCTCCAACCACCCCTCCTCCTCCTTCCCACTCTCACCCCACCCTGCTTCCCACTCAAGTTCTGAAATGCATGGACGGGGAGGGAGGAAGGAAAACTCTATAACTGTAGACTTGGAAAAGTAGAAGGGAATGTGAAGGTCATCTCGCTCCTCCCCATTTTACCAATGGGAAAATTGAGTGAAGTAGTAAAAGGGGACAGACTTCAGCCTCCTGTTGTCCCAGCTTAGTGCTCTTTACATTGTGTGAAACTGAGACGTGTGAGTGTATCTGTGTGTGAGTGCATGTGTGTGAGTACACACCTGTGTGTGTGTGTACATGAGTGCACATGTGTGATGGTGACTGGATGTTAATGTGCATGTGTGTGCATGTGTGTGAATGTACACTTCTGTAAGTGTGCAAGTGTGTGGGAGTGCACGTGTGCATGTGCATTATGCATGTGTGCACATGTGTCATTGTGTGAGTGCACGAGTGCTTGTGTTGCATGTGTGTGCATGTATGAGTACACACACGTGTGAGTATGCACATATGAGTGAGCATTTGTCTGTGTCAGTGTGCACGTGCATGTGTGAGTACACACTTGTATGAGTGTGTGCATGAGTGCACATTTGTGACTGTGACTGGGTGTTAGTAGGCATATGTGTGTCTGCACTTCTGTGAGTGTGCAAGTGTGTGTGAGTGCATGTGTGTGCATTATGCATGTGTGTGCACATGTGTCTATATGAGTGCACACGAGTGCTTGTGTGCATGTGTGCATGCATGTGTGTGAAAGTGCATGTGTGTGCATGTGAGTATGCACACATGAGTGAGCATGTGTACCTAAGTGTGTGTGTACACATGGTATACATGTGTGGTTGCACATGTGTGAGTGTGCATGTGTGATTGCACACACGTGTGTGTGTTGAACTCACATGTGTACATGTTCATGTGTGTGTGTGTGTGTGTGTGTGGATGTGCATGTGAGTATGCATGTGTGTAAGTGGGAGGGATAGCTAGGGAAGGTGGGGCTGGTCATTTACAGAGTGGGACAAAACAGACATCTTGGGAAAGGGCTAGGGTTCTTAACAGGGTAAAGACTGAAGAAATATCTGGTTACATGGAAGGGGGGGTAAACTTGGGAATAGTTAGAATGGGATAGTTTAACCCTCTGGGCAAACCAAAGTCTTCTCTAACGACTCCTGAGGACTGTCTTCTCTTAGTACTGAGGGCCTTGGCTCTGGCTCCCATCTTCCTACGGTCTGGCCCGCATCCTGCCATCATCCACCTACCAAGCCCTCTAAAGCCCTTGACTCCTATGGCCCTCACGGTCTGCTCTCCCACCACGCATGCCCATGGTCATCACTGGCCATTCTCTTGAACACAGGAAAGCAGTCCAGACACAACCTTCCCCCTGACCGCTCTCCTCTCCTCTCCTCACCTGCTTTTGGCCTCATCAACCCTCTGTCCCTGGACCTCTCTCTGCCATCACAGCCTGTTTCCCTCTGCCTGGACTGCCCTTCTCTACTTCTCCATGTCCCCAACCTTCACCCACACAATGAATCAGCTTGAGTCTTACCCTCCCCTTAAACTCTTTCCTGATCCCATCCCTGCTTCCAGGTAGAATATGTCACTCCTTTTGGCCCCTACTATACAAATTCAGCGGTTAAAGCGTCTGCCTCCAATGTGGGAGACCCGGGATCGATCCCTGGGTCAGGAAGATCCCCTGGCGAAGGAAATGGCAATCCACTCCAGTATTCTTGCCTGGAGAATCCCATGGACGGAGAAGCGTAGTAGGTTACAGTCCATGGGGTCACAAAGAGTCGAAAACGACTGAGCGACTTCACCTATCACCTCTTCACCTATACAAATTCCCATCACAGCAATATAAAACAATCACTTCTTTTAAATGTCTATCCCCTCCCTCAAAACTGAAATAAATTAGACACGACTGTGTTTAATTATTTATGTAACTAGCTCATAGGAGGTACTCAAAAAATGATTGTGGAACCCATGAATGGTTGAATGCATCAGCAAACACATGAACATGTGAATGGTTTTATTCCAACCAAGCCAACACCACACATTGTCATCTTTCTTACTTGTCACAGCCTGAGCCAACCATGTAAACAAAGAGCAGCCTGTGTGCTGGCCTTTACCTCCTGAACCTCCTCCTCTGTCCCCACTCTCAACCTCCCGGACTTCTTTTGTTCCTTTCATGGCCCCTCACTTAGGTGACCCATGATGTCATATTTCTCAAGTCTCCCCCTCTCAGATGACTTTGTTACCTGTTTTCTAGCACCATGAACATAACTGTGGATTAGAGGGCTCCCCATTTCTGTCCATGTGCCTCTTCCTGCCCTGGTGGTAACAGGCATCCTTACTCCAACAGCACCATTCACCTATGCCCACCCCAGCAGCCTCATCCACAGCCGCAGCCTCTGCCATGTCTTGTTTAGGAGCACACACCCAGGTTCTTCTTCCTCATCCAGAAAATGAGACCATGCTGAGTATACTGCCAGCATCTCTCATGCTGGCAGTATACAGAGTTTCTCATGATGAATTGCTTGGGGAGCAGCAGAAACACAAAGAAAGAAACTGGAAGAAACCCATGGTCTGGTTCAAGCCTCCCTCGACATTTGATAATGATCTTGCCCTTTTCTAAACCTACTACCAATATATTAATTTTACACTTGAGTGTGGCCCCCTCCCGCACTGGGTATGGGATGGCCCTGTGACTTGGAAGAAGCAGCAGAATGCAGAGGAAACGCCTCTAGAGGAAATGCCATTAAAGGAAGTGCTTACTAACCAGCCTTAGGCTAAGGAATTAAGAAAGCCTAGCAGCTTCTGCTAGCTTCTGTTTGGGGAGCCCTGAGGCACCATGTATAAAGTCCAACAACCTTGGACAGGTAACAGGCCTTGGAGAAGTCATGTTCCAAATTAAGGTCATCACTCCCTCGACTGGAAGAAACCAAAAACATGGAAGGGTGTGGCTGGCCAAGAGAAGGAGAAGCAGGAGAGGGCTCTAGAAATACTTATTGGGCCCCAGTAAGAAAAGCATCAAAGACCAGCTCTGAGAGTCCAGATCCCTCCTCTGCTAAAAGCCCAAAACAAGTTAAGATCAGAATTTGATGGGTCTTCAGCTATTTGAAGACCAGGCTGGGAAGAGGCCCAGCAACTAGAAGCAGATGGAAACTCACCTTCTCACATCCCCTAGGGAGAATCACTGGCTTTCTCTCCTAGATGGGGGCACTTGGAACTCTGGGAGTAGGAGTCAGATGTGAGTGGGTAGAATTAAGTAGAGGCTAGAAAATGGGGGTGTTTATTCAAGGATGATGGTCAGGA
Organism: Aepyceros melampus; assembly: GCA_006408695.1. Classification (NCBI taxonomy): domain Eukaryota; kingdom Metazoa; phylum Chordata; class Mammalia; order Artiodactyla; family Bovidae; genus Aepyceros; species Aepyceros melampus. The sequence continues at coordinate 186,210 of SJXQ01005537.1, read as the reverse complement.
AGCAGCAGGAAGAGGAGAGGGAGTAGGGAGAGTGCCCTTTCTCTTTCAGAGAAAGACTGGGCTTGGCAGTCAGGGACAATATCTGCACACTCATGGGTTGGAAAAAGCTGAAAGCCTTGCAGAGGCTGGAGGAGGAAGAGAGGTGCTTTGGGAGGGAGATGCCAAGCTTGTTTGGGTACTTACCTCTCAGAGTGGATTTCTCACTTTCCCTCAGCATCCAAACACTGTCTCTCAGCCCTCCAGTGTCCCCTCCCAGAAATACCCACTCCCTGGAAAGCTCACTCTACTCTTGTCTGCCAGTCCAAGCATATATCTCCCCATGATCTGGTTCAAGCCTCCCTCGACATTTGACAATGATCTTGCCCTTTTCTAAACCTACTACCAATATATTAATTTTACACTTGAGTGTGGCCCCCTCCCGCACTGAGTATGGGATGGCCCTGTGACTTGGAGGAAGCAGCAGAATGCAGAGGAAATGCCACTAGAGGAAATGCCATTAAAAGAAGTGCTTACTAACCAGCCTTAGGCTAAGGAATTAAGAAAGTCTAGCAGCTTCTGCTAGCTTCTGTTTGGGGAGCCCTGAGGCACCATGTATAAAGTCCAACAACCTTGATGGGAACATAGATGGAGAAGCCACATGAAGAGTACCTACAATCACGTGGAGAGAGATAGACAATAGAGGCCCAGCCATTCCACTGTTCCAGCTGAGCCCAGCCTTCCAGCCACTCCTGCCAAGACACCTGACATGTGAGTGCATTATCTTGGAAATTCTAGTTCAGTCAGGCACCCAGATGACTGCAGCTCCAGCTGACATCAGTGGAGCATAAGAACCATCCCGCTGAGCCTAGTCAACCCACAGAAGAACTAATTTCCATAAACCGGTTCTCATTAAGTGCTATGATTTAATAATTATCTCCTGCTACATAACAAACCACCCCAAAACTTACTGACTTAAAACAGCAAGCTGTATAGTATCTCTCACAACCCTGGGAACACAGTACACAGTGAGAGCTCATTTATGAAAACACAGTATGGGATCCTTTTATATTTAGGAGCTCCTTTTATCCTGATAACGATGCTGTGAATTAGGAAAGGCAAGGATTCATGTTAGTTCCCTATTCTTTAGTGATTTTAAGCAACTTATTTGAGATGGCTAAATTAGTTAGTGGCAGAGCTGATCTTCTAATGTCAAATGCAAGGCTATTTCTTTGCGGGAATAGCCAGTGCTCCTCGGGGGATGGAGTTTTCGGGGCAGGGACAGTCAGGAGCTGGTCAAAGAAAAGGTGATGACAGTGATGGCAGAGGTGGCAGGAGGACTTGAAAGCCTCTTTCAGAGAGGCTGGGTGGTAGGAGTCAAGGACACAGAGGAAGAGTGATGGTGAGGTGATTTAGCACAAGAGGATTTCAGAGTATGGTGACAGATGGAGAAAAAGCCATTCCTGACCCAATAGGTGAGCTACTCGTGAAAGTGCAGCTGCTACTTGGAGTGTTAGCCCTGAGGAGCTGGGCAAGCCATCGGGCAGCATGGCCAAGCCACCCAGCCCCACCTCACAACAGTCACCCTTGACAGCTCCAACTGGGCCTCATCACATGAGGTCGGCTCCAAAGAGGTCCACATTCCCCAACTCTGTCTATTTCAGGAAGTCTCTTTTCTAACAACTCAATTGGGGTATGCCTCTCCATGGAGCACGGATTTGGGTCAGAGAAAAGCAGGAATTCAGCCAGTGGGAAAGCAGTGATCCCACTCCTTACATCTTCCTCCTCCTGCCCTCTGTCCCACTGGACAGCAGAGATTGCTCTAAGGGGCTCCCAAGAGCTGAAATGGAAGCCTCTTCTCAGCCTTCCTGCAGTTGGCTACAGGGATGCTGCAGACAGCAGTCAGGCTGGGTGCTCTCTGCATCCAGATCTGGCAGTTGTGCCCAAAGTCATTCAGGCTCTGGCCTCCAGTCCTAGAAGACATCATGGGCTCCTTAGATGGGCCCATGCATTAGGAATGGGCTGCAGATGTGCCCCTGAGGCGACAGGAACTGCCAGAGGGGAGCACCCAGCAGCTGGTCCCACAGCTCATTCACTCTGGGGGCTTGTTGCTTCTGGGTGGTGTGCCCTGCGTGAATACGAGAGTGTGCATGAGTGAGAGGAAGCCTACTCCATGTACAGCACATGTGGAATCAGTCATGGCATTTAGAGTTAGGAGACCTCCCAAAGGCAAGGTTGTAAACTGCAAATTAAAAATTGAGGAGAAATCTATTTCCTTTGAAATACTCTCCCTCCCACATTGCGAATGTTGGAATAAGTTAGTAAACAGCATCTCTATACTTCTGACAGAGACAGGAATTCAGAATCAGAGGAAACTCCTTTGATGAAGGCACAAATGGGAAGAGGAAGGAAAACACTGTGCAGACAGGCCGACAACACTGTGATGAGACAGATGGACACAGTCATGGGACATCCACCCAGGCTCTGGCCTCAAGCAGATGGGTTTCCTCTGGCAGTGCTAGGCCTGCGGTCGAGGCAGCAACTCACTTACAGAAGGAGCTCAGCATTGCGGTATGCAAGCAGCATCCACATGTCTGGCCATTCTACCCAGGAAGGGGAAGGGTCCATCAGGCCACCCAGCTGGTACCATCTGCATGGGGTCCAGCCCTCCCTAGTGAGGGCCCCGGGGAACCCAGGAGAGGAGCATTCATTCCCCACGGTGATTCCAAAAGCTCATTAAAGCCACTTTCATGATCTGGGAGGTGTGGACGATATTACTCAGTTCAGTTCAGTCACTCAGTCACGTCTGACTCTTTGAGACCCCATGAATCACAGCACGCCAGGCCTCCCTGTCCATCACCAACTCCCAGAGTTCATCCAAACTCATGTCCATTGAGTCAGTGATGTCATCCAACCATCTCATCCTCTGTTGTCCCCTTCTCCTCCTGCCCTCAATCTTTCCCAGCATCAGGGTCTTTTCAAATGAGTCAGCTCTTTGCATCAGGTGGCCAAAGTATAGGAGTTTCAGCTTCAGCATCAGTCCTTCCAATGAAAATTCAGGACTGATTTCCTTTAGGATGGACTAGTTGAATCTCCTTGCAGTCCAAGGGACTCTCAAGGGTCTTCTCCAACACCACAGTTCAAAAGCATCAATTCTGCACTCAGCTTTCTTTATAGTCCAACTCTCACATCCATACATGACCACAGGAAAAACCATAGCCTTGACTAGACAGACCTTTGTTGACAAAGTAATGTCTCTGCTTTTCCATATGCTGTCTAGGTTGGTCATAACTTTCCTTCCAAGGAGTAAGCGTCTTTTAATTTCATGGCTGCAATCACCATCTGCAGTGATTTTGGAGCCCCAAAAAATAAAGTCTGACACTGTTTCCACTGTTTCTCCATCTATTTGCCATGAAGTGATGGGACCAGATGCCATGATCTTCGTTTCTGAATGTTGAGCTTTAAGTCAACTTTTTCACTCTCCTCTTTCACTTTCATCAAGAGGCTCTTTAGCTCTTCACTTTCTGCCATAAGGGTGGTGTCCTCTGCATATCTGAGGTTATTGATATTTCTCCCAGCAATCTCGATTCCAGCTTGTTCTTCCTCCAGCCCAGCATTTCTCATGATGTACTCTGCATAGAAGTTAAATAAGCAGGGTAACAATATACAGCCTTGACGTACTCTTTTCCTATTTGGAACCAGTCTGTTGTTCCATGTCCAGTTCTAATTGTTGCTTCCTGACCTGCATACAGATTTCTCAAGAGGCAGGTCAGGTGGTCTGGTATTCCCATCTCTCTCAGAATTTTCCACAGTTTATTGTGATCCACACAGTCAAAGGCTTTGGCATAGTCAATAAAGCAGAAATAGATGTTTTTCTGGAACTCTCTTGCTTTTCCCATGATCCAGTGGATGTTGGCAATTTGATTTCTGGTTCCTCTGCCTTTTCTAAATCCAGCTTGAACATCTAGAAGTTCACGGTTCACGTATTGCTGAAGCCTGGCTTGGAGAATTTTGAGCATTACTTTACTAGTGTGTGAGATGAGTGCAATTGTGCGGTAGTTTGAGCATTCTTTGGCATGGTCTTTCTTTAGGACTGGAATGAAAACTGACCTTTTCCAGTCCTGTGGCCACTGCTGAGTTTTCCAAATTTGCTGGCATATTGAGTGCAGTACTTTCACAGCATCATCTTTCAGGATTTGAAACAGCTCAACTGTAATTCCATCACCTCCACTAGCTTTGTTCGTAGTGATGCTTCCTAAGGCCCATTTGACTTCACATTCCAGGGTGTCTGGCTCTAGCTGAGTGATCACACCATCATTTATCATCTGGATCATGAAGCTCTTTTTTTTATACAGTTCTTCTGTGTATTCTTGCCACCTCTTCTTAATATAATGTGCTTCTGTTAGGTCCTTACCATTTCTGTCCTTATTGAGCCCATCTTTGCATGGAATTTTCCCTTGGTATCTTAATTTTCTTGAAGAGATCTCTAGTCTTTCCAAGTCTATTGTTTTCTTCTATTTCTTTGTATTGATTGCTGAGGAAGGCTTTCTTATCTCTCCTTGCTATTCTTTGGAATTCTGCCTTCAAATGGGTATATCTCTCCTTTTCTCCTTTGGGTTTTTAGGGTTAGGGTTAGGGCGATATTATTATTATTATCTACCAAACCTATATTATTAATCATAACCACAATTGGATCTTATATTTAAATCATGCTTTTAGTCTTTCCAAGTATGTTTTCATCTATACCTTCCCTTATATATAAAAGAAGCTTTAAAAGGGAAAATAGCAATATTAGTAGCCCCATTTGACAGTCAAGGAAACTGAGGCATGGAGACTGATCTTCTAAAATCAGCAGTCGAGTTCTTATTAGTTACCAGTTGAGTTGGGCCTAAGCTCTGTTCTATAAACTAGCATCTAATGATGTGGTTTTCAACCTGGGCTATGTATTAGACTCACCTGGAGAGAGATCTTATCACTTTAGGCTGCCCTCCTCCACCCCTACTCCTAGACCACTGAACTCAGAATCGCTAGGGTAGGACCCTGGCAGGTGTCAGGAACTGTAAAGCTCCCCAGGTGATTCTATGCACAGTCAAGGTTGACAGGGACATCATCAGCCTTACCTGGGAGCTTGCTGAATATGCAGGGTCTCAGGTCCCACCCCAGACTTACTGCATCTTAATTTTAACATTTTCATCTTCACTTTAACCAGATGCCTAGGTGATCCCTGTGCACAGTAGAGTCTAAGCACTGGGCTGCTGCATCTAGAAAGGCCCACCAGCAGTCTGGCCTGAGTTGAAGACGAGGAGGCTATGGGCCAGTCATTAATGTACTCAGCATTGCTTGGACCGGGCTATACCCGTAAGGTGTACTGTCACAGCCTGTGAATGGAACAAGCTACAAACTGGCAACCTCTATTTCAGGATCCCTAGAAATAGCAGAGTGGAAGGATTTCTGGTGGGAGGGCAGCATGTGTCAAAAGGCGGGGGCGCCGCAGTGCACAACTCCATGCAGACCCCTTTCTGGGTCTGTGCAGGCGCCTCCTCCCTGCCAGCGAGCGCTTCAGCTCAACTCACCTTCCACAGATTTGGAGGGAGAGCCCACAGGGCTCTTCGGCTCAGACTTGGCTGGGCTCTGAGCTGGAGAAGCAGGTGCAGACTTCACAGGGGAGCCAGGTTCCTCTGGGGCAGGCTCCTTCTCTCCTGAAAACACAGAAAACCAACTCAGGACAGAGGTCAGGCAGAGGAGAGATGGGCCGACAGAGTGTTTTAAGGCAATGCTTTCTTCTACTTGGTCCTTTTTTCTCCTAACTGGAATTAGCTGCTTCCCCATCCTCCCACCCTCCCACACACTTTTTAAAATGTCTGCTACACTCTGGGCGAGGCAAATGGGAGGAGTCAGAGTCCAGTTCTGTTTCCTCTATCAGATCACATCTTCAGATGGATTATATTACCCCTGATGTGGATGCAAGACTGCAGGGGAATTCCCGCCCACCATTTGTATGCAGCTCACATACTATTTGGACAAGGCAATGGCACCCCAGTCCAGTACTCTTGCCTGGAAAATCCCATGGACGGAGGAGCCTAGTAGGCTGCAGTCCATGGGGTCGCTAAGAGTCGGACAAGACTGAGTGACTTTACTTTCACTTTTCACTTTCATGCATTGGAGAAGGAAATGGCAACCCACTCCAGTGTTCTTGCCTGGAGAACCCCAGGGACGGGGGAGCCTGGTGGGCTGCCGTCTCTGGGGTCGCACAGAGTCAGACACGACTGAAGCGACTTAGCAGCAGCAGCAGCAGCACATACTATTTATGTAATTTACATGTGCAGTCCAAACAATCTCTAGAGACAAAAAGCACTATATTTTTCTATCTGCTTCTTCGACTGGCACGTGAGAATGCCAAGCAAGCTGGCAAGGGTTCTTCTAGTGCCTTTGTGCCCAGGAAGATGTCTGACTTTGAGTGGGGAGGGGGACATGGAAAAAGGTCCTTCCCTGAGGGAATAAAAGCCTTTGATACCAGGCAGGGGCCTGTGGGACTCTTGGGCACAAGGCCTCTCTGTCCCTCATTTCTTTGATTATAGGAAGCTACCTTCATTCAACCTCCATGATCTTCCCTGAGTTCCAATGGGGAGATTCAAGCTGTTGTTAATTATCAAAGGGACAGGAAGTGAGACAAGGGCAAAGCGCAGCCTTGGGGCAAGGCCCATCAGAGGATACACACAACCATATCTTTGAACGATTTTGCAGATACTGAAATGCCCTCCAAGTGGAAGAAGGTAATGATTAATAATGACATGCTGCCCACAAGCATGCAGACCCCAGATCAGTTGGAACTGAAGGCTAATGATGCTGACTCCAACTTACCACACCACCAACCCATCCAAAGAATGTCCATGAGCTGATCACGCCCTCTTTGGACCATTAATACTAAATTTCTATCTTCCCCAAGTTGGAACACACGGTTGTGACGGCATTAGCCCACCATTGCCCCCTTGGCCTGGCAAAACAGTAAAGCTATTCCCATCTATTTCACCCAAAACTCTGTCTCTGAGATTTGATTCTGCACCGGTGCAGAGAGAAGCTGAGCTTTCAGTATCATCTTGTCTGGTGGACAAAATCAAGAGCTAAGTCCTGTGTCTCAGACCCCAAATGCATCTAGAGCAAAGAGAAGGGACAGCTCACGAGGGGAACAGAGAGGGCTTCCTAGATGGAGAGAAGTTTGCCACGGAGCCTGAAGTGTAGACAATATTGAATAAGGTAGCCAAGAAGGGAAACTCTGCCAGGAAGGGACAAAGGCATGAACAAGCTCTCAAGAGTCAGCGTGGAGAGATGGGCTTGACTGAGATTCTGACATAAAGGCCTTGGCTGCTGACAGTTCTGATTTCCAGGTTTATACCAAAAGCAGATAGATCCATCAACAACAGTGATCACTATAATAATGATCATATTATTATAACTAACATTTGTCTGGTGCTTACTGACCTAGGCCATATTTTGTGATGCTACTCTACGTAAGCGCCACATGGATTAACTCCTTCTTCCCAGGTGAGAGAGTCAATGGGGTCATGGGAACATCATGTAACCACTGCCAGGTATGGGCCATGAGGGGCATTATTGGGGATAACAGTATTATGCTCATAAGAATATTGTTTGGTGATGAGGCAGAAAGGTCAAACTGAAGACATGAGAGAGAAGAGACACAGAGAAGCAAATGAAGATTGAAAACAAAGCAAAGAAGCCTGGATGGAGCCCTGGGGGCTCTGGTGGGCAGGAAGGAGTGGGTCTGGCTGCGTGGGGGGTGGGTAGCAGGGGGTAGTGATGGCCTCAGTTGCTCTGCTGCCTCCCTGGTGCCCCAAGCTCTCCCCTTCCTCCGGCAGGTCCTGAAGCACTGGCCCCCTACCAGGGTTATTTACCCTCCAGTTCTAGCTTCTTCCTCTCCACCTCCTTCTTGTACTCCTCCAGCTCCTGGTCCGTGAGTTGGCTGAAGGGGTTGGGTGCCGTCTCCTCAGATTCGTCTTTGGCATCCGCCTGGCCCTGGGACATCAGCTGGTCTGTGGACTGAAAGTTAACCACAGAGCGGGTTGCCTTCTGAACGCCGCGCTCGGGGCCCAGGCCCCAGCTTCCTTTCAGACTCACATGGCTGCCCGTGGTCTTGCTAGGGACAGCGTGGCAAGCAGCTCCTTGGGAACAGCTCAGGGCCTTGGGGTGGGGTTGCTCACTCCTTCCCACGGCTATCTCACCCCAAGACCTGGATTCTCTGCAACTGCCTGGATGAATGCAGGGGTGCCTCCCTCTGCCCCAGAAATAAAATCAAAGGATGCTCCCAAGGAAAAGGAAGATGCACCTTTATTGCAGTCTCTCCTGTGGACACTTGCAAGCTGTCACTATGCAAATACAGTCAGCGGCCCACAGTCAGCCAGCCAAAACCCAGCAAGCAAAGCGTTGGCTCAACCAGCTTCAAGCCAGCCACTCCCCACCCACCACCCCTCCTCCCCCAGCAGCAGGACAAGCCACACACACACAGCAGTAAGTCATATGCAAAACACACAATGACTCCAGCATTCTCAGTCCAAACTGTTAGTTCTGTTGTGCACACAGTCAGGGTCTTGAATCTTGGATCTTCAACCTGCCTGCTTTGCAGGTCCCCACAGGGACACTGGCAAAATCATTGTGTTTCAACACCTCTGGGGAGCCCTTGGCTCTGAAGAGCTCACCGCTGGGCCTTGTGTGAGCTCTGGGAATCCTTTGACCCCTCTCGCCCAGGACAGGGACTGATATTCAGACCCCACAGCCCTTTATCCCTTTATCCTAACTCAGCACCCTCCTCTTGGCCTTTGGGGATACAGTGCTCTGGAGCTGAGGAGTCAAAGAAAGTGAAGCCCACAGGAGGTGAGCCAGGGCGGCTGGCCCACATCACACACTCCGGGCCATCTGTTTCTGGCCCATCAGGTATTCTGATGATGGACCCTAGCCTCCTACCAAAAGAAAGGCAGCACTGGGCCTATCAATTACGGGGTTCACCAGAGAGTCCAACACCAAGATCCCAAGAAGAGGGCCTCCAAGGAGAGCACTCAGTATAAATGGCAGAGTTTTTAATAATTTTACTCACTGTATTGAACTCTCACCTCCCCCCAGTATCATGAGGCGGGTATGTCTATCCTTGACCCTGTAGCACACTTGATGTCCCTCCTCTTGGCTGAGCTGGGGTGGGGCGGAGGGGATGGCATGACCTTCACACTTTCCTTGCCAATGGGCACCCATCTTGTGAGTTGCAGCCCCATCTGCAATCATGACATCAGTTTGCTCTGCAGAAAGGAATGGTCCCTGAATCCTCCATACACCCGGCCCCAGTCCTTACTGCTAAGGAAGATGCCACTGTGACTTTGCAAAGAGCAGCAGTGATTTCCAACACTAGCCAGAACTCTGACATTTACCCCTTTTGCTAAGCACTACACAAACACTGTTCTACCTCAAGCATGGAAACAACTTCATATTTTCTAACTCCATGTGGGTTTTGTAGGCAACTCACTGGCCCTCCCCTCCTGCAGAGCACCCGTCCTTATATACATGTCTGCCCTCTGAGAGCACATGGGCATCCTCTCAAAGGTATGGCCTGATGATGCCATATTCAAGCACAGAGGACAGAACCATTTGGAGCAGGCCGCTGTAGAGCCGCTGGGAGCGGCCAGCCGCTGCTCCTGCGAGCCCGCCCTGCGGAGCACTGGCAGAGGGCAGACGGGAGTGCCACAGGGGAACCAGGAAAGCCATATCACTCCGTATCACTCCGGCGGGTGGGCGGATTGGGCTGCTCCCCGCCCCCTCTCCCGGCCCTCCCGGCGCCCACAGCGGGCAATAAGACACTGTCCTCAGTCCTCACAGCATCCATTTTGCAGCAAGAGCACCAACGCCCAAGAGCACAGGGAAAGGTGGGCATATGTGGGCTCAGGGGTCCTGCCGCCCAGCCCCAGGCACTGCAGACCCAGAAGGCAAACTCGTTTCCCCTGCAGGCGGGGGCAGCGTCTGCTGTACCGGGCTTCGGCTCTTCTCTGCGATGACGCTCGCCAGCAGCTGGGACTGGGGCCCTGCCGACTTCACATCCTGTCGGTTTTGTTCTCGAATCTGTGTGGAAAGCGGGGGCGGGACAGTGAGCTAGCAGTCCAGAAGCAGGGCGTACTTAATAGGCGGCCCAGTGTGGTGTGAACATAACACAGTAACCCATCACATCCACTCTGAGACAATCTCCATGGCTGTTCCAGGGAATGAGTAGTTGATGTGAAACACCGGATTCTCATGAACTCTAAGAAGGTCATTGTAAGAGATGAAGAGTGAAACAAGGCATGGTAGATCCTTGAGGGGGATTCTCAATTTTCAATATTCCTATAAAGTCCCTGAGGAATTGGTTTAAACTACAGATTTCTGGGGGAGGGGGACACCTCATACATGTTAAATCTCAAACCTGTGGGAGGAGGGTTGAGGGTAAGCCAGAAATCTGCATTTCAGAGGCGCACACATTGAAATGCTGCTCTGAGAGCGTGCCTGATCTATTGGAGGTGGTTCTGTTCAAATTAGGTATTTAAAGTAACATAAAAAAATAAGTGAGTGAACTATAATGCCAAGGTAGAGAAATAAATATAAAGGATTTTGCAATTTTGAAAATGAGCCAAAGGGAAACAGCATAAAATTGGTAAAAATTCAATTTGGGGACCTCTTTGGACAATCCCAGGGATGGGGGAGCCTGGTGGGCTGCCATCTACGGGGTCGCACAGAGTCAAACACGACTGAAGCAACTTAGCAGCAGCAGCAGACACATTACTGTCTGAAGCTAGCAGCCCTCTCTTAGATGTTTACGCATGATGGAAAAAGCACAGCACTTAGCACCGTGCCTGGAATATGGCCAATAAATGATACCTTCTTCCCCATGTGGGCTTCTCTGGTGGCTCAGATGGTAAAGAATCTGCCTGCAATGCAGGAGACCTGGGTTCAATCCCTGGGTCAGGAAGATCCCTTGGAGAAGGGAGTGGATTGCCATTCTACTCCAGGATTCTTACCTGGAGAATTCCATGAATAGAGGAACTCGGTGGGCTACAGTCCATGGGGTCACAAAGAATTGGACATCACTTGAACAACTAACGCTTTTTTTCTTTCCCATAAGAGGCACCTGGGGTAAGTCGGGCACACCCTGCAGACGCCCCCTCCTTACACCCTTGTGGGAGAAGAGATGGGAGGCAGTTAGCTACACCTTACCTTGTTGCGCATGTCCAGCACTTCTTGGGGGTCAGTATAGAGAGGCACAAATTGGTTTGGGTTTTCGATCCGTATGGGCATGCCACTGCTGGATTTCTCCACCTCGTCAGCCTTCATCCACTGAACACACACAAGGCCCGGTGGGTAAGACAAAGGTACACACCTCACCAGCCACCCCAATGGTCCACCCCAGGAGAGCTGGCCTGACCAGCCTGCTTGGAAGGTCAGCAAGCCTAGACAAACACATTCCCTCCTCTTGGGGCACTTGAATGCCTATCTCCCAGAACAGAGATGGGCAGCAGATGACCCAGCAACCAAACTAAGCCCCCTGATCAAAGGCCATAGATAACACTTGAGAGGAGGGACAGAGCCTCGGTGACCAATTCTGACAGACAGGCGGCCACTCGCATTTTAAGAGGACTTGTGGATAGCTTCATTTTTTAAATGAAGAGCTATTCAATTTGGCTGCCAGCTACTTACAAAGTAAGTAGTGAAAATCAAATTAAGGGTCAGAGGTATTTGTGTGAGGGAGAGAGAGGGAAAGAGCATAAAATTTGTAAAACTTCAACCCTGGGCAGGTCTCTTCAACACATCTAATGCCTAAAGCAAGTCCGCAGAAGCGGGTATAATGAGAGAGGACAATGTAATGGAAGCAAGTACACACCTCCCTCCTGGTTTTGCATCAGATGGTCAGTTCAAATGTTGGGTACCCATCCCCCAAACTCCCAGGAAGCCCCTTCTGGATGTGGGAGCAAAAAGCTCTCACGCGGCTGAGAGTGACCTGGTTCAGCCACCCTCTGGACCCAGAGACTCAGCACAGAGGTACAAGAAACGGGCGATCTGCTCTGTGGGCATGAGCAGCTGCTCCCAGACGTCCAGTAAGAAGCCCTAAGGGGAGACAGGACTAGGCCAGGCCTGGGGGAGGTTTGCTCTGCTCCTCTTTTAAAGTGGTTTAGCCCGCATAGGGTCCCAGGCGCTCTCCTCTGACCCTGATCTCCCCAGCGGAGCCCCCTCTGCCCTCCTTACTGTGGTCTTGGGCCGAGGGCTGCCCAGGCTCCTCTGGACCTCGTCGGCCACGTTGACCCGCAGGTAGGTGTTGGGTGTGTTGAGCCAGCGCGTCTTCTCCTTCTGCTGCTTCTGGGCGTGTTGCCGCAGGGCAGGCACCGGGGTGCCATCCTCCTCAAACACAAAGGCAGTGACCGTGGCTGGAATCTCCACCTCACTTTTGTGTTTGGTTTTCTCTTGAACGAAGGGATAGCGGTAGGTGTAGCCTGTTCTGTAACCCTGAAAAGAACAAAAATAGAACCACTTAAGGTAGGGAAAATGGTCAATAACATGCCAGCTGGCCAGCCCACACACTTCACCCCCTTCCATCTAAAGGACTCAGTTTAACCCAACGTTTCCATAATAAAATACAAGCCAGGCCTTGCCACACCTCTGGAAGAAAGTGAAATTGTTAGTTGCTCAGTCGTGTCTGACTCCTTGTGACCCCCATGGACTGCAGCCCACCAGGTTCCTCAGTCCGTGGGATTCTGCAGGCAAGAATGCTGGAGTGGGTTGCTATTTCTTTCTGCAGGGAATCTTCCCCACCCGGGACTGAACCCAGGTCTCCCACATTGCAGGCAGATTCTCTACTTGCTCCCTATCTTAGTCCCCCAACCCTTCCTTTCCTCCACTCCAACAAGCCCTTTGATCAGGGGTGAGAAAGTTGCCAAAATCTTGTGGACCAGACAGAGCTCCAGCTTTGGGTCTGGTCCAGTAGTTATCAACACACTGGAATCACAAAGGAGCTTTGAAAATATAGATATCCAGGCTCACCTCAGGGTTGCCCATTTCACTGGACATTGGTACAATCTGGGCTACAGGACTTTAAAAAGCTTCCCAGTGGATTTGAACAGTAGCTCTCCCTTCCTCAACTCTGAAGTTTCTTGACTATTTCTCTCTTGGGACCCCTGAATTTGACTTGAGAACATCCCTATCTCCTAAGAAGGACCATATCCCTCAAAGGTAGGCTTACTTAGAATGAACATTCAGGAAACTTAGCAGCTGCTGGAATAATTCTTAGCTCTACTCAGTCATCTTTTTTTAAGTTAAAGTGGCATTAAAAATTAAGTGGATTACAAAAAAATACATAGCCATGTAGAAAAATTAAGCAATATGAAAAAAACATAAGGAAAATATGAGTTTTATGCAAAATCTCATCCTGAGAGACAACCACTAAAAATCCTTTCAGTCATCTCTCTAAGCATACATATACATATGCACATATGTAAATATACAGAGAGAAGGCAATGGCACCCCACTCCAGTACTCCTGCCCGGAAAATCCCATGGACAGAGGGGCCTGGTGGGCTGCAGTCCATGGGGTCGCTAAGAGTCGGACACGACTGAGCAACTTCACTTTCACTTTTCACTTTCATGCATTGGAGAAGGAAATGGCAACCTACTCCTGTGTTCTTGCCTGGAGAATCCCAGGGACGGGGGAGCCTGGTGGGCTGCTGTCCATGGGGTCGCAGAGAGTCGGACACGACTGAGCGACTTCACTTTCACTTTTCACTTTCATGCATTGGAGAAGGAAATGGCAACCTACTCCTGTGTTCTTGCCTGGAGAATCCAGGGACGGGGGAGCCTGGTGGGCTGCTGTCCATGGGGTCGCAGAGAGTCGGACACGACTGAGCGACTTCACTTTCACTTTTCACTTTCATGCATTGGAGAAGGAAATGGCAACCTACTCCTGTGTTCTTGCCTGGAGAATCCCAGGGACGGGGGAGCCTGGTGGGCTGCTGTCCATGGGGTCGCACAGAGTCGGACACAAATGAAGCGACTTAGCATAGCATAGCATATAATTAATATACAATATATATATAATATATAAAACACTATATAATGGGACTGTACCACATAAGCAGCCTTCTAAAAAACCGAGATATAACTGACATGTAACATTACATTAGTTTCAGGTGTACAACACAGTGATTCAATATTTGTACGTATTCTATGCATAACTAAACCACTTTATTATACACCTGGAACTAACACAGCACTGTATCAACTATGTCATGTTTTAGTCACTAAACTGTGTCCAGGTCTCTTGTGACCCCATGGACTGTAGCCTGCCAGGCTCCTGTGTCCATGGGATATCCTAGGCAAGAATACTGGAGTGGCTACTATACTTCAGTTAAAAAGAAATTGTATGTATTGCAAAATGATCACCCTGAATCTAGTTGACATCTGGCACCTTCCATAGTTACAATTTTTTTCTTGTGATGAGAACTTTCAAGATCTACTCACTCTTTTAGCAACTTTTAAATATATAACACAGAATTAATAACTACAGTCACCATGCTGTACATTACACCCAGGTTTACTTATTTTATATATGGAAGCTTTTAGCTTTGATCCTTTACCCATTTCTCTCTGCCCCACACCTGGCAGCCACCAGTCTGTTCTCTGTATTTATGAGTTTGAACTTTTTGGCTTTTTTTTTTTTCAATTCCATATATAAATGAGATCATACGGTATTTATCCTTCTGACTTATTTCACTTAGCATAATCCCCTCAAGTTCCATCCACATTGTTTCAGATGGTTAGACTTCTTTCTTTTCATGGCTGAATAATATTCTACCATATATATATAATATATATATATATATATAAGCACCACTTTTTATCCGTTCTTCCATCAGTGGATACTTAGGTGGCTTCCATATCTTGGCTATTGTAAGTATTACTACATAATCAGCTTTATAAGTTGCTTCTGTAGTTCATCAACATGTCTTGGAGATTTCTTCATGTTACTGAACATAGACACACAGCAACCTTTAAACAAATGCATAATATGCCAGTGAATGCACATATCACAGTTTATCTAACCAACACTGGAAGACACTTTTGTTATTTTCAAAATATTATAAACAACCCTGAAAGGAGCAATTTTACACATTTTTCTTTAGGCAGTTAACATAAATGCCTAGTAATGAAAATGACTGAGTCAAAGGGTGCACAGTTTTTACATATTTATTTTAAAAGTTTTTATATTCATCATGTCCATCTTCCCAAGACAATGAGCCAGTCTGCACTTCTGCCAGTTGTGCTGGAGTTCCCAGTTCTCATCTCCTTTCCCCACACTGAATATTGTTGAGGCTTTTTAAAAAATCATTGGCAGTCAGACAGGTTAAAAGTAAAACCTTCTACTTTTGTTTTGTTCTTTTTTAGATTACTAGTAAGATTGGATATTAATTACATTTAATGGCCTCGAATATATTCCCTTGTAAACTGTGTCCTCAGTTCATTTTCCTATTGTGATGTTTATCTTTTCATATTGATTTATTTCTTTTATAGTAAAGATGGATCTTTTGACTGTCACAGATGTTGCAAATATTTTCCCCATACTTTGTCTTTAGTTTTGTTTATGGTGGGTGAGGTGGTTTTTAAAAATGTAAAATTTGAATTTTAATGTAATCATAACTGTCAATATTTGTCATCATGATTTCAGGCTTTCCTGCCCTGCTTGACAAGGTCTTTCCCAACACAAGAGCATCAAAAATATTAATCTATGTTTTTAAATATCTATATGAATTTCCTTTTCATGTTTAAATTTTTGGCAAATGAGGGATCTATCTTGTTGAAAGGATAAAGCAGCAAGCCACCCTCGGTTCATTCCCACAGGGCTAGAAGTCTATCTTTCCCCACAGATTTATAAGATGGCTGTTTCTCCCATTATATTTTCATGTATTTGGGATCTATTTCTGGACTCTCTAAGCTGTAGCTCTGATTGGCCTGTCCCTGGACTAATGCCCCTCCCTTCAATGACTAAAGCCTTATCGCACTTTACCATGTGGTGGTAATCACTATAGGATTTTCCAAGCCATTCTGAATTTCACCTGAAAGAACATTTTGCTAAGTCCTTATATCTTGCTCCACTTTTGAGGAAATTACATTGAGTTTATTGATTAACTTGGAAGCCTCTTTACCCTCTTGAAGCTTTTAACCAAGAATAAATTATAGCTCTTCACTGATTTAAGGTTTTCTCTGATGTCTACTGGTAAAATTTTACAGCTGTCTTTAAAGGGCTTCTGCTTAAAACTTTGTGATGTTGCTGCATTTGCAAATAGGATTATTTCCTCTCATATTTTCACATACATTATTATATGTTAAAATACAAAAAAGCTACTAATTTTTACACATATTTTCATAATTGACCACTTTAAATACACTCATTTTTTTAAATTGGAGGATAATTGCTTTACAATGCTGTGTTGGTTTTTACCATACAGCAACATGAATCTATAAGTATATATATATGTCCCCTACCTCTTGAACCTCCCTCCTAGCCCCCATCCCATCCCACCCCACTAGGTTGTCCCAGAGCATGGAGTTGAGCTCCCTGTGTTATACAGCAACTTCCCATTAGCTATCTGTTTTACATGTGGTAAAGTATATGCTTCAGTGCCACTCTCTCAATTCATCTCACTCTCCTTCCCCTACTGTGTCCATAAGTCTATTCTCTGTGTCTCTATTTCTGTCCTGCAAATAGGTACATCAGTGCCATTTTTCTAGGTTCCATATATATGCACTCATATACAATATTTTCTGACTTACTTTCCCTTCTATAACAGGCTCTAGGTTTGTTCACCTCACTAGAACTGACTCAAATTTGTTCCTTTTTATAGCTGAGTAATTTCCCTTGTATGTATGTACAGGGCCTTACAGGTGGAGCTAGTGGTAAAGAACCCACTTGCCAACACAGGAGACATAGAGATGCGGGTTGGATCCCTGGGTCGGGAAGATCCCCTGGAGGAGGACACGGCAACCCACTCCAGTATTCTTGCTTATATCTTGCTTATGTTCTTGTTTATATCTGTTGATGGACATCTAGGCTGCTTTCATGTCCTAGCTGTTGTAAACAGTGCTGCAGTGAACACTGGGGTACATGTGTCTTTTTCAATTGTGATTTTCTCAGGGTATATGCCCAGTAGTGGGATTGCTGGGTCATATGGTAGTTTTAGTCCTAGTTTTTTTTAAAGAAATCTCTGTACTATTCTCCATAGTGGCTGTATCAATTTACATTCCCATCAACTGTGCAAGAATGTCTCCTTTTCTCCACATCCTCTCCAGCATTTATTATTTGTAGATTTTTTGATGATAGCCATTCTGACTGGTGTGAGGTGATTCCTTATTGTAGTTTTTATTTGCATTTCTCTAATAATGAGCAATTTTGAGCAATTTTTCATGTTTTACTGGCCATTCATATGTCTTCATTAGAGAAATGTCTATTTAGGTCTTCTGCCCATTTTTTGATTGGTTTTTTTTTTTTTTTGGTTTGTTTGTTTCTTTGTTTTTCTGATATTGAGCTGCATGAGCTGCTTGTATATTTTGGAGGTTAATCCTTTGTCAGTTGCTTCATTTGCAACTATTTTCTCCCATTCTAAAGGCTGTCTTTTCATCTTGTAAATGATTTCTTTTGCTGTGCAAAAGCTTTTAATTTTAATTAGGTCTCATTTGTTTGTTTTCATTTTTATTTCCATTACTTTAGGAGGTGGATCATAGAGGATCTTGCTGCAATTTATGTCCAAAAATATTCTGCCTATGTTTTTTACTCTAAGAGTTTCATAGTTTCTGGTCTTAAATGGTCTTTAATCCATTTTGAGTTTATTTGTATTTATGGTGTTAGGACAAGTTCTAATTTCATTCTTTTACATGGGCTGTCAGTTTTTCTAGCACCAATTATTGAAGAGACTATCTTTTCTCCATTGCATATATTTGCCTCCTTTGTCAAAAATTAAGTGCCCACAGGTGCATGGATTTTTGGGCTTTCTATCTTGTTCCATTGGTCTATATTTCTGTTTTGTGCCAGTACCATATTGTCTTGATGACTATACCTTTGTAATATAGTCTGAAGTCAGGAAGGTTGATTCCTCCAGCTCCAATTTTCTTTCTCAAGATTGCTTTAGCTATTTGGGGTCTTTTGTGTTTCCATACAAATTGTGAAATTTTCTGTTCCAGTTCTCTGAAAAATGCCATGGAAATTTGATAGGTATTGCATTGAATCTGTAGATGGCTTTGGATAGTATAGTCATTTTCACAATATTGAGTCTTCTAATCCAAGAACATAATATATCTCTCCATCTGTTTGTGTTATCTTTGATTTCTTTCATGAGTGTCTTATAGTTTTTGGTATACAGGTCTTTTGTCTCCTTAGGTAGGTTTATTCTTAGGTGTTTTATTCTCTCTCTCTCTCTCTTTTTTTTTTTTTTGCAATGGTGAATATGATTGATTCCTTAATTTCTCTTTCTGATTTTACATTGTTCATATGTAGGAATGCAAGGTACTTCTGTGTATTGATTTTTTACCCTGTGACTTTACTAAATTCATTGATTAGCTCTAGTAACTTTCTGATAGTATCTTATAGGGTTTTCTATGTATAGTATCATGCCATCTGCAAACAGTGAGAGTTTTACTTCTTCTTTTCCAATCTGGATTCCTTTTATTTCTCTTTCTTCTCTGATTGCCATGGCTAGGACTTCCAAAACTATGCTGAATAAAAGTGATGAGAGTGGGCATCCTTGCCTTGTTCCTGATGTTAGAGAAAATGTTTTCAGTTTTCCACCATTGAAAATGATATTTGCTGTGGGTCTGTCATATATGGCCCTTATTAAGTTGAAGCAGGTTCCTTCCATGCCCATGTTCTGAAGAGTTTTTGTCATAAGTGGATGCTCAATTTTGTGAAAGCTTTTTCTGTATCCATTGAGATTATAAAGTCATTTTTATCTTTAAATTTATTAACATGGTGTATCACATTGATGGATTGGTATACACTGAAGAATCCTAGCATCCCTGGGATAAAGTTGATTTGATCATGGTATAGGATCCTTTTAATGTGTTGTTGGATTCTGTTTGCTAGAATTTTGTTGAGGATTTTTGCATCTATGTAATTTTCTTTTTGTGGTTGAAGTCTGGTTTTGGTATCAGGGTGATGTGGTTTCATAGAATGAGTTTGGAAGTGTTCCTTCCTCTGCCATTTCTTGGAAAAGTTTGAGAAGGCTAGACATTAGCTCTTCTCTAAATATTTGATAAAATTAACCTGTGAAGCCATCTGGCCCTGGGCTTTTGTCTTTTGGGAGATTTTTAACACCATTTCTACTACAGTGCTTGTAATTTATCTGTTCATAATTTCTATTTCTTCCTGTTCAGTCCTGGAAGGTTTAACTTTTCTAAAAATTTGTCCATTTCTTCCAGGTTGTCCATTTTATTAGCATATATTGCTCATAGTAGGTCTCTTATTATCCTTTGTATTTCTGCATTGTCTGTTGTAACTTCTTTTTCATTTCTAATTTTGTTGAGTCTTTTCTCTTTTTTTTTCTTGATATGCACTCATTATTTCTCATTTTTCTCAGTTGATTCTTTTGAACCTTAGAGGTAAGTAGATGTGCTAACTATAAAGAAGAGTAATTTTGTTTTCTTTACATGTACACCTCTTATTTTTAGATCTCACTGCCTTGAATTGATTCCCAGTATTATTCTTGAACAACACTAAATAATAGTGCTGAGAACAGAATCATGGTTTAGTTTCGAAATTTAATGGAAATTCTTCTAGTGTTTCACCATGATACTGGTGTTTGTTTTGACAAAAAAAAAAGTAATTTTAATCATATTAAATAAATGACTTCCTATCCTACTTAACACCTATTATTTTTATAAATCGAAATTACATTTTTATCAAATACCTCTTGATCTCAAAGTGATCCTAGGTTTTTATCCTTTGGCTCATTGATATCATGAAATATATTTAGATTTATAATATTAAACCATCCTTCAATACAAGGAATGAACCCTCACTTGGTTATCAGGTATTATTATTCTAATATTATGCCAGATACTATTTGCTAGTTTTCATGCAGCATTTTTCGGCAACTCAAAGTGAGATTTGTCTGAATGTGTTATAATTGTTATGGCTTGGTTTCCTTCTTGCACTCTTCTCTGCCACAGTTTAAACAGCATAGGAATAGTCTGTTTCTTAAAGGTTTGAGGGAATTTCTGCATGAAACCATTTGGTCCTGGTGCTTTATTCAGCCACAGATTACTCAACACACAAACGTTAATAGGAGTTATATTTTCATTGTGGATCATGGTCAGCCCTGTAATAAACTGGTGATGATTTGGAGGAACTGGAAGCAAAAAGGAAAGGATTAATTATTGCAATGACTCAGACATAATAATGAAATGGGTCCAAATTAGTAGCAGTGAGGAGGAGGGGAAATAATACAGGACTGTTACAAAAATAGGGCTCATCTTCACTCTTCTGAGCAATCTGGGAAGTCATAGCCTCTTCTTGCAGTTAGCTCCTCACTGTATATGCTTTCCTCTTATTCTTGAATCGTTTCCTGTTTACATCATATGTCATCAATTAAACTGTTAGTTCCAGAAGGAAGGGTGTCTTACAATGCTTTTGGACCCTCTAAAGCCCACTCTAGTCACATACCAGTTACTTTTTTACCTGATTGTTTGATTGATTCATCACAATAGGAATAGTGTTGTAATGCTGTTTATCGGGAATAGGGAAATCAAAGCTATTATGTTTTCTGCGTTAAAATCATGAGATTAGAAGGAAACACAGAGCTAACTGCAAAAGAGGAGTAAAGCAAGCCACAATATGAGAGAGGCTCTGTGGTCCTGCTTTTTGCTGGGTTACCACCTCTCACGCCAACCAGTAGCTTCCGACCCCTTCTCCAAAGGGCACCCGGCAGGTGCAGCATCCACAGCCCTTGGAAGCGAGTGGCAGAGGCCATCGTTTGAGAAGACTCAAGTACTATTAGCATGACCACAAACGCTTAGTCAGGTTCCCAGCCAAGGGGCTTTAACAACTGAATTGTGATGCTGGCAGTTCTCACATCTACTGAGTGCTTCAAACTGACTGGTTTTGGGGGGCTAAGCCACAAAGGACTGGTCTGGAAGGACAATGGCAGGAGACTCACCAGATTATCCAGCATCCTCATGAGGGCTTCAAACTCGTGCTCCCCCAGCCGGCTCTTCCGCATGGGCCCAAAGGTGCCCCCTGCCCACTGCACAGAGCCCACCTCATGAGGCCTCTGCTTCTCCTGTTCCAGCAGGATGAGGTTCTCCACACCCCCCGCGCTGGACAGAGCAGACACCTGTGCAACGAGCAGAAAGCCGTCAGCTCACAGACGTGCATGTGTGTGTACACCCACAGCCCTGTACACATTCTGTGCTCCTGTGCATAACAGAGAATGGAGATCAGGGAAGGTTAGAAATAGATGAGCAGAAAGCCATCAGCTCACACACGTGCGTGTGTGTGTACACCCACAGCCCTGTACACATTCTGTGCTCCTGTGCATAACAGAGAATGGAGATCAGGGAAGGTTAGAAACAGATGAGCAGAAAGCCATCAGCTCACACACGTGCGTGTGTGTGTACACCCACAACCCTGTACACATTCTGTGCTCCTGTGCGTAACAGAGAATGGGGATCAGGGAAGGTTAGAAACAGACGAGCAGAAAGCCATCAGCTCACACACATGTGTGTGTGTGTGTACACCCACAACCCTGTACACATTCTGTGCTCCTGTGCGTAACAGAGAATGGAGATCAGGGAAGGTTAGAAACAGAAATCTCTGGAAAACTGAGTTGTATTTGGCTTTTTCCTCCCAGAGGAAAGCTGCTCCAAACTTGTAGGGCATGTGCCCGATACCAAGGAAAGAGGTATTAGTATTTCTTTCCTAATGTCAGTTTTTAGGGATACCTAGCAAGTGTTAGGAGAAAGCAATGGCACCCCCTCCAGTACTCTTGCCTGGAAAATCCCATGGACGGAGGAGCCTGGTAGGCTGCAGTCCATGGGGTTGCTAAGAGTCGGACAAGACTGAGCGACTTCACTTTCACTTTTCACTTTCATGCATTGGAAAAGGAAATGGCAACCCACTCCAGTGTTCTTGCCTGGAGAATCCCAGGGACAGTGGAGCCTGGTGGGCTGTGCGTCTATGGGGTCGCACAGAGTCGGACACGACTGAAGCGACTTAGCAGCAGCAGCAACAGCAAATGTTAAATCTTGAGAACAAAACAGTGCAGAGGACTGAAAAGTTACGTGGCACAGAGGCTAACTTCAAGCTGTGATTATTTCCAGGGAACAAGGGAATTTGAGAAAAAGAGACTTCAATTCTTGTCTAATATTTTACTTCTCCAAGAAGAAAAAGGCTGTTGATATTTGTTAAATCCGGTGGGTGGAGAGTGGGTATTGTATTACTCTCCGTATTTTTCTGTTGCTGAAATATCTCCCCTTAAAAAACAAGTCACTTGAAAGAAATAAGCTGGCTTCTAGGCCAACAAAATATGAGTGTGGCCTGTTGGGATGAATTAACAGGTCTAAAGGAAGAATATCCTCCATAATGGCTTTAGTCACTTAAGGAAGCTCTTAAGCCTGTCAGTGAACAGCTGACAGGCACAGTCAGGCTCTGTATAGGGCTCAGAAAAATTTCACCAACAGACTTAGAGTGTTTGCTCCACTGTCAAGGCTCCATGGGGAGGCAACCATACAGGTAACCAGAAGCAATGGACTTGGGGTTTTAGCGCAAGAGGTGTGTGTATAAAACAGGCAGTTTTAGATTGATCCTAAAAACATTCATGAATCCAACTAATTTTATTTTCTAATTCCATGCTCATCTGAAAGTACATTCTATTTACACCCCATATCTGCCACCCAGATACAATTGGCTATGATGTGGTTTCCTGGGTAAGTCCAGACACAGAGAGAGAAATGGTGGATTCCAAGTATTCTAAGTATTGAAGCTGAAGTTTTGTACTCACATCAAGACCTTTCCCCAGTAGCTCAGCTGGTAAAGAATCCGCCTGCAATGCAGGAGACTCCAGTTCGATTTCTGGGTCAGGAAGATCCCCTGGAGAAGGGACAGGATACCCACTCCAGTATTCTCGGGCTTCCCTGGTGACTCAGATGGTAAAGAATCCACCTGCAATGTGGGAGACCTGGGTTTGAGTCTTGGGCTGGAAAGAGCCCTAGAGGAGGGGGCATGGAAACTCTCTCCATATTCTTGTTTGGAGAATCCCCATGGATAGAGGAGCCTGGGAGGCTACAGTCCATAGTGTCACAAAGAGTCAGACACAGCATCAAGACCCTAGTGTTCTGATTAATATTTGTTACTCCCTGTAAACCTGCTTGTTATGGGGGAACAGCTCGATTATTTAAACTTTCAGTGTTCCAGTTTTTATGTCAGTTATTGTTTTATTGAAGATGAAAGAAATCGATGTAGCCTGATGAGAAACCCAGGCCGATGAAGCCCTGAGGATCCTGGACATACTCCAGAGAGTATTAAAGTCACCAGTGTAACATACAGCCCCATGAGACTTCCTGGAGGTCAGCCAGACAGCCTTTTCAGTGACCCCCAATACTCTGTGAAGAGGAAGAAGTAAGAGCAAGCATTTTCCACACCCTCTTCACCCAAGGCATGTGTCCCATAGAAGCCTCCATTGCAAATATAGACACCTAGAGGCCATTTATTCCATACTGTCACAAAAAATAAGAGTCCTTATCGAATATTCCTAGAAGGTGTCAGCTCCATGCTTGAAGAGGCAGCCTAAAGTATTATCGTCCAAATGTTAGAAGGGTTACAATGAGATGATAGAGATTACATTGAGTTGAAATCTGCCTTTTTATCATGTTCATTCACTGGTCCTAGTTCTGCCCTCTGCTGCCCTGTTCTCTAATTCTGAAGCCCCTCACGCCAGGCACTGAGGCTGAGCATGTGCGAATACACTCTCAAAGATACCGAATCCCAGCTGGTTGATCAGTTACCACATTCATCCTGGACCCTACCTGGTCAAGGCAGGCTTTAGCCCTGGGACCCTGAAACCTTGACTTGAAGTGCCAGCTCCCTGGGGAGAGGCCCCAGCCTGTCAGCTGACCTTTCCCACCAGCCTTTACTGCCCTGAGAGGCAGTGTTTAAGACACAGAACTTGGGTACCAGGCTACCTGCGTTTGGATCCTGGCTCTGCCACCTACTTGCTGTGTAACTTTGAGCAGCAATTTACCCTCCCTATAAAATGAAAATAGTATATTGACCTCATGAGGTTTATTTAAGGTATTCCTAAAGCTCTTAGAACAGCACCTGGTGCATAAAGACTGCCATAGAAACACCTATGAAAAACAAATTCTGAGGCTTTACCACGGAACGCTGAGAAGCAGTGTCCCAGGGACGGGTCCTTTGTGGACGAGGAGAGAACTCCCCACTTCCTTGCATGAGCTGCCTCCTCCCACCTCCCTCTTCCCCTATGTGTTTCCATGGCGATGGGTAGCACATGGAGAGTTGTCTGAGCTGCTTCTCATCTGCCTGTAAGCAGAGCAGGTTAGCCACCTCTCTGCAGAGGATGACCCAGTTTCCTGGAACCCCAAATGGATGGAAAGCAAAGAGAATGCTGTCCCCAGGAGAGAGGAACAGGCTCTTAGCCTTGAACCACTGAAATGACCACAGACACATTTGCTTAGTTGCCAAGGTGGCTGAGAGAGAAAATTAGTCCCATGATGCAAGCAGAACTCCAGTGCAGGTCATCCATCTGGAAATGTCCCTTGCAGGGGCTGCAGTCCCAACAGCCCTGCAGGCTGCTGGCACCTGGTCTCTTCTGAGCCTTAATCCACCACACCCTTCCTCTATCTCTCCTGTTTTTCTTCTACTCCTTCCAGTTCATTTCTCCCTGTAGAAGCCTGCCTGCTCCACTCACTGAAAAAAGACACTGGAGCCTTTCTTGGGGTTGTCTGCCCCCATTGCCTGATGCACTTTATAAAAGTCATATCGAACCAGTCCCAACTGAAAAGACCGTGACAGCAGGCAGGGCCAGAGGAGCAGCAGAGGCTGTCCAGGAGAGTGGCAGGCAGCTCGGCCCTTCATCTAGCTGAAGGCCCAGCTAGATGGACTTTCTCCCTTTGGTTAAATAGCACAGGGACCCTTTCTGGGGATCTAGAGCCTATGACGGCGTACTCTATCCATTCATTTTTAGGGCTGGGTATCTCTGCAAGGAGATAAGGCTTTATCGTGAGCTATTTTCTCATAGAAGAGAAGGCAATGGCACCCCACTCCAGTACTCTTGCCTGGAAAATCCCATGGACAGAGGAGCTTGGTAGGCTGCAGTCCATGGGGTCTCGAAAAGTATATAGAAGTCTCCTTCTACAGAAAAATGGGAAACTCTTCAGAGTTCAGATGTGGAGAAGAGAAAGTGGGCTTATCAGAAGCTCTGCCAGGTTCTAACATCATCCAGGGGTCAGAGTTCAGGGCCAGCATCATTGGATGCGGGGAGGGGTCACCTCTTCATCACTGTCCTCTCAACTTATCCTTTGAAAACGACTGAGGAAGGTCCCACTTGTACAGGCTTCACTAGTGATGCTTTTGGGATTACTCCCATTCTTCCTGCATAGCAACCAAGAGAAGGGTGAGCGGTCTTCCTGGGACACTGCTCTGCCCAGACCTACCAGGAGAGGGCAGACCAGTACACCACAAGGGCTGCAAAGCGCTGACTCACTCTGGAGCAGCTGGCCTCCCCTGTCAACTGAGTCCTGAAAATACCATCAGCAACACCTCTCCTTGTCTGAAAGGCCATCCTCACAAGGTCTCTACAGACCCAGTCCTACAGCTGAGGAAACAGGAAATGGAGGCTTGCAGGGGGCAAGTCCCTGATCCAAGGGCACAGAACCCAGGATGGAGCCCAGTCAATTGTGTAAGACCCCCCTACCCACCCCTGATGGCTTGCTGCGCTGGAAGGAGCATGTGCTTGGCTTAACCAAAACCACCTTGTTACTTGATAAAACTGCAGGATGTGTGTTTTCCTATTGCTTCTCCACCCACTCTCTATCTCGTCCTTTACAGCTCGGAGGACCACACCACAGGCTCCCTGGACTTCACCCTGGGGCTTCCCTGGTGCCAGGCCTGCCATGCCAACACTCCACCTGGGCCTTCTCTCCATTTCTCTTTCTGGACTTGACCACATTCAGGGTCATGGCAAGCTAGCCTCCGCCAAGCAAAGAAAAGCAGGCCTATCTGGGCGGTGTTTGTGAGGGGACACCCCAGGTAACACAGGAGCACGGGACAGTCCTCCCACTGTCCTACTGGTGAGCCCAGGCATCTTCCTGCCCTCAACACTGACCCCCAAGAGTTAGGTGCTGGTTGTTGGACAAGGGTGAAAAAAAATTTTAAAGCTGCAAAACTAAAAGTGTGAAACTTTAGAAGGATATGGCAGAGAAACAGGGTGAGGCTCCCTTAAAGGTCTCCTTAAATCACAGTGCACGGGGCCACCACCATTACCCCTTGGCCCTGATCGGAGCCCCTCCTGGGCCCGCTGTCCAGAGGAACATGCTTACCTGTATCTCACACGCAGCCTGTAGGTGGAAGATCTTATAAAATGCCTCCTCCACGGTATCACCCAGAGCAACCACTCCATGGTTTCTTAGCACCAGGATCTGTACAGGAGCAAACGGCCAATTGACACTTTCAGCCTTCTAAACTTCAGTTAAGAGGGAGATTTTTCATTTTATTCAGATCAATTTCCATATCCCATCCTGGAACACCTGCCCGCTAGTTCCTCACTCACTCTCCCTATGCAAAAACCCAATGCAACCCCCATGAGTTTTAATATCCTCTCAAAAGAATGCTTAAGGCATATACCCGAAGAAGTGGAAGATGCTTTTTAAAACTGAGACTGAATAGCTTGGTGGATTTCTTTGGGCAAGGCTTGGATTTTTAGGCTCTGAGAGCTTAGAAGTCTGAAAAATGAATGGCATGTCAAAGTGAATAAATGTATTTGCTATTAAATACAAGGGTCCGACTTGTCCCCTGTGACTGGGTTGACTTGTGAGTCAAATCCAAGGGAGTGATCAGCGAGAGATGCTCTGCATACACAGGTGAGTTGGGTCACCTCTGGCCCCCAGGCTTCCTCCCCATGAACTCTGTGGAGCCTGGCAGCTCTAAGATCCTACAGTTCTGTGAAAAAGGCCATAGCAACCTTTTATTCTATCTCATTAGAGGAAATAGAAGCCTAAAGAAATTGAAAGTCCCCCAGCTAATTAGGGGCAGAGCTGGAACCCAAGCCGTCCCTGACGGTGCAGTGTTTTTGACTTAGCCAGGGGCAGGCAGATCTAAAAGGGGGAAAAACAGAAATCAATTTACACCAAGGTCCAGGTGCACCCTCCTTCTTGGTTGGTTTCATCCTCAAGGATGCTCTGAGTAATACCCAGGTGACACCCACCTCGGGGCTGGGGCACAGACCCAAGCATCAGATCTGTCTTTCCAGTACCTGGGCTGAGGCCCAGTGGCCTAGTCCTCACATTTGTTCTTGCTGAAAACAGCTGGAGTTTTTTTCCTTTTAAGAGCCACAGAGATGGGAAGAGACTATGACTCTCACTCACAAAAGATTTTACAGATAGTGAACGCCCCTTGTCTTTCTGTAGCATTTCAGGGTTGTGAACATCACCCCTCTCCTGGCTCTGCTCATGAAGTTTCAGAGGAAGGCAGGAGAGGGTAGTAGGGATTTCTGCTGCGTGTTAGAGATGGGAAGACAGGGACTCTCAAATGGGAGATGATTTCAGCAGCAGCAAGGAAGGGGGCAAAGCACCCATCAAGCCAGGCTTGGCTCTGAAACGTCCACCTCTAAGCTCACCAGCCCTGATTATGTGCTGTTATAAAATAGGTCTTCAGACTTAAATCAAGCAATAAAAATGAGATTCTGTTCTGTCAAGTCAGCAAAAAAATAAATAAATAAATAAAGGAGAACACTCAAGTTTGAGGAGACTGTAGAGAAATGGTATTCTCATACATACTAGCCTCGTCCGGAGGAGAGGGCAGTTTGTTACTATGCGGTAATAAGTTAAACCATGCATCCTTTAGAAAGCAAACACAAAGATGTAGCAGAAGGATTTTCATCATGGAATTGTTTATATTAAAAGAAAATTCAAGGAGAAAATTCTTTTCAATGTCCAACCATAGAGGACTGTTCAGGTAAATGATGGCACAGCCATTCATACGGTGACATAATTTAAAATAGTGATTAGAAAGTATTTTAATAATTTACAGAGGAGTTGACTGTAATTGCTAAGGGGAAAGAGGAGTTTTACAATCCTAGTTTTGTAAATCTACGTGAATAGATATGGGAGTGTGCATCAAAATCAAAGGGTAGGGTGAAAGATTATTTCCTTTCTTTTGTTGCTCTTGTTTAACTGCAACTTATAAACATTTTCCAATGAATAGTTATCCCTTTTGTGATGTGGGTTTTTGACAACCCCTCCTAGAGCATCTTCCTAGAACAGCTGAGCCGAACCTTGCACGTGGGTCCAAGGCACTTCTGCAGGTTGATCCGATCAGCTTCCTGCTCCATCTCGCCATTGAAGTCATAATATGCCATGTCCCCCACCAGCAGGGCATTGTGGGACACAGGCAGGAGGCCCCACTTCATGGCAGACACCTTCGGTGAGATGAGGAATGGTTAGCGCACCCCCGCCCTCCCCACCCCCTGCCCCTCTGTCCCAGTGGCCCTCTCCTCGGATGGCCCAGTCAAGCTCTATCTGGGGACAGGCAGCGGTGAAGCAGGGTCCAGAGTCCAGGGAGTGGGTTGGTAAAGACCTTCAGCCTTGGCTGTTCGCTGACAGGGAGGCCCATTGAGAAGCTCCCATTTTTCTAGCAATGGGGCAATGCAAGTGCCAGGAGAGATGAATAAAACCCAGGCTGTAACCACCATGTGCCAACCCTTGGCCTTTATTAAAAGCAAGGAACGTGGAGAGACTGGAGAGCCCCTCACCGTCCTTCAGTCATCTTGCCCCTCACGTCAGCCCCAGCTCTGCAGAAGTGCATACTTGGCACAAACACATCACGCAGCCTTAGTCTAACTTTTGGAAGGTCTGAGTGCTTGTAAACCAGTGTGATTTTGCAGAGAAAAATCACAGTCAGTGGCAGGTCTGCTCTGCTGTAGGTGCGTGGCCAGGGGATTGGGAAGTTGGGGTCTGGGTGCCTGCTGTCTTTCCAGGTGCACTGCAGCATCTCAGGTAGACATAGAGAAGTGCCCAGAGACCCTCAGGGGACAGCCTGCTCCTTGATGGTCTTGCCTCTGTTCTCTCCCAGTTCTCTTTGCTCCTGCCCCAGCTCTCAGTACCACCTCCCCCTATATTGTGTAAACTGGACACAGTGCAGGTTCCCATCATCTGACCTCATAGCAAGACCTGTCCATGCCAGAGCCTGGGCTAGGGGGCAGGTGCCAGCCTGACCTAAGCAGAGGCTCAGAAGGTGCCATCACCCAGACAAGTGGGGCCGGTTTGCTATGCCGCAGTTGGGGGACACAGGGAGGCCGACAGTACACACTTTCACCTTCTCACCCCTCGCTGAGACTTCCACAGTCAGAAAAAAGGAGAGGAGGAGATTCCCAGGTCGGGTGTCCCTCCTCACCTTGGCCTGAGTTCCAGGGAATCTTTCCAGAACTGCATTAAATGGTGAATTTGCTCCTAGCTTGGAGGGGCTTATGTCTCCCCTTGGGGAGACTCTCAGAGAGACAGGTGCCATGGGTCTGCTACCATGGGGGCTGAAATGCTGGCTGAAGAGCTGACACTCACCGCCGCCGTGGCCGGAGTGTGCAGGTGGATGACGCAACGCACGTCGGGCCTGGCAGCGTAGATGGCCGAGTGCAGGCAGAAGCCCGTGGTGTCCGCAGGGAAGCAGCTACTGCCCTTCTCCACCACCTCTCCCAGAATGTTCACCTTGATCTGGGCCGGGGTGGGGGGGAGGCGGAAGAGAGACTTCTGACCACCAGAAGGCAGAGGCCCCTCACTCCCCTCCCGGCAGGTGGGCCAGGCATATGCCCACCCACCAGCGTCCACTCTCCACCACACCACGGGCAATGGATGTGCTTGGTGGTGGGGTAGGGGGAAGAGTTCCTGCCCGCAGGGTAAGCACACAGGCTACTGGGAAACAAAGCAAGTTTAATTCAGCAAAAAAAAAAGCGAGAGTTTCGCAAACTTTACTGTGCATGAGGATCACCTGGAGATCCTATCAAAACGCAGATTCGAATTTGGTAGGCCAAGAACTCAGCCTGGGAGTCTGCATTTCCAAAAAGAATCCAGTGATATCCCTGCTGTTAGTCTATGGACCACAGTTTGAGTATCAAGGTGCAAGGAGAGAGTCATTCACAGATGAGTCTTTAATCCCAGTGGAAATAGGAGAGTAGAGAAGCCTTCCCAGAGGACGCAGCATCTAAACTGAGCCCTTTTTTTTTTTTTCCAGCTTATTATTTTGAAAAAATTTAATCACACACAAAGGTAAAAAGGATAGTATAATGAACATCCATTTACCAGTCACCAAAAAGCTAGGTCTTAAAAGACAAATGAGAGAGCAGTCCTTGGTCTCATAATCTGCTTTTGACTCCAAGGGGTTGTGAGTGTTACATCAGCAGCATGGAGCAAAGATGGTACTGTCATTTCAACAAAAAATTGGTAGTAAGATGTCACACTGTACTTACCAGGCTGGATGCTGTGACTTCGCTGCAAGAGACTCCCTTAGGGCTGATCAGGAAGTGGTCCTGCTCCTTGCTGACTCTCAGCTGGAGGAAAGACATGTGTTCCCAGTGGTGAGAAGGGAGAGGGGCCATTTCCAATGATACTGTGCTTGAATCACCTTTACTCCTGAATCCACTGCATACAAATCTCCCCCTACCCCAAGAACACTTACTTCCTCCTGACCCATGAGAAATGAAGAAGACTCAGCCTTTATTTGGAGCCAGGGCAATGGAGCTATAAGAGGAATCTCCCAATGGTCAAGGGTGGCCCTAGAAATAGGATCCAGAAATTCCTGGCTCCTCAGCCAGAGACGTGCCCGCTAGGCAGGTTGTCTATTTCAGGTAGCCACAGTGGCTAGAAACCTTAGAAGAGCTCACGGCCAGCCGTGTCACAGCCACGCCAAGGCTCAGGAAGTCTCCCTCTGGGGGAGGCCACAGGCAGAGCCCACCCAGCCCCGGACGCTGTCCTCACCGTCACGTAGGTGTCGCTCAGCTGGGCCCAGCCGTACAGGTCCAGGAGGCGGTAGACGCTGCTGATCTTGCACCGCATGAGCCGCTCCCCCTTGGCCAGGTTCAAGGAGTCGGCCGTGTGGAGGTCATTGATGGGCGTCATCATGGAGAAGTCTGAAGGGGCACAGGGCAGCTTTCGGGTCAGGAGCTCACGTCTGCACTCTCCTGCCTTGCCCCCACCCTCTCCAAATTCTCCTGGGTGCTACATCCATACACGAGACTCCTGTGGGCAGGGAATTCAACATCCTTTGACCCTGATTCCAGAGGAGAAAACCCTCCACAGAATGGATAGTTGTGCCCAATAAAGTCCTCTGCTCCTTAAGGGAAGAAAGGCATTGCTTTGGGTCAAAACCCATGGCCAGACTCAAGGCCACAAATGAAAGGATCTCAGCTCAAGCTGACTATAAACCCTAGAGACAGACATTGAATAAATGCAAAAATAAATTTCTGAGTGGAAACATGGGTACATTTTATCAGTTAGTTTTAATGAAGAAGTTACTAAGCATTATCCTATTGTTTTAACTAACTTTTTCTCTGATTTGGAAAAGGGCAAACAGAAAGCCAAGTCAACCAGGAGGTAAATTCCTCAACTTTTTCTGACAAGTCATAAACCTCCAGAAGTCAGTGTGGCTGTGGTGGGCTGAAGGGCCGGAGGCTGAGGGTGGACTACTTCTGACCGCCTCCAGATACGCAGTCGCTTGGCTTTTTACGGCTCTTCCCGGGAATCTGGTAATATGGAAATGAACCTCGAGAGTCTGATAGTCTTCCACTCAGGGCACCCAAAGAGTCTAGTCAGTCCCATGAACCATGCTGCCCACTGCCTGCATGCCTCAGGAAGCCAGAAGAGGGCATCAGAGCGCCAGCCCTCCGATTAATCAGTATCTAGGAAACAGTAAAAGAATCAATAGGAAAGGGTTCTGGCTTAAAATGATGTCTGGCTGGGAGCCTCCTGATGCTCCCTCCTCAGCATCGCACTAAAAACTTTAATGGATGAAAATGCTCTTCAGAAGCTTCCACCATCACTGCAAACCTCACCGCCACACCACATGATCTATGTCCTGTATCAGGTTTGCCATTAGTTGAAATGATAAGGTCTGTGAATATGAAGGTGGACTGGGAGCACAAAGCAAGCAGAGCAAGCCTCTAACACCCCATGTCAGGAAGATGCCCCCAAAAGGCTTGTGCCCACCAGCAGTGGTATGCCTCTAGGGCATGAGTCCAGTACCGGAAGTTGACAGGGATACAAGTGGTCCAAAGGCCTGGCTGAACTGGCAAAAAAAAAAAACAGCGACAAAATCTCAAAGTTAAGGATTTCTATTCCAAGCTGACTAGTCGAGGACCCTTGCCTCCTTTCTAGTTCCCCAGACAAGTATTTGCCCCTGGCAGCAAGAAGGAAAGCACATTAAAAGCATAAGGCCCCCAAGCAAAGCTGGAGATAGGGAGAGGCTGTTGTTGGGAGAGGTCTTTGAACCCTTCTTTTAGAAATAACTTTGGAGTCCCCAGAAACGATGAGGAGGCCAGAAGAGGTCTGAAAACACTCGCTATCATGTCCTCTGTGTCCTGTATCCCCTAAGAGTCCCCTCCCCAACCCTGTGGAGCTTCCCGTGAGGACTGCCCACTGACAGACCCAGAAGAGACTCGAGGAATCCACAGGAGTCCCCGGTCCTCTGTCCTCAGGGGCTTCTTGCAAAGGATGCTTATTCTGATCAGCCGCAGCAAGTGAAGGTCTAACTGGGCCATTATTTCAAAGTATCTAAGAAAACACAGAGATGAAAATCCACCAAACCCCCAGAAAGCTACCGACACGCTCTACAGGAGAAAAAAAAAAATACTTAAGGAAACAAAATCCTAAGGCAAATGGAGCTGGACAAAGAACAACCTCTCTGGGCTTGGACTCATGACACCTGGAATTTTCCGTCTCCACATTCCCTGACTCAGTTACCCTGGCATGCACCAACCAGATTTCCAGGCATCCAACTTTTTCCTGGCAGATGCTGATCAGTAAAGCAATGGAAAGCCCTATTTATCTTTCAAGAAGAAGAGTGTAAGATCAGAGACACGAAAATGATGAGCAAGAATTTGATAGACATGGGGCAAAGGCAAAAAGCCCTGGCATCTAAGCATATAAGCAGATCACTCACCTAGAGCCACACATCCTGGAATGTGAAGTCAAGTGGGCCTTAGAAAGCATCACTACGAACAAAGCTAGTGGAGGTGATGGAATTCCATTTCAAATCCTGAAAGATGATGCTGTGAAAGTGCTGCACTCAATATGCCAGCAGTGGCCACAGGACTGGAAAAGGTCAGTTTTCATTCCAATCCCAAAGAAAGGCAATGTCAAAGAATGCTCAAACTACCGCACAATTGCACTCATCTCACATGCTAGTAAAGCAATGCTCAAAGTTCTCCAGGCCAGGCTTCAGCAACATGTGAACCATGAACTTCCAGATGTTCAAGCCGGTTTTAGGAAAGGCAGAGGAACCTGAGATCAAATTGCCAACATCCACTGGATCATGGAAAAGCAAGAGAGTTCAAGAAAAACATCTATTTCTGCTTTACTGACTATGCCAAAGCCTTTGACTGTGTGGATCACAATAAACTGTGGAAAATTCTGAAAGAGATGGGAATACCAGACCATCTGACCTGCCTCTTGAGAAACCTACATGCAGGT
Organism: Aepyceros melampus; assembly: GCA_006408695.1. Lineage (NCBI taxonomy): Eukaryota > Metazoa > Chordata > Mammalia > Artiodactyla > Bovidae > Aepyceros > Aepyceros melampus. The sequence continues at coordinate 152,269 of SJXQ01005537.1, read as the reverse complement.
CAGGAAGCAACAGTTAGAAATGGACATGGAACAACAGACTGGTTCCAAATAGGAAAAAGAGTACATCAAGGCTATATATTGTCATCCTGCTTATTTAACTTATATGCAGAGTACATCATGAGAAATGCTGGACTGGAAGAAACACAAGCTGGAATCAAGATTGCCAGGAGAAATATCAATAACCTCAGATATGCAGATGACACCACCCTTATGGCAGAAAGTGAAGAGGAACTAAAACGCCTCTTGATGAAAGTGAAAGAGGAGAGTGAAAAAGTTGACTTAAAGCTCAACATTCAGAAAACGAAGATCATGGCATCTGGTCCCATCACTTCATGGCAAATAGATGGAGAAACAGCGGAAACAGTGTCAGACTTTATTTTTGGGGGCTCCAAAATCACTGCAGATGGTGATTGCAGCCATGAAATTAAAAGACGCTTACTCCTTGGAAGGAAAGTTATGACCAACCTAGATAGCATTTTGAAAAGCAGAGACATTACTTTGCCGACTAAGGTCCGTCTAGTCAAGGCTATGGTTTTTCCAGTGGTCATGTATGGATGTGAGAGTTGGACTGTGAAGAAAGCTGAGCGCCTAAGAATTGATGCTTTTGAACTGTGGTGTTGGAGAAGACTCTTGAGAGTCCCTTGGACTGCAAGGAGATCCAACCAGTCTATTCTGAAGGAGATCAGCCCTAGAATTTCTTTGGAAGGAATGATGCTAAAGCTGAAACTCCAGGACTTTGGCCACCTCATGCAAAGAGTTGACTCACTGGAAAAGACTCTGATGCTGGAAGGGATTGGGGGCAGGAGGAGAAGAAAATCACTGCAGATGGTGATTGCAGCCATGAAATTAAAAGACGCTTACTCCTTGGAAGGAAAGTTATGACCAACCTAGATAGCATTTTGAAAAGCAGAGACATTACTTTGCCGACTAAGGTCCGTCTAGTCAAGGCTATGGTTTTTCCAGTGGTCATGTATGGATGTGAGAGTTGGACTGTGAAGAAAGCTGAGCGCCTAAGAATTGATGCTTTTGAACTGTGGTGTTGGAGAAGACTCTTGAGAGTCCCTTGGACTGCAAGGAGATCCAACCAGTCTATTCTGAAGGAGATCAGCCCTAGAATTTCTTTGGAAGGAATGATGCTAAAGCTGAAACTCCAGGACTTTGGCCACCTCATGCAAAGAGTTGACTCACTGGAAAAGACTCTGATGCTGGAAGGGATTGGGGGCAGGAGGAGAAGGGGACGACCGAGGATGAGATGGCTGGATGGCATCCTGACTTGATGGACATGAGTCTGAGTGAACTCCGGGAGTTGGTGATGGACAGGGAGGCCTGGCGTGCTGGGTGTTCTTTGGAAGGACTGATGGTAAAGCTGAAACTCCAATACTTTGGCCACCTCATGCGAAGAGTTGACTCATTGGAAAAGACTCTGATGCTGGGAGGGATTGGGGGCAGGAGAAGGGGACAACAGAGGATGAGATGGCTGGATGGCATCACCGACCTGATGGACATGAGTTTGAGTGAACTCCGGGAGTTGGTGATGAACAGGGAGGCCTGGCGCGCTGCAATTCATGGGGTCGCAAAGAGTTGGACATGACTGAGTGACTGAACTGGACTGAACTGATATAATAGAAGAAAAAAATTTGAGTTCAAAACGTGTGTGTGTGTGTGTGTGTGTAAAGTATAAGGACTTACTGCATTCCATTAAAGGAAAATAACCCACAATTAGATGCTTTCTGACATTTCTGAAATGTGAGGGTAAGGGGGAAATTCCACAAGCATCTAGGAAAAAATAAAAGGTTACCAACAAAGGAACCAATAATAGACTGTTTTAGATTTCTCTGTTATAGCAACAGATGCCAAAAGACATTACTATAGGAGATTTACAAAAACAAACACTAAAATAAAGTGACACAAAGCAGGTAAAAATAAAGAGACCATCAAAAGTAGCCCAGCCAACTATAAACAAAAAATAAACAGAGGTCATAATATGATCAAAGTAGATGCCAAGGAAAATAATGCTCTTTTGGACAAAAAGAGCCATTTTGTAGGTCATTTTATATGGAATAAAAGCATAATCCATAGTGGAGCCATAGCTATAAAAACATTTATGCTTTGAAAAGCATTTTATTAAGATATACAAAGCAAAAGCTGTCATAAATACAGAGAAATGAACAGAAATCAAATACAGTGGGAGACAACACAACATTAATTTTTTATGAAATAAAAAATGATAACTGAATACATAAATGAAATACTATGCCCCAGGGATAGAGTCTATATCCATGTATCATTTAATATGATATTAGGGCACCAAAAAAAATCTCATAAATCCCCAACACAGACAATAAGTAGCTACATTTTCTAAACATAATGCAATAAAACTAGACATTATCAATAAACCTTTAAAAGAATACAAATTCTACCACTAACAAATGAGAAAGCACACTCCCAGAGGGTGCTTGTTTTATTTTAGAATAAAAATTAAGCCAAAACAGCAACTGCAAGCTACCTAGAAGTTAACAATAAAGAAATTTCTACATGTCAAAATTTATGGAACGAGATCAAATTTATACTCAGAGAAAAAACTTCATAGCCTCACATGTCTTTATTATTGTATTAAATATGAAAATAAATCGAATCCATTTTATTCTATTGTAGAAAAATATAAAGACTAAAATAAACCAAAGAAAAGTTATGGAAAAGAATTGATGAATATAAAAACAAAATCAATGAATCAGAATACAAGGAAATTAGGAGAACCAATATGTAAATCCAAGAACTGGCTTATGTGAGAAGATCTATGAATAAACCAGTCTCTGGATTTGCCAGTAAGGAGGAAGCAGGAATACACAGCACCAGGAATGAGAATGGGATGTCATATCCACAGCAGAAAGTTTAAATGATAAAAATAATATTATAAATCACACTAGTAATTTTTAAAGCCATGTGAAATGAATTATTTTATATAAATATGACCAAAATTTACTCAAGAAGCAGCAAAACAAAATTTTAAAGAACTTTAGATGAAACAGAAAAAAAGATGTTATCCAAGTATTTCAGATCTAGATAGCTTCAAAAGTGAATAATAAGTCTTCAAAGAGCAGAGACTTCCTACCTAAATTTTTTTACTCCGTTAGGGCAAAGAAGTAGAGAAGCAACCCACTCCAGTATTCTTGCCTGGAGAATCCCATGGACAGAGGAGCCTGGCAAGTTACAGTCCATGGGATCACAAAGAGTCGGACACGACTGAGTGATTGAACAGCAGCAGGGCAAAGAAGTAGGTGGGGATCACCCTGATTCATCTTAGGAAATTATGCCTTAATACCAGTACTAAACAAAGGCTGCCCCAAAAGTTAACTGCTTTTCACCATGTGTAACTATGGATGTAAAAATTAATAAAATTCCAGCAAATCAAAGCCAGAAGAGTATTTTTTAAAGACTGCATCAAAATCACAAATGATTTATTTCAGGAATGAAAAGAGTTCAATATTCAGAAATCTTTTCATATAATTCACCCACATCAAGGAAAGACACATCAACAAATACCAAAAATGCATTTTATAAAATTCAATATCCATTTCTGAGAAAAACCCATATTGAACTAGAATACAAAGATATTTCCTCAACATGATAAAGAATAATTATCTCAAACTCTGTGGTAAAAGAATTACCATTAAAGTCAGAAACAAGACAAAGATGATTATTCTCTGATCTATTATTAAACATTGTACTGAGAGTTCTAATGGATGCAATGAGAAAACTGGAAAAATAAACCAAAGGGTAAAATGTTGAAGAATGCAAAATGACTATGTGATTTCTTTGTATATACAAAACCCAAAAGAATTCATCGAGAAGATATAGAATTTAGGAGCTCAATAAGGGGTTAGTATATATATATATATGTGTGTATATATATATGTGTGTATATATATATAAAACTCCAATGAAGTATAATATATATATAACTCCAATGACAGATATATATATAAATGTATATAAACATAAATACACACACATTTATATATATATAACTCCAGTGATTTCCCTAGGTAACAGCTATAACCAGAAAAAGATCTGAATGGAGAATCACTCAAAATGACAAATTACATAAAATTTCCAGAATAAATTTAACAAGAAATTAGTAAGTGTCAATGTATATCAAAAACTACCACAATATTATAAGTATCCTCCAATTAAAATAAATTAATTAATTAAAAAAAAAGAAACTGGCAAACACTACATAAAATCACGAAAGGAGTATATCAAGGATGTATATTGTCACCCTGCTTATTTAACTTATATACAGAGTACATCATGAGACATGCTGGACTGGATGAGCACAAGCTGGAATCAAGATTGCCGGGAGAAATATCAATAACCTCAGATATGCAGATGACACCACTCTTATGGGAGAAAGTGAAAAAGAACTAAAGAACCTCTTGATGAAAGTGAAAGAGAGTGAAAAAGTTGGCTTAAAGCTCAACATTCAGAAAACTAAGATCATGGCATCCAGTCTCATCACTTCATGGCAAATAGATGGGGAAACAATGGAAATAGTGAGAGACTTTATTTTGGGGGGCTCCAAAATCACTGCAGATGGTGACTGCAGCCATGAAATTAAAAGATGCTTGCTCCTTGGAAGAAAACCTATGACCAACCTAGACAGCATATTAAAAAGCAGAGACATTACTTTGCCAACAAAGGTCCGTTTAGTCAAAGCTATGGTTTTTCCAGTAGTCATGTATGGATGTGAGAGTTGGACTATAAAGAAAGCTGAGTGCTGAAGAATTGATGCTTTTGAACTGTGGTGTTGGAGAAGACTCTTGAGAGTCCCTTGGATAGCAAGGAGATCCAACCAGTCCATCCTAAAGGCAATCAGTCCTAAATATTCACTGAAAGGACTGATGCGGAAGCTGAAGCTCCACTCCTTTCGCCACCTGATGTGAAGAACTGACTCATTTGAAAAGATCCTGATGCTAGGAAAGATTAAAGGAGGGAGGAGAAGGGGGCAACAGAGCATGAGATGGTTGGATGGCATCACCGGCTCGATGGACATGAGTTTGAGTAAGCTCTGAGAGTTGGTGATGGACAGGGAAGCCTGGTATGCTTCAGTCCATGGGGTCGCAAAGAGTTGGACACAACTGAACGACTGAACTGAACTGAACATAAAAATAGCTACTATCTTTTCTGATGGACATTAAAGAATTAAATAATCGAAGACATCATTTCCGAAAAGATTTAAAATTCATTCATGCAGGTATTTTGTAAGCACCTGTTACATGCCAGCTACTTTTCTAAGTTCAAGATACTACTCTAACAGTGAACGAAACATGCAAATATCCTTTCCCCAATGGAGCTTCATTCTAATATAAAATTGAACATTTATAAAGTCTCCACAAAATTAATCTATTCATTTAATGCAACCCCATTCAAAATCCCAGAAGGAATTTTTTTGAGGTGAATAAAGAGATTGACAAAATACTTCCAAAGTTATTTTAAAGAATCAACTTGTATGATGGCTGAGAAAAATTGCAAATGAATAATTTAAAGTATTTTATTGGATGATAAAACATAGGGAAGGTGTTTCTAAGCATACAATCAAAAGCACACAACACAAAAGAAAATAGTAACAGATTCAACTCCATGGAAATTATTCTACCACACAAAAATATCATGAAAAAATTAAAAAGCAAAGGAGACACTGGAAAAAATCTGCAGTGTATTTGATTGGGAGTAGAGAAATAGCCTTACTTTATGAAGATTTTTAAATCTGTAAAAAAAGAATATGCATGCTCAGTTGTGTCTGACTCTTTGCCACCCCATGAACTATTGTCCATTAGGCTCCTCTGTCCACAGGATAGTCCAAGCAAGAATATTAGAGTGGGTTGCCATTTCCTCCTCCAGAGGATCTTCCCAATCCAGGGATCGAACCCTCATCTGCTATGTCTCCTGTATTGCAGGCAGATTCTTTACTGCTAAGTCACTGGAAAAGCCCGAGAAAAAAAATGCGCAAGAAAAAAACTGGCCAAGGGTATGACAGGCAATTTACTATTGATCTGTAGCCTGTTACCATATTTCACTCTGATGATATGACAGGTGATAAATGGTACTTTGTGTTTAGTGTGCTTTTATTTGATTACTAATAAGATTGAATATTTTCATATACATATTGGGCATATTGGGTTTTCCTTTTGTCATGCCCAATATGTATATGAAAATATTCAATCTCATTAGTAATCAAATAAAAGCACACTAAAACACAAAGTACCATTTATCTCCTATCATATCATCAGGATGAAACATGGTAACAGACTACAGATCAGGGTGGAGGAAACGGGCATTCCTGCATTTCTGGTAGCAATGTAAATTTGTTCCATCTTTTCCAGGGTAATTCGGCATTATGCATGACAATCTTTAGAAGATGCATATAATTCAATCTAACAATTCTACTTCTAGCAATTTATCTTAAGAAAATAGTCATGGATTTAATCACAGATTTATTGACAAGGATGTTTCTTGAATTGTCATTCATAATAGCAAAAAGTTGGGAATGACCTAAAAGTCCAAAAATGGGAAACTGATTAAAATAAACTATGGCATATTCAACCATGCATAGAATAGCATACATCTACCAAAAAGTATGTTATATAACCATATTTCTTATGTGAAAAATTAGTCAAGATACGGTAAGGATATAAATTTGTGTGTATAATGTGACTGCATTTTTTGCATAGTCTCCATGTATTAAGAAAAAAAAAAAGGCTGGAAGGACACACACCAAAACACTGATAATAAGAATGTCTTGGTTGCAAGGACACAGTTCAGTGATTTTTAATTCCCTTTCTTATTTTCCTAATTTTCAGCCATAATCCTGTATTTATTTTATTGAGGGAAGTATTTTCCAATGTTTGTTTCTTAAAGATTGTGGGCAGAGCTTCAGAGCCAAGGAAGATGCATTTGTACCTAGCCTTGGCTGCTCGTGGCCCTTGTCTATGGAGTCAGGTTGACCTGTCCAGTGGGGCGTGGAGACACCAGCTCCAAAGGCCTCCTTGTGTTCCCTCCCAACTCCATCTCCAAAGAAGTGACTCCAGGGGACTGAGGAAAGAGCCGCCTGAGAGCTGGATGCTAGGAGGATTGTCTTAGGTTCTGTACCCAAAGCTAGAGCAACCGGGAGCCGAATTCTCACTCGCCAGTGTCCACTCCCGGGCCTCAGGCAGAGGCCACATAAAGGATCTTGGGTTGCAAAGCTCTTCCCTTTATGCTAATCCCCTTATGAGGGGTGGAGGTGGTGGGGTCATACCTAGGCTGCCCTGCCTCTCTGCAATGGCACTGGGTTATACTACCCCCTCCCCCAGCAGAACCACCCCCTGCCCTCCTAGTTCTGGGCATCAGGGATCATTCTC
>SJXQ01005537.1:129924-144685 GCA_006408695.1 Aepyceros melampus | reverse complement strand
GGATCATTCTCCGTGGGCCTTTACGCTGCAGCAGCATTAGAAGCAGAGCCAGGTACTTCTTTCCCTGCTGCCCAGATACCCCAGTTCTGCTAAGGCAGCTGTACCACTCACTCCGTAGCCTGGCAACAGAGCTGCTTATTACTGTGCCTTCCCCCCACCCCACCCCCCACGTCCTCCACCTCTGCTCCTGGCAGCTCCCCAGTTCCCCACATACTCATGGAAGATGTTGGGAAGACTGCGTGGGAGGTGCTGGCCATGAAGTCCGCGATCTGCCGCAGGGCCCAGATGTTGGAGGAGTTGTTCCCCTTCTTCATCTGCTCCTGGATAAGGCCTTCCAGCTCCTCCCTGAAAGACTGAAGCCAGCCCCCGAGGTGTCCTCCCAGTGTGTCTCAAGTGGGAGGGATACTGATGGCCCCTCCTCCAAGTGCCCACCCATGGCCCTGGGTCAACTAGATCAGAGCCACATATCTGGGACCTCAGGAGCCTCCCCAAACTGCTGTGTGGGGAGCAACAAGGAGATGCTGGGAATGCATCCTATTCCCTTTGCCCTGGGGGAAAACCCCAGGCAATATATTCTCTAGAATCCAGGTCCTTCTGATGTCTTAGTGATAGCCTAGACCCCTCTCCCACCCCATCAGACATAGCAGGACTTCACTTTAGTAATTAAAAGACATTTTAAAAAACAGAATTGAATGAAAAAGTACTCCATCTTTCCTGTCATGATTCAGGCTGATGGCTCTTCTGGGCCTCAGTTTCCTTATGAGGGGTGGGGCTGGTGGGTCCTATACAGAAGGAGTTGATGACCTCAGAGGTCACTTCTGATATCCTGCTACTCTAAGCCTGGCTCTTCAGACCCTCAGGCCATGGATAGGGCCCCGTCAGCCCATCGGGCGACACTCAGGAGGAAACAGGGAGCCACTTAGGTGTTGAGGAATCTACAAAAAAGGACCGAAGCAGCATGACTGCCTCTTGGCCCCGTCTCCTGCCTGAGAATAGTCCCATCCTTCAGGTCCCCAAACTTGGGTTAGTACTAACTCTGCCTCTGCCCCGACCACACAACGGCCACCCCTTCCGGTCTCACACAGGGATTCTGTCATCCCAGTGCATTCTCCTCCAGACCGCCCAGCTCACTGTCACCTGTCCCAAGACCTGGGGCCCGTCCTCTTTGGCATTTACTGTGTGCTCTCAGCGGGGCCACACACAGCCAACTGCACGCCCTGGCTCTCCAATACCTTGGCAGGGACGGGGGCAGAGCCCATCCTGGCCAGTACCTGGAGATGCCACTCCTCCCTGGGCTTACCAACACTTAGGATCATGTACGGTTTCCTGAGGACTGCCCAGCTCTACTCCCTGAGAGACCTATTGCCTCTGTTCCCACTGCTCTTCCCCCCGCTAGGGGGGCCTGCATCATGGTCCTGCTTCACTGGTCCAGTAGACCCACCCTCCATCCTTCCCAACACACCCCTGAGAAGGGGCACTGTGTCCATGCCAGGCAGGTGCCAACTGACCTCAAGACTTTGGCCAGGGCTGGGTGACCTGGACTTGCCCCTCTGCTCTCTATTCCCCGCCTCCTGGGGCCTTCAGGCCCACTTCACTCCTGCCTTGGTATGTCAAAGCCTTATTTGCCAGGACAGTGCGGAGAAAGGAGCCCCAGACCTCCCACGTGGCACCTCTCGCTGGCCCCTGGTTTACCCGAATTGTTAAGTTTTTGGTGAAGAGGGAGAGGAAGACTGGAAAGTGAGGCTCAGAAGGGGCACAAGGAACTGAAATAGGGCTCCTGCTTCTTAGATCCACCTTCTGCAACCAGGGAGTCAAACACAAGCCATAAGCTGCACATAAGCCAGGTTTTGCCATCTGCCAGCGACTAGGGAAATACTCAAATACCCACGCAGCCAGAGCATCTTGCTCAGAGCTGAAAACTGCTCCGTCTCTGAGCAAGCGGAAGAGAAGCAATTTCTCTTTCGGGTTCACCGGGTGCGTCAGCGTCCTCCGCACCGCTTCCCCGCCCTCCTCTGGCCTCCTTCCTCCTCCCCTGCCTGCGGGGGTCAGACCCGCACTCACCGGGCTCTGCAGGATCATGGTGACGCGCTTCTTCTGCTCCATCAGGTTGAAGTCCTGCCGCAGGTCGGCCGTGCGGCTGCGAAGGCGCAGGTACTCGGGGTCGTCCTCAGAGAAGCGGTCGAAGTACTGCTGCCCCTGCGCGGGCGGCGGGGAGGCGGCCTCGGGGACGGTCTCTTCACTCATCGTCCTGATGGGTTTGCAGTCCACTCCTGGACCCCTGCTGAGAAAAAAGGAGGGTGCTTCCAGTCGGGGTGCAAGCTTCCTAGGCCGGAGGGCTTGGATTGGGGATGGGGAGTGGGAATGAGGCTATTCCCAGGAGAGTGCGAGCCGGGAGGCGGGTTGGCAGGCAGGGCGCCGCGGCTGCCGGCCTGTAGGGGGCGCTGATGCATCGTCCGACTAGGTGAAGGTCTGTCTGTCCCTGGCTCGGCTCCCCAGCCCTGCCCTGCCTGACCCGCGGGGCTCGGGCGGCCGCACTGGTCCCCCAGTGCGAGCGCGACCTGTAAAGCTTTGGGGGCATTTTGTGATGCTTATCCACACAGTGTAAAGCTATTCACTTGATCTAAAATGTAAACCCTCTAAGAAGCCTCCTAAAAAGCATGCGGTGGGAAATCCACGAAGCTGGAAAGAGAACGGGGAACTTCTAACAGGCTGAGCGGTGCTTTTTTTTCTCCCCACAACTTTGACTTTGCTCCCGCCTCAGGAAAAGAATTATTGATGAATCTGTTTCTGCAAAACGTGTCTCACTGGAGAATCATTTATCATAAATTGAAAAGAGGTGTGCAGTTTTTATTAGTGGAAAATGTAGTTTCTCTAAACCCCAGTAAATGCATATTGAGAAACAGTGAAACAATGAACACTGATTGAAGGGCACCATATGCCGGGCTGCCCAGACACCTGTGTATCTAGACCTGGAGTGAGAACTGGGGCCATCCTTGGAAGGTTGGGATGGGGAGGAGTCACTTATTTTTTCCACTCAAGCAGGCTTTTAAAAATGCCTGAATGGTGAGTGAATGAATGAATGAGTGAATTAATGAGTGAATGTCCTTATGGCCATACTGGAGTCCTGCTGAAGAAGCAGGTTGCTACTCAGCCTTGGCTTCCCAGCTGTGGGACTGTGGCCACCAGTCAGCCCTGCTAGGCCCTCAAGTCTGGGTTATCATGCTCCTTCAACATCCAGAGGGTGTGGGGCTTACAGAGCTTCAGCCTTCTCCCAGGTGGCTGAGCCCCTTCTCAGCAAAAGAAGGCAAGTGCCTTGACTGAACAATAACTAGTTTTTGAAGATAAATAGGAAGATACCAACAAAAGAGCTTTACCTGAGCTCAAGGTACCTGGCTTTCATCCTTAATCTACCCCTCCCTCACTTTGCCTCTGGGGGCTCCCTTCCAGAAGGAGGTGGAGCTGGCATTGTTCTCTCAAAGCAGCTCCTGGCCTCTCCAGACCTGATCTCTCTGCCCTCTAGGCTCATCCCGTTAGCCCACGCCTTAGCCTTCATTCCAGTCAGCAGCTCGTTATGGAACAGGCCTTGTGACAACCAGATAGCATATTCTTGTTGTCTATGGGAAGTCTGGTAAAGTGTCTGCCTACAATGCAGGAGACCCGGGTTCAATCCCTGGGTTGGGAAGATCCCCTGGAGAAGGAAATAGCAATCCACTCCAGTAATATTGCCTGGAAAATGCCATGGACAGAGGATCCTGGTAGGCTATAGTCCATGGGGTTGCAAAGAGTCGGACATGACTGAGCGACTTCACAGTCATGGGAAGTCTGCGACTTCTTCCATTTTCTGTCAGCACTTTATCCTCTACCTTACAGTTCTTCCAAGTAGGGTAGGCAGGGGCACACTAGGCAGGAGAAGTAAGTGAGAACCCATCCCATCAGCCCAGAACACTCAGGTGATTGATATTGTTATTTGCATTCTTGTTCTTTGGGGAAGGCAAATAGCAAGTCCAAGAGAAGACACATGGACAAGGTCCTTCAAGGGTCAGCTGAAGCTCCGAACCCTTGGGGTTCTCAAGCTTGGGTGCACATTGGAATCACCTGGAGAACTTTGAAAAATACTGATATCAGAGATTTTAATATTATTAATCTTGGGTATGACCTGGATAACAGGATTTTTTAAGTTCTCTGGATGATTCTAATGGGCAGCCATGGTTGAAATACCACAGATAAATGTTTGTGGTTATGGTACATAAGAGAAGCCATTCATTCCAGGGCTTCCCCGGTGGCTCAGCTTGCAAAGAATCCGCCTGCAATGTGGGAGACTGGAGTTCGATCCCTGGGTTAGGAAGATTCCCTGGAGAAGGGAACAACCACCCACTCCAGTATTCCGGCCTGGAGAATTCCATGGACTGTATAGTCCTTGGGTTGCAGAGTCAGACACAACTGAGAGACTTTTAAAAAAAATTCATTCCAGGAGCGAACCATTTCTAGCAAGCATGCCAACATGGGACAAAGCCTCTAACGCTAGTGTTTGCACCACTTCCCATGGCTGTCCAGGCCCCTTCCTGCCACTCTAACTACCATCTACCACCATACTCTTGACCTGGGCAGCAAGAGTGGTCCAAATGCCACCACAACCCGCTTTTGCAAGTCTACAAAGTCATGACCCCTGGTCTTAATTCTGTCACTAATTAGCTCCTTGTGAAAGCCCTCAACAGATCTCCCTCAGTTAGCACCATCCTTACTAGCCATGTCGATGAGATGGAGGCGGGAGGAACGAGTGGCCTGGGAGTGGCAGCCCAAAACAAACATTCTCTAAAGAGACATTTTGAAACATATTTGGCAGGTTGCGAGAATGTTTGAGGTTGTACTTAGTGACATTTAAAGCCAGATTCTTCATCTCAGTAAAGAGTGATGGAGTCTCTTGGGGATGTTTTGGGCTGAATTAGCTCCAGACTCGGAGAAGGCAATGGCACCCCACTCCAGGACTCTTGCCTGGAAAATCCCATGGATGGAGGAGCCTGGTGGGCTGCAGTCCATGGGGTCGCTAAGAGTCGGGCACAACTGAGTGACTTCCCTTTCACTTTTCACTTTCATGCATTGGAGAAGGAAATGGCAACCCACTCCAGTGTTCTTGCCTGGAGAATCCCAGGGACAGAGGAGCCTAGTGGGCTGCCGTCTATGGGGTCACACAGAGTCGGACACGACTGAAGCGACTTAGCAGCAGCAGCAGAAGTCTGCAGTGCTGCCCCAGTTCTGACATTCCCTTGTTCATGGACTCAGGTAAGTACTTTCCTTCTTTGGATCTCATTTTGTCCATCCTTAAACGGGGGAACAAACAGAATGGACGTTGGGGCCCCATCCAGCTCTGACACTTTATGGAGAGAAACAGACTCGTGTAGAAAAAGGCAGAAGGATGGAGAATCTAGGTTTCCTGAAGCAAGACCTTCTGCCCACATCTCCCCAGTGCCTCTTCCTCAAGCCAAATGCCAAGAGAAACTGTGCAAAGAACACACATGACCTACTGAGGACTGCCTTGTGGCTTCAAGTCAATCCATGCACGTGGGTTGAATTAAGAATACTTCACCCACTTCGTGCTCCCAGCAAGCCTCATCTCTGGAACTTGGGGAATAAGAAAAGAGCACAAGGTCAAACATCTGATGCATGGGAATGCATCAGAGCCATGCAGACTTGGGGTCACCACCCAGATTCTCCTGGGCAAACACTGCAGCAGACCAAAGTTCCTCCAGAGGCATTGCCCCCCACACACACACCTATCCATTTTCATTCTCTTTGGCACCTTCACAGCCCCAAATCTTTGATGTTATTTTTAAAATAGCAACAGACAATCCCTCAATGGATACACTGGATGTGGGCATGGAGATCCTTGTGTTCCTTGTAACAACACCAAGTCACAGCTGAACTGTCAGCTTCTCTGGGACTGGTACCACCTGGTACTGAACCTTCCTCACCTAAATCCTTTTCATCCATGCAGGAAAAGGCTGGTCCTCTCCCTTCCTTTTAGAGTATCTGGATTTTCCGGGAATCGGTCTGTGAAGTCTCTGAAGTAGCTCTCTCCCACAAAGCATGAGGAATGAAGACATTCGGGGCCCAACGGACAGGAGCCCCTAGGCCGGCCTTCACTTGTGAGTGGAGCCCAGTCCCATAGGGCTGCTCCAGTGGGCAGAGGAGGAAATGGAACCCTGACTCCCTTGCCATGATAGCAGGAGCCAGAGGCATCCTTCTGTGCTCCTTCCTTCCCTTCCCAAAATGTTGGGAGGTGATCAAAGCTGTGCGCAGCAGAACTTAGTGGTTAAAAGCAGGACTCTGGAACCAGACCATGAGTTCAAATCTCAGCTATGCCTGTTTTTAGCTGTGTTATCTTGGGCAAGTTACCTAACCTCTCTGTGCCTCAGTTCCCCATCTATTAAACAGAGATTGCAACTATTTAACTCCTCCTTAGGTTGTCATGAGGACTGAGTGAGTTAATGCATGTGAAGTTGTCCAAACAGTGCCTGGTGCAGAGCAAGTGCTATTAGCACTTATTATGTGTCATATAGGGGCTAGAGTCATCATGCATGAGGAACGTGAGTCATGAGAGGCTTATGATTCAATTGTAAACAGGTGCATGCCAAATAACCGTAATTATATGTTTTAGTCCCTAAACTAATTCAATCTCAAGCTACATTAACAAAAAGAAAAACCAGAAAAAGACTGATGAGAATGCTTTTTACTCTGACCAGATAGTAGGAACGTGTCAACCTGGAGAGCACAATAAAAAGATGTAAGCAGGGTGCTGAAGATCACAGAAGGTTGGTGCTTACAGGGCCAGGAGTGGCATCGTAAAGAGTATGTGGGGCCTCTGGCTCCAGTTCCTGGCACATGAGATCTCTAAAATGTCCAAAAGGCATTAGGAGTGTTTTGTTGGTCATAATGAGCCCCTTTCACCAAGCCTGAGCTTTTATACAAATGAGGTGACGTGGTGGGCACTTTGATATTTCAAGGGAGGGACTGGCCACTAAGAAAGACCGTGCATATAATTAAGGGATTGGAACTCAGCCCCATCCCAACCACAGAGGGAGGAGAGGAGAGACGCTGAGATTGCTTTCAATCAAGTGGCAAATGACTAAATCAATTTTTGCATAGCAATAATGCACACCCCCATTAAAGAACCCTAGACAGCGAGGTCTGGGGGAGCTTCCTGGCTGGTGAGCACATTTCTGGGCTGGGTGGTGACAGATCCCACAAGGAGCAGGTGTGGAAGCTCTTCACCATGCCTTCATCCCCCAGACTCTTTGCTCTTCTTTTAGCTATTCTTGAGTTAGATCCTCTATAATAAAACTGCAGTTGCAAGCACTTTCAGTGACTTCGGTGAACTATTCTAGGGAATCATAGAAACCAAGAGGGAGGTTGTGAGAACCCTCAAATTTATAGTCAAGTTGGTCAGAAGTGCAGGTGGTTAGAGGACCACACTTGCAGCTCACCTCTGAAGTGGGCAGAGTCTTGTCCATGACCTTGCTTTTTCTTATGTGCCCTTTTAACTCAGGGTAGTGTCAGAATTGAGTTGAATTGTAGGACATACAGTAGGTGTCAGAGAATGGTGATGAAACAAGCTACTTTGTGATTTATTTTCATTTCCAGGACAACTCTGTGAGACCAGACATTGTTCCTGGTTTACAGATAAAAAGACTGAATCAGAGAGGTTAACTAACTTCCTAAAGATCACACAGTAGAGTCAGGATTTCAACCAGGCCCGTCTCTGGCCCCAGATTCTGCATTCCTCCTCTCCAAATATCTGCTGGACTGCCATGTGGAAGAGGGATTAAGGTAATTCCTGAAAACCTCAGGGGGCCAGAACCAGGAAACCAACTGGTTATTGAAGGCAGGCAGATTCTAGCTAAGGGTGCGAGGGTGAAATTTCCACCAGCAGGAGCTTCTCAGTAAGCAAAAGACGGGACAGGCTCCCTCATTAGGTGGTGAGGTCTCTCCTTGGAGCCAGGGTAACCACAGGATGTTGTAGAGGGGCTTCTGCCCTGTTGGGGTGGGACCAGTGACCTCCGAGGTCCTTCTGATGCCATGATGGCTCTTTTTTGTTGTTGAAGAATCGTTGATGATTGTTGTGCCAATCTGCACTGTACAGCAAAGTGACTCAGTTTTAGACATATTTGCATGATTTTCTCAATATTCTTTTCCATTATGGTTTATCCCAGGAGATTGGATATAGTTCTCTATGCTATAGAGTAGGACCTTGTCATTTACCAAGTCTGTATATAATAGCTTGCATCTACCAACCCCAAATTCCCAGTCTAAACTTCTCCCCCAACCCTCACTTCCTTGGCAACCACAAGTCTGATCTCTACGTCTGTGAGTCTGTTTCTGTTTTGTAGACAGGTTCATATGTGCCATATTTTAGATTCCATGTGTAAGTGATATCATATGGTATTTGCCTTTTTTGACTTCTTCACTCAGTATGATAATCTCTGGTTGCACGTGGTCGCTCTTGAGTTGGTGGGATCAGGGGAGTTCATGGCCATGACCCGAGTGTCTGGAAGCTCATCCTGGTGAGATGGACCCAACCAAAAACTGAGTCTCACCCCTTCCCCCTCCCCCTTCCACCAACGATTACCAGGAGGCCGGAGCAGCCTTGCCCCAGGCTGCCTCTTCTCAGCACTCAGCCTGCACACTCCGCTCGACTGCCCGGCTCGATGACCACATCTATAGGATCTCAAACATCCGGGTAGAAACTGGAAAACACAAACACGACAGATTTCAGGCTGTTTTCTGTACCACCACAACTCTTTGCCCTGTTTTTGCAGCACCATTAGGTGCTGGTTTATTTTAAGAACTGTTGGGGAATTCTTGAAAATGAACTGAAGATGAATTTTTACTTTAAAAGCAAATTCTGTCTACACAAAGGTAAAGAAAGCTTTCATTATCTTTACAATTGGGATCAAAATTCCTTTCAAAGAGAGCTGTTGGGAAAAATCCCTTTGCTGAATGTTGGCCAAGGGACCCCAGGCTTTCCCAGTGGCTTAGCTGGTAAAGAGTCTGCCTGCCACTGTAGAAAATGCCAGAGATACAGATTCAGTCCCTGGGTTGGGAGGATCCCCTGGAGAAGTAAATGGCAACCCTCTTCAGTATTCTTGCCTGGGAATTCCCATGGATAGAGGAGCCTGGGAGGCTACAGCCCATGGGGCCGCAAAGAGTCAGACATGACTAAGCACACGAGTACCTACTACCACCAAGGGGCCGCAGGGGAGAGTGGCTGCTCTGCATGGTGGAGGGAGTTCAAGGTGGAACTCAGAGCAAGCCCAGAAGTGCACACACAGCTGGGCTGGAAGGGATTGACCCCTTCCTGACAACCCACTCCCCCAAATACTTCACTGCTGCTGCTAAGTTGCTTCAGTCATGTCCGACTCAGTTCCTAAACCCACACGTGCTGGTGTGACTGATTTCTGGATGCAGCTCAAAGAGGCAGAAGAGGTCTGAAGACTATCACACCCTGGGAAAGTGGGAGGGTTTTGAAGTTGCCAGACTATGAATTGGTGGATGTAAGCCAACGTCACCTAGAGTTTAAGGGGAAGAAAGGCCCCAGCTAACATCTAAGTAACAGGCCATAAAGTACTACTGAAGGAGGAATGTAAGTAGTTGTCTTATAAACAATGGCAAGTTACTGATCCAAAAACCCTAGTTACTAAGCCAAAAGTCCTGAAGATCAAGGTCATCAAAGGGTTAATCATCAATATACTTTTTTTTTTAAGTGATAGTTATGGGTTTTTTTTCACTTGGGTGTCTGTTGTTTGGACCCAGAAATGGTTACCTCGCCCAGAGTTGGCATCATCCCCACCCCCAGATCCACTTCCACCCGTGGGTGTGAGGACCTGTGCTGTCCTGCCGGTCCTGTCTCATCAGCCAGGAAAGGAGCATTTGAAAAGACTACTCTCGCCAAAGAGGGGGCAAGGAGAATTCATCTTGGGAGGTCGATGTGCCCGAGGGAGTCTGGGATGCTGAGTGACCCCTGAGGCACCACTGCCCGCTCAGTCTGTCTGGGTACCCCGGGCTCAGCATTCCAGTGCTGAGAAGGCCCCTGATGGGCCCAGTCCTGATGCTCACCCCTCTAGTTAGGGTCTTGACAGTTGTTTCCAAAAGCTCTTCTCTATGCTCTGCATGTCCAGCTGCCAGCTGCAGTTCTCCTAACCATGGGTCTTATTTTTAGCTAGAAAACAGGGTCACTGCCAGAACTTAACACCACTTCCATGCATTGCCTAACACTATGGGAGCCCTGCCTACTGGGGTTTGCTGATATGCCTCTGGATGTGCTCCTTCCTGTGGCAGCCACTGACCTGCCTTACAGACCAATCCTGCAGCCAGCTTGTCTTACGTGAAGTGCCAGCTTCCTCCCCTTCACCAGCAGCCCCTGGCACAGAGGTGAGGTTGCCCATCCCTGCTAAGGCATGGATTTTCAGAGTCTGAGCTATTACTTGTGTCCACAGAGAGAATTAATGTCACCCAAAGGGACCTGCTCCATTCATGTAAGAAGAGAGACATCTGTCCCACAGATAAGTATACATTGAACACTGACTAATATCCATCCTATCTCCATCAGTGTTGATATTCCACTATTAGAGCTCCATTCCTTAGGGTATAGTATTAACCCTTGATTAAATGAAAATAGCCCTGAGAGGTATTACAGGCAAATGCGTTATTTTAAACATTCTCCTGTGTTACCAAACCTGTCAGATCTCTGATTGCAGAGTCAGGCTGGACAGGGCCAGGACAGGTACCTGATCAGCAAGTCTCAGTGAGGGGAAAGGAAGAGGAAGAGGTCTGATGCCAGGGCCACTCAGGAGAGTCCAACTCCTGGGGCAGGGCTGGGCCTCAGGGGACCCTGGTCTCAGAGACAGAACGCTCTGAGCTGTGCCTGCTGTCACAGCTCAGAGAGAGGGTCACGATCCACTCTAGTCAGCCTTTGCCTTGCCCAGCATGTGCTTCAAAGGCCAAGCTCACCCAGGCCCTGTGGGAAGAGGTAAGCAAGGAGTGCCCCATGTAGTAAGAAGACCTGACACCTTCCGGGAGGCCCCTGCTCAACCCCCCACCCCCACCCCAGGGTCACCTGCTCCCTACTCTCAGGGTGTAGCCAAGCCAGCTGGGAGGCAGAACAAGTTAGGACACTGGATTTCAGCCCTAGCTGGCTGCTCGCTAGACTGTGGCCTCTGTCCTCCCCACCCTCAGACGTCCCACAGCCACCTTGAAAATGACCTGTCTAAATGGACCATCACTCTAGCCAGCCCTGCACCAGAGCCTCCCTCCTCCAGCCAGCATCCCATCCCTGCCCCCCATCCAGCTGGCCACCCACCAAGGGCCCCAGAAGGCAGCCTTGACTTCTCCCTCTTCATGCCCTGTGTCCCTACTGTCACCACATTCTCTGGTTTAATGTCCTAAATATGTTCCCACCCAGAGCACCACACCTTGAATCAAGCCAGTGTCATCCCCATTGTATTCAGCAATTCAGTTCAGTTCACTCAATCATGTCCGAGTCTTTGTGACCCCATGGACTGCAGCACGCCAGGTTTCCCTGTCCATCACTCCCAGAACTTACTCAAACTCATGTCCATTGAGTCGGTGATGCCATCCAACCATCTCATCCTCTGTTGTCCCCTTCTCTTCCCGCCCTTCAATCTTTCCCGCATCAGGGTCTTTTCAAATGAGTCAGTTCTTCGCATCAGGTGGTCAAAGTATTGGAGTTTCAGCTTCAGCATCAGTCCCTCCAGTGAACACCCAGGACTGATCACCTTTAGGATGGACTGGTTGGATCTCCTTGCAGTCTAAGGGACTCTCATGAGAGAGATCCAACCAGTACTGGAGTGGGGTGCCATTGCCTTCTCCTCCAAGGAACAAGCATAGTTTAATTTCATGGCTACAGTCACCATCTGCAGTGATTTTGGAGCCCCTCAAAATAAAGTCTCTCACTGTTTCCCTTGTTTCCCCATCTATTTGCTGTGAAGTGATGGGACCTGATCTTAATTTTCTGAATGTTGAGTTTTAAGCCAACTTTTTCACTCTCCTCTCTAACTTTCATCAAGAGGCTCTTTAGTTCTTCTTCACTTTCTGCCATAGGGTGGTGTCATCTGCATATCTGAGGTTATTGATATTTCTCCCGGCAATCTTGATTCCAGCTTGTGTTTCTTCCAGTCCAGCGTTTCTCATGATGTACTCTGCATAGAAGTTAAATAAGCAGGGTGACAATATGCAGCCTTTTCATACTCCTTTTCCTATTTGGAACCAGTCTGTTGTTCCATGTCCAGTTCTAACTGTTGCTTCCTGACCTGCGTATAGGTTTCTCAAGAGGCAGGTCAGGTGGTCTGGTGTTCCCATCTCTTTCAGAATTTTCCAGTTTATTGTGATCCACACAGTCAAAGGCTTTGGCATAGTCAATAATGCAGAAATAGATGTTTTTCTGGAACTCTCTTGCTTTTTCGATGATCCAACAGATGTTGGCAATTGGATCTCTGGTTCCTCTGCTGTTTCTAAATCCAGCTTGAACATCTGGAATTTCTCAGTTCACATACTGTTGAAGCCTCTCTTGGAGGATTTTGAGCAATATTTTGCTAGCGTGTGAGATGAGTGCAATTGTGTGGAAGTTTGAACATTCTTTGGCATTGCCTTTCTTTGGGATTGGAATGAAAACTGACCTCTTCCAGTCCTGTACCACTGCTGAGTTTTCCAAATTTGTTGGCATATTGAGTGCAGCACTTTCACAGCATCATCTTTCAGGATTTGAAACAGCTCAACTGGAATTCCATCACCTCCACTAGCTTTGTTCATAGTGATGCTTTCTAAGGCCCACTTGACTTCACATTCCAGGAAGTCTGGCTCTAGGCGAGGTGATCACACCATCATGATTATCTGGGTCATGAAGATCTTTTCTGTACAGTTCTTCTGTACAGTTCTTCTTAATATCTACTGCTTCTTATAGGTCCATACCATTTCTGCCCTTTATCGAGCCTATCTTTGCATGAAATATTCCCTTGGTATCTCTAATTTTCTTGAAGAGATCTCTAGTCTTTCCCATTCTGTTCTTTTCCTCTATTTCTTTGCATTGATCGCTGAGGAAGGCTTTCTTATCTCTTCTTGCTATTCTTTGGAACTCTGCATTTAGATGCTTATGTCTTTCCTTTTCTCCTTTGCCTTTCACCTCTTTTCTTTTCTCAGCTATTTCTAAGTCCTCCCCAGACAGCCATTTTGCTTTTTTGCATTTCTTTTCCATGGGGATGGTCTTGATCCCTGTCTCCTGTACAGTGTCACGAACCTCATTCCATAGTTCATCAGGCACTCTATCAGATCTAGGCCCTTAAATCTATTTCTCACTTCCACTGTATAATCATAAGGGATTTGATTAAGGTCATACCTGAATGGTCTACTGGTTTTCCCTACTTTCTTCAATTTAAGTCTGAACTTGGCAATAAGGAGTTCATAATCTGAGTCACAGTCGGCTCCTGGTTGTTTTTGCTGACTGAATAGAGCTTCTCCATCTTTGGCTGCAAAGGATCGCATTTATGATCTCGGCCTGGTCTTTCCTTTCTCATACACCCCATCCAATCAGGAGCAAGAGTCGCTGTCCTAAAAGTGCAAATCCGACCCACTGAGCTGCATCCCCCTCCCCACCCCCAGCCCATCCATGGCTCCTCGCCGTCAGGTGAGCGTTCTTGCACCTTTTTTTTTTTCTAATTCTGCTCCTCTAGCCAAAATTTAGTCAAATTTAGGTTGTATTACAAAAGTGACAGCTCTCCTTTTTATATTTATCAAACAAAAAAATTTAATTCAGAATTTGCTTTCTCAAACCAAATGCATTCTCCATGTTGGACATTGGAACCCACCCATTTCCCACCAGGAGACCGAGTGCGAATGCCTTTCTGTCTCTGGCCACTGCCTTCTTTGAGGTCTGCACCCTGCAGAACGAGGTCCCTCTCAGCTGTTTGCAAAGCCCCCTGGGCCTCCCAGTGCCTGCCCCCTCCCTCCCAGACTGTCACTCACGCTCTGCGGTTCTTCCCAGGACCCGGAAGGCACTCAGCTGGTCCCCACCTTTGTCTTTGCTGGTCTTCTTTGCCCTTTTCTTTCAGCTCAGGTTGTCCACTCCTCCCGGAAGCCTTCCCTCCACACCCCTGTCCCTTACACTCCCATCACCATTATGCTCCTCTTTCATTCCACTTACAATCCGACAGCAACAGTCTATTACCACGAGCTCCTAGCAGGCAGGGCCGTGTCTTTGACATGTCTCTATTCTTTGTGTTGCTGTAGGGCTGGTGTCAGGTAGATGCTTAATAAATATTAGTTGAACTGAAACTCCACTAGCAGTGAATTAGGAGTTAAAATGGCTCAGCAATGCAACACTGCCCAAGCCCTGGGGTCCCAGAGGTGAGTAGGGGCCCAGGGGAGCTCGGAACAGCGTGGGGAGACCTACCCCTGAGCAGCCCATTTCAGAGTATGGTGCTGAGTGATAATGGGGCATGCGTGGCAGGCACCCTAGTGCCTAAATCGTCTCCTCTAAAATAACATATTCTCTTGTTATGTAATCCAAATGGCTGGACCTCTCTGACAGCCATTCTTGCCTATTTTGAGACAGAATTCCAGCAACTGGTTGCAGCTGTAACAAAGCCAATTCCACAATATAACACGGATTGTGGGGAGACAGAGAAGGGAATAGACACCCTCGGCTCAGCCCCACCCCCTTGTCTCCCCCCACCTCTTCCCTTCAGTAGCTCCA
>SJXQ01005537.1:64673-129603 GCA_006408695.1 Aepyceros melampus | reverse complement strand
AGTAGCTCCACCTGCCCACCCCCACCCCAGGACCCCCTCAGTTCCCCTCTCAGGGGAGCCCTGGAGCTCCCTCTGGGCATCTTCAGTTTGCACCCTCACACTCTGGAGCCTACTCAGCAAAGACTCTGCTGGGATTCGCCCTCCTCGGAGAGCAGCCAGGGATCACAGTCCTGAAAGCCGCTCCCTGTCACAGGTCATTTTTGTCTCTGTCCCACTGAAGACCAGGTAAATGTAACCACTGGAGTATGAAATCACATTTCTGTGGGTCTTCCTTGTAGCTATAAAAGGAACAGAAGGTCTAGAAGAGAAAGGTCAGGCTGTCTGACTTTCTGTTCATATCTGTTCAAGCCCCGTGAGCACACAGGGAGGCGGGTGCCTGTCTCCTTCCACTTCAAGTGGGAGGCGTCCAGACAGGAGCAGACAGTCGGTATCACCGGCACCCCGAGCCCACAGCGGAAAGACACGACAAGTGGTCCTTTCCCATCTGCTTCAACGTCTGCCACGGGCATGGCCGCCCCCTGGGTGGGGGTGCCTCTAAAGCCCCAGGCTCCCAGCCCCATGAGTCAGCTCCAGACAAGGACAGCAGGGCATTTGCTTCAAGCCTGAGACTTGAAGTCAGAGCCCAAACTCACCGATCCCTGAATGAAGCTTCCAGAAGTGAGGGAGGAGCTGGCCAAGGCTTTGCTGCTGTTACTTTTCAGAGTAAATGGAGACAGTTGAGTGAAAGATGGGACCACACCCTGCCTGGTCTCTTCAGATAAAGAGAAACCTCATGCCCCTGGGTGATGGGATTAAGGCTGAGGCTTATCATCAGCTTCTTCACCTACTTCTGAATTTTCCACAGTTCTACGTAAGGGATTAACCATTTAGGATGAAAAGAGTATCAAAGAAGAAAGGAGAAAGTGTCTCTCTCTGTCCCTCTCCAGAAACCCCCTTGGGTGCAGGAATCCTTTAACCTCCTGACTGCTGCAGCCTCAGAAGGAAGACATTATTTGATCCAAAAAATTGAAGCTGTTAAACCCAGATAGGTACTGGGGCTGTGCCCGGCCCTTCTCATCAGTGCCATGGCAAAGGGCCCCTCATCCTGCTTTTCAGGTGAGGAAACTGAGGCTCAGGAAATGGAGTGACTTGTCAGAGTCACAGAGCTACTGGGGATCATGGCGTTCCTGAGACATGCACAGAGAGAGCATTTCAACACTATGGGGGTGGGGGTGAGGGCAGTGCTCCAATTCAAGCTGGAGAACTGTGGGGTTCCAGGGAGGCCCCAGTCTCAAGACTCCAGTGTGGGCTTAACCCACCTGCCAGATACCTCTGCCACCAGCACAAAACCATGTGGGCTTCATGCCTTCAGTGAAGGGAAAGAAAGGCGGCTCAGGAAACCCCAGTGATGCAGAGACCGTCCTGAACTAGCAGGATGGCTGTGCTCAGCCTTCAAATACGCAGTTCCTTCCTTCGGTGAGGAGGTGCCAAACTTGCATATTATGTGGATAAAAGCCTGTCTAATTGAACTGACACGTCCTCTGATTCACTGTTTCACACCTTAGGTTGTCCTGGAATCCAGTCACAGGGAACTTTTAAGTGGTCATGTTTTTTACCTTTTGCCTTCAGGCCGGACTGTACCTAAAAACCAACAGAGCTGTATTTTGAAAGTTTCACCTTGGTCAAGTTTGAACATAAAATAGTTGGTTCTGCTTTGGGACCTAATCTGAGAATATTTATCCTTCATGTAGCAAGACTACCCTTAGCCCCAACTCCACCTCCAGCCAAGAAGTCCAGTGAACAGATATTGGATGCTGTGTCCTTCCATGTCTAATAAGCTATTTCCTCGGCCATAGAGGTAGAAATAAATACTCCTTTAGCATATTACGGTCAAGATAGTTATGCTGGGCTTTAAAAATTGGTTTTGTTGGTTTTATTTATTTATTTTTTTTCACTTAGTGAGCACAAGAAGAAATAATAAGAACACCTTGCATCTAGGGCTATAGGGGGACCTGACACCATCCCCCACCTCTCCAGACTGAGGGAACTATAGAAATTCACAGATTCAACGGGACATGGGACTTGCTGGTTTGGGGAGGGAGAGGAGAGTCAATAGGCCCAGAAAGAGGGATGGCAGGAACTGTAAGGAACATGCCAAACTGTGACAGGGTCCAAAGGCTCATGTGGGGAACCTCCTGCCCTTGGAACGTGCATCAGAGACAGCCCAAAGCCTGAGCAGTCAGGCTCACAGTGTCACAGTGTGTCAGAAACAAGACAGGAAAAAACAGCAGGCACATTGGTTTTACTTTCCACTCCTCTCTGTGACCCTCCCTTGATCCTGTATGGTATGGATTTTTATCACAATTAAGGAAAAAGCTGTTTAAACTTCTGTACATATTTGTATGTGTGTGTGCATATCCATGTGTCAGGAACAATGCCATGTACTCACCAAACTCACTTCCTTTTCTTCCTAGGACCCACCTTTCCTACCTGCCTTCCCTCTGAATAGGGCCAATGAGATGTCAGCCAATGAGATTAAGCAGAAGTGACTTGTGTCACCTGTTGCTGAGACAGTTCAGAGCAGAACTGCCCTCTCCACACTCTCCTTCCTTGCCGCCCTGCTGGAGGCAGAGAATTTGGTGGGAAGCTCTGGGACCCTTGAGGGTGATGCAGCCACCAGACGGAAGGCGGTGGGGTGTCACTGAAGGCAGCCCACTGAGCACTGATCAGGCAGGCTGAGGTGGTGGTTACGGTAGCAGGTAGCCCACCCTGAAAAACACATTCACACGTTTTCTTCAGCACAAGGACTGTCTTCCATCAGCTCTATGGCTGTTTCTTCCATTTCACTTATTTGAGTGTCTCCTTTAAGATCAGCAGTTACCTATGCGTTGCATTTTTGCTCTTTAATTTTTTTCTCATATTTTTTTCTCTCACTAGTTTCCTTACTGCTATTTTCCTGGCATTCTGAATGTTTGTCATTATTATCATCATATCCAATTTCACTAATTTTAATTCAGCAAAATAGTGTGAATTCTAATTCCCACAATGAACATTTATCTTTTGCACACTTTTCTTACGGTATCTCCATTTCACCTCTGACCTTTTCATCTTAGTCTATCTTCTCCTATGACTGCCCTCTCCTGTTTCTTGGCAGCCAGAAATGCCTTTTTGAACTATTTTAAGGCTACTAAGGTTGGGAAGATCCTCTGGAGAAAGGAATGGCTACCCACTCCAGTATTCTTGCGTGGAGAATTCCATGGACAGAGAGGAGTCTGGCAGGCGATGGCAGAGTTGGACGTGCCTGAGCAACTAACACATACATACATACAAGGCTACTAAATAGTTTTCTGTCACTTTCTTCTGGTTCCTACAGCAAATTATTATGAGATAAGTACTTCTTTTGAGTCTTCCAGATCATTTATCTTCTCTGCAGTGTCTTTTCTCAAAATACATTTAATTATTTTTCTTTTCCTTTATTCTCAGATAAGGTGAAATCAAGTCTCCTAAGATCCAACCTACAGTGGAACCAGCCTTTAGCAAAAGGTTATCAGGAAGCCAGATTTCTGGAAATCAAATATGGTGCACACATAATTAACAGTGACTTATATTACCTTCAAGCAACTTCTGCACTAAGCTGGCCATAAAAGCTACCTCAATAATCAGTCCACTTAAGATCAGAGATATACAAGACGACTATCAAGAAAACCAGCTCAATCTCACATCCAGGTTATAAAATGGGTGCTGTTTTTACAGAAAATTTAATGAAATTCAATCAAGCTCATTTCTAGGCAGATGATTCTAGTCTCTTAACATCAGACTCAAAGAAACAAACAAGTGAACCTGCACTTCTTAAAACATGACCCTCCACTTAATAACTTCCTGAGAGTTTGTAAAACTCTTGATAAAGTTTGGAAAGGAGGAAATGAAAGGTAAACTTCAGGACAACAATTTGAGGGCTATCAGATTCTGGCAACTCAAGTCAGCCTACTTCCAGGATGTCTCCTGCTTAAAGAAATGACATGAGAGACTAGTCACACAGCAAGCCCAAGGAAGACTTTTGATACAGGCCTCAGAAGTGAAGGCAGAGAGACAGAAGTGCAGGTATTGATTTTATACTGAGAGGTAAAAATAAACATTGGGTTCATCGCAGCACTGTTTATAATAGCCAGGACATGGAAGCAACCTAGATGTCCATCAGCAGATGAATGGATAAGAAAGCTGTGGTACATATAAACAATGGAGTATTACTCAGCCATCAACAAGAATACATTTGAATCAGTTCTAATGAGGTGGATGAAACTGGAGCTGATTAGACAGAGTGAAGTAAGTCAGAAAGAAAAGCACCAATACAGTATACTAACACATATATATGGAATTAGAGGGATGGTAATGATAACCCTGTATGCAAGATAGCAAAAGAGATGCAGATGTACAGAACAGATTTTTGACTCTGTGGGAGAGGGAAAGGGTGGGATGATTTGGGAGAATGGCATTGAAACATGTATAATATCATATAAGAAATGAATTGCCAGTCTAGGTTCGATGTAGGATACAGGATGCTTGGGGCTGGTGCACTGGGATGACCCAGAGGGATGGTGTGGGGAGGGAGGTGGGATGGGGGTTCAGGAGTGGGAACTTACGTACACCCGTGGTGGATTCATGTCGATGTATGGCATAACCAATATAGTATTGTAAAGTTAAAAAAAATAAGGTAAAAAAAATAAATTAAATTAAAAAAAATTTTTAAGTACTTAATTAAAAATAAATAAATAAACATTGGTATCACTGCATTTCTCCAGATCTAGGATATTATTGTTAATTGACACATCATTATTTTAAATATTACCAAGAAAACCACTGCTAGTTATAATTTTTGCCATCATTAATCGGAGCACATATCCCAATATGAGATGTTGAAATGTGGAAAGAAAAAGTGTGCATTAGAATTAATGAAGTATGAGAACCCATCTTAGAAGTCAGTGTCACCAGCTTTGAGATTGCCCTTCACATGGGGGTGATAGGTTGTCCACAAAATTGGGAAGCCAAGGGATGAGGCAGGAGAAACAGGCCATGGGGCTTTGGGAGAGCCCCTTGACACTTTGAATCAAGGCTTATCAGCAGACGAGGTTGTCGGCTATCTGTCCTGCTTCTGGCAGGTACACTACTATACCAGGATCTATGGAGTGAGGCAGACTGACATGCTGGCTCCCAATCAGCGCACACCCATGATCTGCTGAGGAGGCAGCTTCCTCCTCTGTGAAACAGGACCATATTATCAGAAGGCAGGGCCAGACTAGGATGAGAATGCCAAACATAAAAGGCATCAAGATGAGACAGAATGGAAATAGACCCACTTGAATTTCTGACTCACTGAGCCAGTGAAAACCTCCACGGCTGGAGTGCTCTCCAGAGGAACTGGCCACACAGCACGTGCTCAACCAGGCCCCATATCCTCACTCTAAGAACCCTCCCAGATCAGCCTTGGGGTCTGCCTGGCCTCTTTCCCAGTGTTGGGAGTCTAGAGGTTTAAGGTAAGCAGAGAGAAGATAAAGAACTATTAAGGGGAGTGGGGATAGGGTAAGATGGTAACTTAACTCAAAAGGAGTTGGTGCTGGGCTGTGCTAAGTTGCTTCAGTCATGTCCAACTCTCTGCGACGCCATGGACTATAGCCCTCCAGGCTTCTCTGCCCATGGGATTCTCCAGGCAAGAATACTAGATTGGTTTGCCATTTCCTCCTCCAGGGGATCTTTCTGATCCAGGGATCGAATCTACATCTCCTGCCTTGGCAGATGGGTTCTTTAGCACTAGCACCACCTAAAGCCATCTTAATACATTAAGAGCCCAGGAAACTGGCTCCACCATGCAACGTTGTGGCTGAAGATCCAGGCTCTTGAGAGCATTAACGGACCAAAATCGAATTCAAGCTCTGCATCGCTCCAGCTGTTACTAGTTTCTCTCAGCCTCAGTTTCTTCATCTGTAAGATGCAGAAAGGAAGAGTGCCTCCTCAGAGGAGCATATGAGACAATATATGTAAGCGTAGGCTTTGCACAGGGCCTGGTAGATAATAAGCACTCACTCAATAAATGTTACATGCTTGCTAGTCAATGAGTCCTCTTGTGGTCCATGACAGTGTAACAACTGTGTCTTTAAATCACAGTCTGGATTCCTTCTTCTAGCAAGTGTACATCTGGGCTGACTGCCCCATCAGATGTTCTCAAGGGAACGCCAAAGAATCTGTGAAACTGAGCTTAATAAAATTAGGCAGGTTATGTCTGATGCTGAATTTCTATACTAACAAAACAAGTGGATTTGGGGCTGGTGCATTTGTAAACGATGGGCTCCACTTTTCCCTCTGAGCTGCTCATCTGGAGCTTCCACTATTGGTTTGTGGAAGCGTGTCCAGCTGTTTGTGACCCCATGACTGCAGCATGCTGGGCTTCCCTGTCCTTCACTATCTCCCAGAGTTTGCTCAAACACATGTCCATTGAGTTAGCAAGGCCATGCAACCATCTCATCCTCTGTGGCCCCCTTCTCCTCCTCCTTCAATCTTTCCCAGCATCAGGGTCTTTTCGAATGTGTCGGCTCTTCACATCAGGTGGCCAAACTACTGCAGCTTCAGCTTTAGCATCAGTCCTTCCAGTGAATGTTATGGGCTCGTTTCCTTTAGGATGGACTGCTTTGATATATTTAAGTGACTGCTGTGCTCAGGCACTGTACTTAGCACTGCCCTGCCCTGAGCCTACCATTCCAGAGTCCATACTGTGCTGAGGGGTGAGGGTCAGAGCAGCCACAAGGCCTTGAGCATCATGTGCCTCATCTCCAAGTGATGGCCATTGCAGTACTTATCTCACGAGAAATAGCTCACCTGCATTCTGGGGGGCCTTTTCACAAGGTATTTGGAGAGTGGCTCAGCTGCCAGCATCCTAGTAAAACCATGCACCTGTCCAGGCACATATGCCTCTGTATGCCCCCCACAGACATACTCCGTGCACATGGGCCTTCCAGAGCTCAAGTTGGGCTGTATGCTGCCTGGGATACTCCCCTGAGCACACCAGGAGGCGGCCTAGTGACATCTCCCTTGTGGTTCTCCCCACTGGGCTCTTGGACTTTGCTTCTGGGTCTTCTGGACTTGGAGCTCCATCTCAGCATTGCAGGGCTCAATTCTGTCCCCTCTAGAGATCTGAGCATCTATCCTTGGCAGGTCCATGGAGAGAGTCTCTACCAGTCCCTGCCCTGAGCAATGTCCCTGGCCATGGCTATGCAGTGCTCCTTTGACACAGATGGGATGCACTGTTTCAGCCACTCACTGAACAGCAAATTGTGCTCCCCATCCTCCAGGCACCATCAACAGGGGGTCCCCTAACCTCCTAGCACTGTGGGGTGGGAGCAGGAAAGCTCACACTGTATCTTGGCCTTCTTTGTGCTCTGCCTCCCTGAAAAGGGGACCTGGTACCATCTCTCTCCGCCACTTCTTGAACCTTCCATAATTTCAGAAGCACTGATTAATGCTTCTGAATGGTGAAGTATATTGTGAAGAGCACAGATTCTGGGACAGACTGCTGGGTTTGTAGCCCAAGTTCAACTCTACTAGCTGTGAGAGTTTAGGTGAGCTCCTGAACTACTCTGTGCCTCAGTTTCCTCAACTATCAAATAGGGGTGGTAATTACAGTTGCAGCCCTGAGGGGTTGTTGCAGTCAAATGGATTCATCCATGTGAAATACGTAGGGCAAGGTCTGTCATAGGAAAGGCATCAATAATGCTGGTACTCTTTGGCAGTGTTCCGCAGTATAGGTAAATCAGAACACCAGGCTGGACCAGCTGCAGAGGGGGAGCTATGGCAAGGGGCTGGAAGCTTGCTGCCTGGGACTGTTCTAAGGGGGTCTATCATGGGTTGAAGAGTGGCCCCTCCCCTCAAAAAGTATGTTCATGCCCCAACACTGAGAACCTGCAAATAAGACCTTATTTGGAAGATGGATCTTTATTGATGTACTTAAACTGAGAATCTTAAGATTAAATCATCTTGAGTTATCCTGGTGGGCCCTGAGCCCCATCACAACTGTCTTCACAAGCCACATGGAGACAGGAAGCAGAAATCAGAGAGGCAGCCACGAGGCAAGGAATGCCCAAAGCCACCAGAAGCTGAAAGAGAACTTAGAAGATTCTCCTTTAGAGCTCTGGGGGGAGTGCAGCCCTGTTTACCCCTTGAGCTCATATTTCCAGCCTCCCCCAGCTGTTTCAGGTTTCCCCTACCCTAACATGCATACACATTGCCCGAGAGTCTTGCTAACCTGCAGATTCTGATTCAGTCAGTAGGTCTGGAGTGAAGCCTCCAGACTGTGTATTTCTCAGGAGCTCTCAGGTGAGGCTGATGCTACCCCACTTTGAATAGCAAGGGTACAAGAGCATACTGTCATCAACAGCACCGTGTTGGCAAGAGGGACCCCCAGAACAAAGGTTTGGAATTATAGATGCAATCAGTCACTATGCAGGACCACTGTGGGAGTGGAGGAGCCTAGCTTCCAGCTGCAGGATAAAGAGTGGATGCAGGTCACTGAACTCTGGTGGGATGTCTCCCTGGGCTCAGCCGATGCTTCCAAATTGAACAACAGCTCACCGGGCCATGCTAATGGCTTCTGACTGTTTCAGTCCATCACTCTTTAACAGCGTCAACCAAGAAGTGGTCTCATTCTTTTGGATGAAAAAGAAGAAGAAAGGTTTCCTTAGCTCTGTCATACAAAGAGCCCAAAACAATTCCTGGAGAATGGAAACTATGATGACAGAATCCCAGTTTTCTAATATCAATGAGCTCGATGGAGACTTCTGCTTCAGTACTTTTGCCCTAATGTTTTTATAGAGTGAAAAACACTTGGTCCAAAAAAGATGAGAATGTGCCTGGAACCTAGTCTGAGCTCTTATGTGACTGGGTAACTAGAAGTTCAGTTTGATAGAGACAGAGAGGAGAGGCCATTGCATGGGTGCCCCGGATAAGGAAGGGAATGGAGGAGTTTTTACCCCATTAAAAAAGCCTAGTTAAAAAATGAAAACAAAAAACGCTGGCCCACCAAGTCCAGTGTAGGAATGGGCAAAAGACACCGATGTTCTTTGGCCAGAAATCTCAACATATTCATCTCCCCACTTAGCTCTCTTTTCAGCGCTCACTCCTTCCATCCAGCCCACACCCATGGTTACATGTCTAAAATGCTCCACAAGAACCATCATGTCTCCCTGTCCACAGCCAGACAGTCCCCAGGCTTTATGTCACATACCAACAGTGATGGATCAGTGATGCTGCTTGTAGAGCTTGAATCCCCTTCTGTCTTCAGTCGGAAAGAACATGAGGACTGGTTTCCAATGTCTGCCATAGGCTGGGGTCGGGAGTGTGATGCTATGCCCTTTCTTTATGGACAGCAGCATGAGGTCATCTTGGCTTCCAAGCTCCTCAGTCTGGCACCAAGGCATCATATCCCTGCTCCTGCCGCGTGAAAGCCCAGCCCAGCCTGACAGACAGGCCTGTCCTCCCGCCCCAACCCTGCACACGTGCCCAGGCCTCTGCAGCCTGCCTTAGGCCAGCCTCTCCTCTTCCCCTAGCCAAGGTCTTTCTATTCTCTCCCTCTTCTCAGCTCCAAGACCTCTCATTTGTCACCAAACACTAACATCTTTTCCAGCTATTGCTCATCTCTGAATACGAGTCAGGACAAAATTGACTAATGCGTGAGCGTCCCCAGCTCTTCCCTCCCCACGGGCCTCCCCTCCCTGAGCGTCAGAGCCTGCCTCCTTGGTTCCCTGGGCTTCGTAAAGCAGGAGAGACAGGAAGAGAGGCGAGGAGAGAATGAGAGGTAAGCCCTTGAACATCATCAGTGGGACTGAAGGCCTTGTGTTGGGTGCGGAGAGTGTGTGAGGCATGAGGGCAGCAGGCAGAAAAGCACAGATGAGTGGGAAAAGCTGCCGTGCTCCACATGCTCCCGGCCTCGAGGTCAGGAAACGAGAGATCTGGAGTTTTTACAAAGGGTTTCAGGTTACCTAGTCCCCTCTCGAGCCACAGCTGCGCTCTCGCCCTCGTTTTAGATCTCCTGGGACGTGATTGTATGGGTGTCCTCTTCCCACCTGCCCCCGTCTGCCAGGGCCTGGGGTGGAGCCCAGATAGCAGAGCTGGGGTCCTCGAAAGCACACACCAATCCCTCACTTTATAGGCAAAGGGCTGGGGGCCTGTCGGCACCTTAGACTCCACTGCGGCGGACACCTCCGAGAGGACAGAGCTGACATCACTTCCCTTCTATGGGAAGAGGACACCTCAAGTGAGGGGATGTCCAGTCAGTCCATTCTGATGGATCCTGATTGAAGTCACTCCATGAAAAAGGTGCCTTGTATAAAAACCAGTTAAACACTCCAGAAAAGCCTGCCATGGACACTGCCCTGTGTGAGTTATTTTATAACTGGAAGCACACTTTTGCACAGACAGCGACCTTCACTGGTCACAGGTGAGGCCCTCTGACCCCTTTTCCTTTAGTTCAGCTCTCTACTCACAGGTATGAACCCTTTTCTGTCTCCTCTTTCTCACCCTTTACCCTCTTGGACCTACCTCTCCTGCTGCTGCTGCTGCTAAGCCGCTTTAGTCGCGTCCTACTACCCCTCCTACTCACATCCAAAACACCTTCTCTGAGGTCTTGCCTTGTCTTCTCTCCATAAAAGCAAATCCAGAGCAGAACAGGGCAGGTTCACCCTGGGGACATTTGTTTCTGAGGATGGGATGAGGAGTCTCAATAAAGACCAGCGTGACCTTCACATAGAAAGTTATATTCATAATACAAGTCATTTGTGTCTGTTTTATTTATTGTGTCCCCAACATATCTTGAAGGGTAGAGTTACAGAAAAAATAAAGTTGGCTACTTCCAAGTGAGTTCCCTTTGCAGTATCTAGAACATATCACCCTAATAAAAATTTTTATAATTGAATTAAAAAAAAAAAAGACTAGTGTGACCTTATTGGCCTGATTTTCCCATCAGCACACACAGGAGGACACGTGGAACTTTTCACTCTCATTGAATGTCAGTTACAGGGATACTCCTAGCCTGACCATTCCACAGCCTTCTCAGCCGACCCTGGCAGCTGCCTGCTGGGTTGGGGACAATTGGAGACACCGACTCAAGATCAGTGGGGGTGTAGGGGGAGGGTGAAGGGGGATGGAGGGAGTAGAGGTGCCCAAGCATTTCTCTGGCTCTCTGCATCAAATGGGGTTCCCTCCATGGCCCCAGCTCTCACTTCCAGAGTGGCCCTGGCCCCTGGGCTGGGATGACATCACCTGCTCACCTTCTCCCTCCAGCCTCCAGGAAGAAGAGCTGTCCTGCTGGGGCTAACCTTGGGGCTACCTCCCCTTCACTCCCTCCCCTTTGCCCTGTCTGTTTTACCTCCTCCATTACTTATATAAATGACTTGCACTGAATTCCCTTTGTTGAGATGCTTGAAGAATTTCCTGCTTTCCTTGTTAGACTCCAACTGACACACAGCCCAACCCTACTCTCCCACTTCATTAACCAATGAGAAAACCGAGCCCAAGAGGGTGAGATGTGTCCAAAGAAAGACACACTAATACTTAGTTGTCAGTGACTGGACTGGGTTCCAGGCTCTATCCTCCTCATCTCTGCAGAATATGGCAGGGGGTGCTTGCTTTTCACTTTCAAGCCCAAAGAATCACAGGTCACTAGGATCAAGTGTGAAGTATGAAACTTCTAAGGAACAACCACAGTTGTAATTCATTCACATTCTAAACACCTTCTGGAAATTAGGAACAATTTACGCCTTCACTCTGGGGGATGGAGGCACGTCAATCAGAATAGCCCAGGAGAGTGTCCAAAGTGAACAGGGTTTCCTAGGTGGTGCTAGTGGTAAAGAACCTGCCTGCCAATGCAGGAGACGCAAGAAACGTGAGTCCAATCCCTGGATTGGGAAGACCTCCTGGAATAGGAAATGGCAGCACCCTCCAGTATTATTGCCTGGAAAATTCCTTGGGCAGAGGAGCTGGGCGGGCTATAGTCCATGGGGCCACAAAGAGTCAGACACAACGGTGCACACACACACACACAGGCCAGGTCACAGCCAGGTCACCACCTGCTTCCTGTGCCTCAGCTTCCATGTCTAAGGAATCAAAAGTAACACAGAATGACCATTTCCAGAAGCATTCAAACACCTCTCTTAATAGATGCAGCAAAATTCACCTCCTTAGATTTTTGGACCACGTGGTTTCTCAACTCTGTAAGTAGGTTTAACTTAATAGTTTTTTAAATATGCCCATATATTTTAAATACACAGAGCTTCTGCTAATTAATGCTTCATAATTTCTCCAGAGTCCCACAGGCAATTGTCACCATTCTTAACCGTGAAAGACAGTGTCAAGAAAATGAACCCTATTTCCTTTCCAAATTGCAGCCCTGGAATACTCCATGTGCAGCATCTCATCTCTTCTACCTTGTGTGAGTAGAGTGGGAAAAAAATGAGTGTGATCCCCTGGGGTTGGATGATGGGGACATGTGAGCCGGGCATCACCTAAGGGGCTTTTGAACACTGATGTACTTCAAAAGGGTCAACGGGCCAGTGTTAGTTACTCATGCCAAATCAATTCAGTAATGTTTGACTCTTTGCAACCCTATGGACTGGAGCCTGCCAGGCTCCTCTGTCCATGAATTCTCAGGCAAGAATATTGGAGTAGGTTGCCATGCCCTCCTCCAGGGGATCTTTCCAACCCAGGGATCAAACCCATGTCTCTTAATGTCTCCTGCATTGGTAGGCAGGTTCTTTACCACTAGCACCACCTAGGAAGCCCTGTTCACTTTAACCTCTGAGCCACCAGGGAAGCCGCCTCAGTTACCAAGACGCACCTAAATTAAACAGTGACCATGGGGACTTCCCTGGTCATCCAGTGGTTAGGACTCCATGCTTCCACTGCAGGGGGCACAGATTTGAGCCCTGGTCAGGGAATTAAGATCCCACACGCCTCGCGTATGGCCAAAAAAAATCAGTGACCTAAGAAGAAAAAATAAACATGGACACAGACACATTTAGGTAGATGCACACACAGTGCTTGTATGAAACAGCAGGTCATAGAGCAAAACGAGTCCTGTCTGTGTGTGGGGCCAACTAAGCCACAGGTTTAGAGTGGCGGGGGGAGAGGGCACTCTGCCCCCAATCTCACTAGGCTGCCTCAATATCCTCACCCCACTCCTCCGTGCCTGAAGCCCATTATTTAGAGGTTTATTTGCCTAATATGTCTCCTCCCCTTAAAAGTCAGCTTTCCTGGGAAAGCCAGTCGTTTATTTGTTAATTCTGCCTTCATCACTGTGACCTAAGGAGATGGCTTTCTGCCTGGAGTTTGCAGACATCCGAGGCTCAAGGAACCCAAGGAGAACACAGCGCACTTAGGGAGATACAGGCTGCCTTAACTTATTGCAACAGGGATCCTGGGCACCAGTGAGTGGAGAAAAGGGGCAACCTACAGTTTTCTGGGGCACCTAAAAGGGAGGAAGGAGGGTACTTCTGCTTACCCAGGTCTCTTCCCAGGACAGGCTCCCACCCACCATGCTACCACAGCCTCAGGATGCTGTGGCTTTGAGGGGAAAGGAAAAGACATGAGCAAAAGTTTGAAACTGAAGCAGGGGATAAAAATAACAGAAAAGACTGCGTGTGATAGAAGAAAAGCTCATGTGGAAATGTCTTTCTTGAAAAATCTAAAAATAAAGAACTAGAACAGGCTTCCACCTGTCATGAGGCTGGAAGTTCTCAGACAGAAGGATGCCCTCTGATTCTGCTCCTCATTGAAGGGATTCCATAGTATAATAGTGGGCACTTTGGACTCTGATTTTTCTCCTCACTGTATCCCAGCACCAAGGACAGTGTCTGAGAGATGGGAGGGGCCCTTTAGGAACTGGTTATGTGGTTACATGGAGGTGGGACAGACAGCTCCTCCAGGCCCTCCAGTCCCGGATCTGAAGGCCCACCAACAATCCGTGGCTACACCATCTCTTGCTAGAGTTATGGACGGGCCTCTGGGGAAGAGGAAGCTCCTCCATAGACCCCTACAGAGATGTATGCTGAGCTTTCTGATGTCCCCCTAGGTTGCTGCATTCATTAGGCAGCATCTGCTAAATGGCCAGCCCACCTGTCACGTCCAGCAGCCCAGGCATCTTCCTGCTGACACCTACAACAGGAGGCAGATGCTGCGTCAACCAACCTTCCATTTCCCTGAGCCAGACCTGTGATTCAACAGGCAGCAGGCTCTGCACCCACACAGACTGAAGGGAAATTCTTGGGAATAGTTTCCACACTTCATCTTCAAGGCACCACAGGCATCATAACACTGTTGATATTCTGTTGGACCCAGTGCCCCAAAGTGGTATTACAGCCATATTTTCAACCTTCCCTTCCCTTCACTGGTTCAGAGGATTAAGTGGCACAGGTAACAGGTGAGGACGTGGCCACAATTCTGGAGGAAGGTAGAACAAGGTTAATGTTTTGTAAATAAGCCATGAAGCAGTACAGAAATATATAGGACAAAGCCTATGGGTCTTTACAATTTGCAAAACTCCATTGTCAGTCAATCAAAAAGGCACTGGACTCTAGCCAGGGACACTCCTACCTAAGGCTCGTCTGTAAAAATCCAGGATCCACAAAGAAGAATCTTGTTCAATGCGAGGCTCACAGTAAGTTCTCAATTTTTGTGCAATTTAGAAACTTCTGAATGCAATGTATACCTGGCTCCATCGTAGTCATATATGTATGTATAAAACCGAAAGCTTGCCTGATCACTGGGCATACATCTGACATGTACAACACGCTGAGGACCCAGGGCGCTAGTGGACATTCCAGGGGCTGGGGAAGGAGCAATGGACAGACTCAAGAGACCAGAGCTCTGGTCCTGGAACTAACTCACTCTGTGATGGACAACAAGCCTCGGAAACTCTCTGGGCCTCTACTTCCCCAGCAGTAAAACAGAGCTCAGAGTTCCTACCAGTTTGAGGGGCTCTTTTGAGTCTGTGATTTGAACACAAGCATGTGATTTGCTTGGTCCGTCTGGGGGAAGGGCTGAGGCAGGAAACACAGCCCCTGGTCTCACCTCCTCCACAGCCATCCTTAGATGGCCTGCAGGGATATGGGAGGGGGCCGGAGAGGAGGATCTTGTGCCATCTAGAGTCAGAGCGGACATGGTCCCAGGGGCCAGGGAGCCTCCAAACAAAGAACTCAGCCTAGGAAGAGCCCACAGATTGCACGGGGGAGGTAGTGTCTTTCCTCCCAGAAAGACAAGGAAACAAAGGAATTTGAGAAGGGCTTTAGAAAGACACAGCTCATCCCCTGGCTCCTGGGGGAGGGGGGCAGGCAGGAGCTAAATCTGAGACACAGAACTGCGAAACTCACGAGGAAAGAGTCCCTCATAGAAAGGCACCAGTTTCCGGCCTCCATCTGTCTGTTCATACATTCAGCTGAATCCACCTTCCGCTGTTAATTAATTCTATCTTGTCACAGTCACTCTTGGCCCATAAGTCCCCACTCACAATTTCCCATCTATATTACCAAGCATTCAAGCACTCCATTCTCTGACATAGACACACACACAAAAAATAAGACATATTGAACAAATTAGTGGCTTTTATAAACTCAGGGTCCGAGGGCCTTCTTTATTAGATCTGCCATCAGCTATTTTGCAAAGTCTTTTCTCTGAGTTTTCTTTAGCAGCAGATGTCGCTTCTTGCAGGAGATGTGAAATCACTGCTGGCAGGCTTCTCCCCTGCAATCCATAGACTGCTTTTTAAAGAGGCTTTAATAATGCATAGGCAGGGAGGGGCAGTGCATGAATTACACACCAAGCCTCCATCAAGACAGGACGTACTGCTTGAAATCAGGCCTGGTGGGGAAAACAAATGGACCCGCTTTTAGTCTGAGTCCTCTGGTTTGCATCAAGAATGAGGGTTTAGATCCCAAAGCCTTTATGAGGATGCCATTTGACAAGTGTAGGTTTGAGCCAACATCAGCTTGTCAGGAGCTGATTTTCATTTCCTCCCAGCAGCCTGGCCACACAAAGCATTGCTAGCTGGAGAAACAAGAAATGCTTTTCATTTAGCCTTCAAGAGCGCTAGGGGTGAGTCCATGTTCAACTGACATCCTAAAATGTTATCAAAAAGGTGTTGCAAGTGTGGTAAAATAAGGATCAGAGGCAATGCAGTGGAAAAGAAAGGAAGATTCTGTATCTGGAGTCCCAATGTGCAGATTACATAACTGCTTTTACTATGCCACCTAGGAAGTTTTTAATATTGTTAATAATACAGAAAGAGTTGGCGAGTTCTCAGAAATGGGCTGCTACACTTACAAAGAAAGGATCGCCTTTCTTGTCCCCAAGACCCTGTGCTTTTCACACACACACAGAACCCACCCTCAGGAACAGATGAGCAGACTTCATCCCTGTTGTCAAGGAAACCAGTCTGTTCTGAGCTCTAGATTTAGAAAGTCTGGGTCTGGTCTCAGCAGTGCCTTCTGCCTACTTCTTCTGGTGGGCCTGCCATCTCTTCCCCACTCAGGACACCCTTTCACAAAATCACTATCATTGGACGGTAGAGTTGGGGCTCCATCAACTGTCTAAACCAGTCAACTGGCGATGACAGGCCAGATGAACAAATACATGGG
Organism: Aepyceros melampus; assembly: GCA_006408695.1. NCBI lineage: Eukaryota > Metazoa > Chordata > Mammalia > Artiodactyla > Bovidae > Aepyceros > Aepyceros melampus. The sequence continues at coordinate 112,957 of SJXQ01005537.1, read as the reverse complement.
AAAAAATGAGTTTATCCACATGGAAAGGGAGAGGACAATTGACAAGGGCCTGGGACAAGTGCCAAGTGACTGACCATGCTACCGGAACAGCTTCACGAAGCAGGATCAGTCATCCAAAGCCAGCCCAGTACTTCTCCCTCTGAGACTTCTATCCCCACATTTCTGCAAACAGAAGGGTCACCCCACTGGTGCCCACCAAGGTTCAAACTTAGTGCTCTGCCCGAAGCAGGGTCGGGGCCTGGGGAAGCCATCTGGGGTAAGGCGACTGGGTAAAATACTCCTGGGTGGATGGGGCATTTGGAGAGTCAGGGGCAGGACAAGGGAGGAGGGTGGAGAACCTCAATATTGCTGCCACTGTGGAAGGGGCTGCTGAGATTGCAACGGAAACCGAGAAGGACAGGAGAGAACTGATGGCCAGCAAGATACGGAAGAGACCTACCAGCAACCTTAGGGATGTTCTCTGTGAGAACCAAGCATGGGTGATAAATTAAAGGGCCCTGAGATCACATCTGTCAGGGGCAATCTCATCCCCGAAACAACCCATTGGCTTGATCTTCTGAACTCTCCGAGCCAGTGCTGTGTCAGTACCCCCTTTCAGAAGTGAGCACCTCAGAAGACCTAAATAGACATTTCTCCAAAGAAGAGATACAGATGGCCACTAGGCATATGAAAAGATGCTCATCATAGCTTATTATTAGAGAAATGCAAGTCAAAACTACAATGAAGTATTACCTCACACCAGTCAGAATGGCCATCATTAAAAAGTCTACAAGTAACAAATACTGGAGAGAGTATAGAGAAAAGATTTTCCTCCTACACTGTCATGGGAATGTAAACTGGTGCAGCAGCCATGGAAAACTATACGGAGATTCCTCAAAAAACTAAAAATAGAGCTACCATGTTATCCAGCAATTCCACTCCTAGGCATGTGTGTTAAGCTGCTTCAGTCATCTCTGACTCTTGGCATCCCTACAGAATGGAGCCCGCAAGGCTCTGCCATGGGATTCCCAGGCAAGAATACCAGACTGGATTGCCATACCCTCCTCCCAGGATCTTCCCAACCCAGGGATCAAACCTGCAGCTCCCGCATTGCAAGCAGATTCTTTATCTCTGAGCCACTGGGAAAGCCCAGACTCCTAGGGCATATACCCAGACAAAACTATAATTCAAAAAGACACATGCAGCCCAATGTTCATGCAGCACTATTTATAATAACCAGGACATGGAAGCAAGTTAATTGTCCATTGACAGATGAATGGATTTTATACACACACACACACAGTGGAATATTACTCATCCATAAAAGAGTGAAATAATATCACTTGCAGCTACATGGATGGACCTAGAGATGATCATACTAAGTGAAGTAAGTTAGAGACAGAAAGACAGCTCCATATATATCACTTACACGTGTGATCCAAGATGTGCCACAGATGAACCCATCTATGAAATAGAAACAGACTCACAGACAGGGAATAGACTGGGTGAGGGAGGTTGGATTGGGAGTTTGGGATTAGCAGATGCAAACTATTACGCATAGGATGGACGACAAGATCCTATCATATAGCAAAGGGAACTACATTCAACATCCCATAACACATAAGGGAAAAGAATATGAAAAAGAATATACATATGTATATTTCTGAATCAATTTTCCAGAAAATAACATAACATTAGCAATCAACTATACTTCAATTTTCTAAAAAAGGAAGTGAACAGCCTCTACCTTGAACTATACCTTCTGAATACATGGTTTATCTGTCCTTTCATACCAAAATCCCTGAGGTGAGGGATCCATTTCTGACACATCTCTCCATCCTCTACAGTCCTGGAAGGACAGTTTGCACAAACTAGGACTGATGAGGGTCTGCTGAGTTTTCGTGAATGAATGAATTCTTCCTCTAGATCCTGTGAAATTACCTACACAAAGTGTTCACAATTCTGAGGCGATTATAGTAAATAATTGTTTGATTTCTATCTTGAGAGTTCAGAGTATTAGTTGGGTTTTCTTTTCTAGTGTGCTTTATCTGGCTGTTCCAATGACTGTGATTGTTTTATAGTTATGAATAATGATGGTGATGGTACAGATTCTTGTCAGCAAGGGGTAGCTACAGTAAGACCCCTGCCCTGCCTTCATCCCCCAGTCTTCATCACAGAAGCCAGAAGAACAGGACAGTGGCAGAACTAACACAGCTAGCCCTTGCACGGCGGCTTACAAAAGCAGCTAATTTATTCAAACATGTCTGGCTGGGCCGTCACGCCTTCCCCCTCAGGAAGGTACAGGATGGCAAGGGAAGAAGCCCTGTACACAGAACTAGAGTCTTCTTCAGCTGCCAAGGGAGCAGAAAGATTGAGGACAGTCAGACGGTGACGATTTTTGTCCCCTCACCCAAGAAAAGACTTCATCAGGAGGAGGGAACATCAGAGAGGCACAAAGGCGTCAAGAAGAGTGTCCCAGGGCAGTAGTTGGAGTGAAGGCGGGCCAGCTGGGCAGACGCCTGGGCGCTTGTCATCAGCCAGCACTGCAGTACCCCTGCTGTCATGGATGCAGAGATACAGCGCCCGTTTTAACCAGATCTTCAGAGAAACATTACCAGTTAACTCAGGCTTCCACACATGACTCCTCACATTATGGTGAAATGCAAACTGATTCTGCTCCCCTGGAGCAGACAGAAGACTTATGACAGCTCCTCAGCTATGCTGACCAACAATTTTTAAGTATTTTTCTAAAATGCCCCTCCAGGTCTCATGCTGGAAGCATGACAGTCCCCTGAAGTCTGTCACTGCATTCAGTTGACATTTCTAAATTAAAGAAGATGTGATAGAGTGCTCTGTACAGAGGTAAGTTATTTAGCTCATTATATAACTTCAAGAAATGTTCATATGCCTTCAGAGAAGCTGTCCAGTTCAGAAAATCTTAGTGTTTTGTTTTAGACATGAAGAGAATTTAATTCTCTTCACTTCTCCTTTTTAAAACAATTAAATGAATATTTAAATGATATCAGCTTGGAAGGAGGCAGAATCATTTCTCCACCCAGGAGCTCATAAAGGTACAACTCAGGAGAGAGACCATCCAGGTTGTAAACAGGCTACTCTAGACTTGATACTGTTGTGAAATGTTGACTTTATCCAAGTTCCCCTGTTTTGACTCCATCTCCCTAATAGTTCTTCTGATTGTGATTCAGCTTCTCAAATTCATATGAGGCCAAAAGAGAGCAAGTTCTGGTAAACATACCACAGATTGCCTCTGATTTTCACTACCACTTTCTAGCGTGAATATTATTATCCCCATTTTACAGAAAAGCAAATTGAGGTCCAGAGAGTTTAAGTCACTTGCCTAGGAACACACAGCTAATTAATGGCAGAACTGAACACTGGATCTGCATTCATATGATTCCAGAGTCCAGGGTAGTACAAGGCCTTCAATTGTTTCTACAGCTTGTTAACTTATTTATTTTTTAAATTAATTTTATTCATGACACTTATTTGTAAATGAAAACAAAGATCCAGTAAGGGAAGATTAGGATTTTTTTAAATGATTACAAATAATTTAAGAAATTCCAATTTAGGATGGTATCTGGCTAGTGATCCATAATTCACCCTCCCCCAACTTTTCACTAAAAGCCAATGCCACATACAAAATCAGACCATAACTTAGAAGAACTCCAAAAATTTTGACTGACAATTAGACTAGAGCCAAAACAATGGATAAACATTTACTTGCCATGAGACTTATGAGACTGAAGGAGAGGTACAAATCGTGACTGATACAGGCACTTGTCTGTGTCACTTCAAGGACAGAAAACGTATTAGCTGGAAGGTGAGGCCTTATTCCTCCCCAGCTAAATGCCTTCCCCTCAAGGTCTATACCCTCCAGAAAATTTAGCAAACTTACCACTACGATGTGGAAGTTGCTCCTTGAGTGGCCAGAGCTGTTTCACACACATATCACCCTATGAGCCTCTCTCATGCTGAATCTGTACTAAGTTTGCAGTGCCCGTCACGCAGTGTGGTCAGGACAGACATGGAATTCCCATGCTATGTTACAGCCAAAGGTTTGAAACACAAATATAAAGTGTTTATGGCAGGATAGGTGTGAGAAAGTCAAACAAAATCTACCTCTAGGCTAGTGAGAAAAAGATATGTATTTGATGAAGTCATGCCACATGACTAAAAGTATTAATAATTAGCTGAATAAATATGTACCAGGGAAAAATAAATGTATCAAAAATAATAAAATTAAAGGTAAAAAGAACTCTGGATGATTGCTTTATATTTGAAAAGAGTAAATCCCACAAAGCAAATATCATATTGAACTATTATGCATCACATAACATAGTATTGGACTGTAGATATAAAGCAAAAACTATTGGGAATTGGTGAGAAAATAATTGGATCCCAGTAATAAAGGATAGCATTAATATATTTCTCAATCATGACAAGTTAAAGAGGCTAAAAAAATGGGTGAGGAAGTAAAGAACCCAAATAGGTTGGTTAATCAAATGTAAAAGAATCCTTCACTATCCACATTCTTACAATACAAACTCAGGAACCCAATCGATTTAGGTGGCAAAATGTATATTGTATATTAACATTATAAAAAACAATTTCAGTGCAAGCAGCTAGAGCAGGGTAAACTGCCAGTTAAAAAAACATTTTGTACACTCGTGGCTGATTCATGTCAATGTATAGCAAAATGAATACAGTATTGTAAAGCAAAACAAACTAAAAAATAAAAATTAATTAAAAAAAAACACTTCAGCCAAACTTTTCTTTATTCTAAGAGAAGCATCATTTATTCAGCAAGACAGTGAAGAGGGTGGGTTGTTTTATTTTATTTTTTGGCTTTTTAGCCCAGGAAATTTTTTGATGGGATCCTTAAAATGTGAAAAGTGAGCTCCTGTCTCCCTTGCTGTGAAATAATAAGAAATATATATAGTAGTCAGCACCCCCAGTTCCTGACACAGACCTCCTAAAACCCTGTAATTTCCTAAGCGATGGTGGTGGGAGAAACATCTTACACAGGGTTCCTAAATCCCTCGGAATTTCCTAGGTTATGGGAGCATCTTTTGTCCTAATGAGATACTGCTGGTAGGCTCCCGTATGGGGGCTGAATGCCAGAAAGACCAAGCTGCGATTAGAATCTTGGAACTTTCAACCCCACTCTTTATCCTCTGAGGTGGGGACAGGAGCTGGAGGTCGAGTGAATGATCAGTCGATCATGCCTATGTGAGGAAACCTCCACAAACATCCCTAAAGTACAGGGTTGGGAGAGTATGCACGTATCCATGTGCTGGGAGGGTGGTGTATCCCAACTCCACAGACAGAAACTGCACCTGAGACCTTTCCAGACCTCGCTAAGCACCTCTTCATCTGGGTGTTCATTTTACCCTTTATTACATAATAAACTGAAGGACTAAGTAAGTGATTCCTCATATTCCGTGAGCTAGTCTAACAAATTGTTGAGCCCAAGGAGGAGGCTATAGGAGCCACTGATTTACAGCCCGCCAATCATAGATGCAAAGACCAGGACTTGCGATTGGTATCTGAAGTGGGGCCAACCCTGCAAGACTGAGCCCTTAACTTGTAGAATCTGATGCTTATTTGAGATAAACAGAGCCAGAACTGAATTGAATTACAAAGCACCCAGCAAGTGTTAGAGCACTGATCAGCTAGGGAAGGAAAAAGTCAGGCGTTTAGTGTCAGAATGTTGCTAGTAAAGGAAACAAGTGTTTTTCATTTATTTATCAATCCTTATCAGCAATGTGGTGGAAAAAGATGGTGAAACAAGGGATAAACTACCCTGCAGAGGAAGTAAGCAGTGCATTAATAGAGAACGCAGAAAGATGGGAGATGCAGGGACAGGCAGGGGCACTGGGACAGAATATGGCAAAGAACAGAGGCCTAGAGAAGGAAGTGGATAGCGGCAAATTCCCTGTGGTGGAGAATGACAAATAAATTTTGACAATCGTTGATGTCTGACGTTGAACATAAAACTTGTTTCCAGCCCTGTACTATAAATGCCTTCTGTCTACCTCATCCTGTGATTAAAAGTCTGACGTGCAGAAAAGCCTTGTGTTTAGTGGTGCTTTGGGACAATGAAGGGGACAGGACAGTGTTTAGTAAGGGCAAATTATTAACAAAGAGGGCAGCTCCTCTGGGAGGCGGGCTCTCAAGTGTGATGTTCCCAGTATCCGTTTCCTCTCTACCTTTCGGTATGGGAAAGGATGATACTTTCCACTCTCTTCCAGCTTGGCTTTGCTACGTCTTTTTGTGGTTAATAAAATATGGACAGGAGTTCATCTAGAAATAAATATTTTATGACCCTTCCTCCTGCTGCAGCCACCAGCCATTTCCAGATGGTGACAACTCCATCAGCTTAAGTCTCTGAGTGAGGAAGACATGGGATAGGTCCCCCTCACCAAAATTCAATGGACATGTACCAGGAGCGAGAGAGAGATGTCAGTCAATCCAGCCAGTGGAGGATGGGGCAGGGGGAGGGGATGGATGGAGGGGTAATATGAGGAAGGGAAGAATATGTGCTATTACTAAACAACGGCCCATTTTAGAAAATGGCTGCTTATTTGCAGTGATGTTAGTATTTAATCTGGCAGCTTCTAGGGAGAGGCATAGTTCCAGCAAGCCCCAGGGATAACTAGTCGTCTACAAGAAGCACAATTCTCATCATGGAAAGCAATCCAGTTCTAGCTTCCCCAGGAGGGAAGGAACAGATCCGTTTTCTGACTGGTTCATAGCACATCACCTGGCTCAGGACAGTTGCTTCACACTAGGACAGGCGTACAAAGTGCCACTATTTATTGGAGAGGGGGGAAGGAGCCATGACCCGCAGGGGACCAACCTGCCCCCAAGATAGGATACAAAAGGGATGTGCCACATCTTTGTGGGAGAGTGGGACGGGTAGCTGGTAGCTCAGTCGGTAAAGAATCTGCCTGCAATGCAGGAGACCTGGATTCAATCCCTGGGTCAGGAAGATCCCCTGGAGAAGGGAATGGCAGCCCACTCCAGTATTCTTGTCTGGAGAATTCCATAGACAGAGGAGCCTGGCGGTCTCCAGTCCATGGGGTTGCAAAGAGCCAGACACAACTGAAGGACTAACACTTTCAGCTTCAGCAACACCTTTGCGGGTCATGACAGTCAAGGCCCTACCTCTTTCCAGGGCTGGGTGAAGCCCCTCCTCCAACCTGCACCCTTACTTAAGGGGACTGAGTTCTGATGTATACTACAGGCTTTGAGTGACAAAGATGAGTCACTTCATCATGTTCATCAACTGTCACAAATGCTCCATGCTGACTGGGCATGTAGATAAGGGGATGCTACGCATGTGCGGGCATGCTCAGCTGCTCAGTTGTGTCCAACTCTTTGCAGCCCCATAGGCTATAGCCCTCCAGGCTCCTCTGTCCATGGGATTTCCCAGGCAAGAATACTGGAGTGGGTTGCCATTTCCTTCACCAGGGGATCTTCCTGACCCAAGGACTGAACCCAAGTCTCTTGAATTGACAGGCGGGTTATTTACAACTGAGCCACCAGGGAAGCCCATGGATCTTATTATACATGTGTTAAAATGAGAAATCTGCTATAAAATTACCAGTACTACTGTCAGATAGCAGTTCACCTGAGAATCCAAAAATGTGTACTTAAGGAATTTGTTAAGGTCAAAATTGTTACCTCAAGGACTTCCCTGGTGGTCCAGTGGTTAAGAATCTGCTTGGCAATGCAGGGGATACAGGTTTGAGCCCTAATCTAGGAGGATCCCACATGCTCAGGTACAACTAAGCTTGTGCTCCACAGCTACTGAGCCCACGTGCTACAACTACCGACGCTTGTTTGCCTAGATGCTGTGCCCCACAGCAAGAGAAGCCACCACAACGAGAAGGCCTGGCTCCACAATGAGAGAAAGTCCGTGTGCAGCAGTGAAGCTCCAGTACAGCCAAAAATAAAAATTAATTAATTTTTTAAAAAACAACTGTGAGCCATAAAAGGAAAAAAAAAAAAAAGAATCCACACTTCTACTGCAGTGGAGCACAGGTTCAATCCCTGGCCGGGGAACTAAGATCCCATGTGCTATATTGCACAGACCAAAAAAATTATCACCTCAAACTCCCATGTTAAAACAGTTAGTTTCCAAAGTCACCAGTCAGGTCAAAATTGGTTAGTCAAAATTATCCTTGAAGGTCTTGATGGCCGTGAAGAATAGAGCAAGGTTTTGTATGTATTGCCTGACACAATAACATGTACGTGCAATTATATAATATGTACATTGTATGTACGATTCATAAACAGGTACGGGAAAAGTAGAATCTGGTTGTATTTTCACCCTGTCTCTCTGGCAGTCAGATTACCACGAGATACAACTGAACATGAGGCATCTCTGCTCTACAGAAAATGTTCAGTTTCATTGATGGTGGTATTTTGGTTCTCTTTATGCTGCCGCTTGGTACATTACAATCTTTGAGGTAATCACCAACTCAATGGATGTGAGTTTCAGCAAGCTCCGCGAGTTGGTGATGGACAGGGAAACCTGGCGTGCTGCAGTCCATGGGGTCACAAAGAGTCACATACAACTGAGCAACTGACCTGAGGTAATTTATAAGAGAGGATGACCACTTCAAAACTGAACATTGATACAGAAAGAGGAGGAAGGGCTTTTTCTTCTCAGTAAGTGTGTAAAATTGCAAATAAGTCTGTAAAATTCAGAAAGATTTGCAAGGTTTATTTTTTTAAGAACTTGGTTTAAAAAACACAGAAGTAAGGCCTCCTGGAAGCCGTGACTGTAGCTTATTTAAAGTCATCTCTGTGTACAGAAAAGACTATCACAAGTTATTAGAAAGGTTGCAGTGCCTTTCAAATAAAGGTTTTAATGTGCCAAGAAAATGAAGACATTGTCTTTGAATACTCCCTTCTCAGAATTACTCATAATACCTTGGGGAGTGAACTCCAGAATATTGGTTTTTCATAATGAAGTTTAAGGCAAAGTGCTTGTTTAAATATTTCAAATGAAGCAAGAAAGTATTCTAAGTTTATTGATAAGAAACTTAGCTAGATTCCCCTGAAACATAACAGGACTACCCAAGCTTACAGATCTTGTTGGTATTTTTAATAAATTGAATGAGTTTCATCTGGTAATTTAGGGTCACAATATAATATGCTGACAGTTGTTAGCATTGAAACTGAAAGCATGTGGACTAAACCTTCCAAACAAAATGCATTTGACTACTTTAAAACTCTGTGTAAGTATCTGCAGACGTAAAGGCTAAAGAAAAATTTAATAGCATTGTCAAACATTTCATAATATTAAAAGCACACTGACAAAAATTTTCTACCAAACACTGAAGATTTAAATTGGCTGAGTTGCTCATTCAATTATCCCCACACAAATTGAAAACTCTTGCAGAAAAGGGACAAACGCTATTGTTAGATGTTGGGTAATTCAACTGAGGAAATAACATTCAGCAAACACTATGTAAAAGGTAGATGGGAGGATAAATCCAGGCAACATCCTGGCAAGCATGGAAGGTGGAAGCTGATGCAGGAAACAGGCAGTGACTAGTAGCCACAGAAACAGTTGAACCTATACCTGTGCCCGTGGCCATGGAGGAGAGACACTGAGCTGGGAACCCCTATCATTAGATAGTTTCGCCTCCTAGTAAAGCAGGTCAGAGACAGCTCAGTTTCTGAAGACATCTGTGCTGATGGTGTAGGGAGAAATAAGAATCAATAATGAAACAGGGAGGAGAAAGTATTCCAGGCTAGGGTATTAGCATGTGCAAAGGCCCTGTGGTGGACCAGAGCATGGCTACTGCTATTGATCAGTCGCTAAGTCATGTTTGACTCTTTACAACCCCATGAACTGCAGCACGCCAGGCTTCCCTGTCCTTCACTGTCTCCTGGAGCTTGCTCATACTCATGTCCATTGAGTCAATGATGCCATCTAACCATCCCATTCTCTGTCTCCCTCTTCTCCTCCTGCCCTCAATCTTTCCCAGCATCAGAGTCTTTTCCAATGAGTCATCTCTTCGCATCAGATGGCCAAAGTATTGGCGCTTCAGCATCAGTCCTTCCAATGAATATTCAGGGTTGATTTCCTTTAGGATTGACTGGTTTGATCTCCTTGCTATCCAAGGGACTCTCAAGAGTCTTCTCCAGCACCACAGTTTGAAAGCATCAACTCTTCGGGCTCAGCCTTCTTTATGGTCCAACTCTCACATCCACATATAACTACTGGAAAAACCATAGCTTTGACTATAGGGACCTTTGTTGGCAAAGTGGTATCTCTGCTTTTTAATACACTGTCTAGGTTTGTCATAGCTATTCTTCCAAGGAGCAAGCATTTTTTAATTTTGTGGCTGCAGTAACAGTTCACATTGATTTTGGAGCCCAAGAAAATGAAATCTGACACTGTTTCCACATTTTCCCCATCTATTTGTCATAAAGTGATAGGACTAGGTGCAATGATATTTGTTTTTTCAATGTTGAGTTTTAAGCCAGCTTTTTCACTCTTTTCTTTCACCTTCATCAAGAGGCTCTTTAGTTCCTCTTCACTTTCTACCATTAGAGTATTATCATATGGCACATCTGAAGTTGTTGATATTTCTCCCGGCAATCTTGATTCCAGCTTGTGCTTCAACCAGGTCAGCATTTTGCATGATGCACTTTGTGTATAAGTTAAATAAGCAGGGTGACAATACACAGCCTTGAAGTACTATGAGGAATCAAAGGAACATTTATGTGGTCAGAGCAGATTGGAGGAACCTGGAGAGGCCAGAGGGGATGACATGAGGGGAGCCACATGCTGCTGACTCATATTCCTCCATTCAGTCATTTACATTCATTCATTCATCAGTAAAGAGGCTCTTTAGTTTCTCTTCACTTTCTGCCATAAGGGTGGTATCATCTACGTATCTGAGGTTATTGATATTTCTCCCAGCAGTCTTGATTCCTGCTTGTGTTTCATCCAGCCTGTCATTTTACATGATGTATTCTGCATATAAGTTAAATAAGCAGGGTGACAATATACAGCCTTGATGTACTCCTTTTCCTATTTGGAACCAGTCTGTTGTTCCATGTCCAGTTCTAACTGTTGCTTCTTGACCTGCATACAGGTTTCTCAGGAGGCAGGTAAGGTGGTCTGGTATTCCCATCTCTTTCAGAATTTTCCACAAATTTATTGTGATCCACACAGTCAAAGCCTTTAGCATGTCAACAAAGCAGAGGTAGATGTTTTTCTGGAATCCTTTTGCTTTTTCTATGATCCAGTGGATGTTGGCAATTTGATCTCAAGTTCCTTGGCCTTTCCTAAATCCAACTTGAACATTTGGAAGTTCTTGGTGAAAAAGCTGGCTTAAAACTCAACATTCAAAAAACTGAAATCATGGCATCTGGTCCCATCACTTCATGGCAAATAGATGGGGAACAATGGAAACAGTGATAGACTATTTTCTTGGGCTCTAAAATCACTGCAGATGGTGACTATAGCCATGAAATTAAAAGACACTTGCTCCCTGGAAGAAAAGCTATGACCAATCTAGACAGCATATTAAAAAACTGAGACATTACTTTGCCAACAAAGGTCCATATAATCAAAGCTATGGTTTTTCCAGTAGCTATGTACAGATGTGAGAGTTGGACCAGAAAGATGGATGAGCATCAAAGAATCGATGCTTTTGAAATGTGGTATTGGAGAAGACTCTTCAGAGTTCCTTGGACTGCAAGATCAAACCAGGCAATTCTAAAGGAAATCGACCCTGAATATTCATTGGAAGGACTGATGCTGAAGCTGAAGCGCCAATATTGTGGCCACCTGATGCAAAGAACTGACTCATTTGAAAAAACCCTGATGCTGGGAAAGATTGAAGGCGGGAGGAGAAGGGGATGACAGAGGATGAGATGGTTGGATGTCATCACTGACTCAATGGACATGAGTTTGAGCAAGCTCCATAAGATGGTGATAGACAGGGAAACCTGGAGTGCTGCAGTCCACGGGGTTAAAGAGTTGGACATAACTGAGCGACTGAATAACAACAACATTCATCAGTCAATATTTACTGAGAGTCTTCTAGGTGTCAGACAGTGTTCTAGGCACTAGAGGAGGAGATGTACTAGAGGACAAGTAAAAATCCTCCTTTCAAGGAGTTTACATCCTAGATAGATAATAAGTAACCACCTACTTAAGACTCAGAGACGGGTAGAGGAAGGATGGATTGAGAGTTTGTGATTATTGATACAAAATAGGCAAACTATTGTATATAGAATAGGTAAATCACAAGTTCTATTGTATAGCACAGAGAACGATTATATTCAATATCCTGTAATAAACCATAATGGAAAAGAATATGAGAAATGTATATGTATAACTGAAGCACAGCAATTGTAGAACTGTATAACTATGCAGCAGCAATTATCACAACATTGTAAATAATTATACCTCAGTAAAATAATTTTTTTAAAAATCAAGAGTGGTAAGAGCTAAAAGAGGGCAATCACTGAATTGTACACCTAAAAAGGATTAAGATGGGATGTTATCTATATTTTATCACAATAAAAATTTTGAAAAAATAAAAAAGAAAATAGGCTCTAAACAAACCAACAAAAAAGAGGTTGATGTTTTCACTATTTGGAAACTAACATGGTAATAATTGTTTCAAGTAAGAAACATCACTGAAGCTAAATCTACAGGGCAAAAAGATGATGACAAACAAAATGTTTATACAGTCTCAGAGCACTTCCCCACAAGGTAATTAATAATTACAAGGAGTGGATAGTAATGTTACCGTAGCGAAGACTGGCAGAAAACACTGCAGTGTGAACCAGCTGGGAGGATGCAAGGATCACACAGCACCTGGACCTGCAAGAACGCACAGCCTGAACCTAGTCATGAGAACACAGCTGACAGATGCAAACGGAGAACACGCAGCCAAGGAACTGGCCTGGATCCTTAAAAACAGTCAAGGTTACAAAAGATAAAGGAAGACTGTGGAACTATTCCAGGCTGAAGAAGCCCAAAGAGCCATGGTCCTGTAGGGAATACCGGACCAGGGAAAACACTGATTTATTTTGCATAAAAGAATATTAGTGGAACAATGACAGAATTTTAATAGAATTTGTAGATTCAATAATAGGATTATACCAATGTTCATTTTCTGGTTTTAATAATTGCATTTGGTTACATAAAAGAATGTCTGTTTTTAAGAAACACACACGGAAATATTTACAGATAGATGAATTATGTTTATAGTTTACTCTAAATAGTTTTAAAAATTATGTCTGTATATAGATATAAATATATATCTGTATGTTATATATGTAAATACATATATATTGAGAGATAGATGCCCTCTGAAGAGGCAATACTTGGACTGAGGTATAAATGACAAGAAGGAACTAGCCAAGAAAAACCCTGTGAAAGGGCAGTTCAGGCAGAGGGCACAGCTAGTGCAAGGGCCCTGAGGCAGGAAGGCACTTGCTGATTGTAAGGGGCAGAAAGAAGTCTGGTGTGGCTGACGCTAAGTGGGCAAGGGGGCAAGTGCTATGAGATGGGTGCAGACAGGAGTTTCACCTTTTTTTCTAAGAATAACAGGAAGCACTAATGTGCTTTAAACAAGAGGATAGCAAGGCCCAATTTGCATATTGAGAGCTCACATTGGATTTAATGTGAAACACAGAGCAGGGGATGGGGCACAAGAGGGTGAGGGGACACCAGTTGGAAACTGGGGCAGATGTCCACATGGGGGTGATGGGGACGATGAGGGCAATGGAGAAAGTGAAGTCAAAGTCGCTCAGTCGTGTCCGACTTTTATAGTCCATGGAATTCTCCAGGCCAGAATACTGGAATGGGTAGCCTTTCCTTTCTCCATGGGATCTTCCTAACCCAGGGATCGAACCCAGGTCTCCTGCATTGCAGACGGATTCTTTACCAGCTGAGCCACCAGGGAAGCCCAGGGGGAAAATGTAAAAAAGGGAAGCGATGGAGAAAAGTACATGCCTTTGGCATCGTTAGTCAGCAGTGGCACCCCACTCCAGTACTCTTGCCTGGAAAATCCTATGGATGGAGGAGCCTGGTAGGCTGCAGTCCATGGGGTCGCTAAGAGTCGAATACGACTGAGCGACTTGACTTTCACTTTTCACTTTCATGCATTGGAGAAGGAAATGGCAACCCACTCCAGTGTTCTTGCCTGGAGAATCCCAGGGACGGGGGAGCTTGGTGGGCTGCTGTCTATGGGGTCGCACAGAGTCGGACACGACTGAAGCGACTTAGCAGCAGCAGCGCAGCAGGAGACTAACGAATTAAACAGGACACAGTGGGGATCTGGATGTATGCTCTGGTTCTCGTCTTTCAAATTGTGGATCTGGAAGGAACTGAACCAAGATTTTAAGCAAATTGCAAAGCGCCCCTATGTCATCCTTGCTATAGGTTTGCTTTGCTTTCTTTATTATTCCCACACCCCTTTTCCAGACAGGGCCACCAAGCACAGACCAGAGACAGGACAGATTTTTGCTGCTATGGAAGGAGCTCTCAGGAGTATGAAAATTTTACTTAGATGCCAAGGTGTTGGTCTCTCCAGAGGCCCCATCTCCGAGGTTAGCATGGCATTTCTAACATCCCAGCACAAAAGCAGGGAAATGCCATGTGCTGGAGATCAGATCCCCCTCCACAGCCAGACCATCACCTCCAAACACTTCTGTCCAGGGAGAGCGGCTATCTGCGCCCACTAGGAGAACGCCTGTCCCTCCCTCTCGAGAAAGAGAGCAGATACTTTTCGATTATATCCAACTACTCCAAGGGACGTCATTATTTTTATGATTAATCAGTTGCATACACTCAGGGACATATGTCTGGTGGGTATCCAAGGACAATAAAAATACCCTGCAGACAGGAGATAAAATAAGTCCAACCCTGTAGCTGATAGTTGGAGAGAGAGATTAACCAGGTACATTACACAAATATCTCTCCATGTAGACTATGGACAAAGCAAGAACTATTTTAACCTAAGTTCTCTATCAAATCTATTTTTAAAACTTACAGGCTTTGGAAATGGTGGGGGAGAGTTGTAAATAATAAATATCCCCTTGACAGAACTCAAATAATAATGAGCTGGGAGCCTACACCTGTGATTGTCACTCATAAAATAGCATCCAATAAATAAAAAAATAGCTTTTGTGCTTAAAAGGACTATTTCAAGAAGAAATCCAATCAAGCAGGCATATTCTACTTGTGTTTTGAGGCTCAGTTCAAATGTCAACCCCTTGTGAAGTTTCCTCTGATGTCTCAAGCAGAATGAACAGGCCTTCCTCCAAGACGTTCCAGCATCATCAGTGGGGAGTGGAATTATTTATCATGGTAAGTCTCTCTGATGATGCTCTTCAGTACCTAGGATACTGTTCAGCCTCCTTCCCATTCCAGAGCCTTAAAGATGATGCAAAATGAAAAGAATTAGTAGTAACAGGGCTGGAAGCTGCTAACACCAACATGAGGCCAGACACTAAATCCACGCAATCATTCCTTTAATCCTCATAACGTCCTGAATGATGTAGGTGCCACTAAAATGAGGAAACTGAGCAAGAAAAGTGAAGCTGTGTCCAGGGTCATGCTGCTAGTAAGTAGGGACAAGTAGGATTCTAACTCAGCCATTCTTACTCTGTCACCGCCCAGACTGAGATGGGAAGTCGCTGGCCTGAGAGTCACAATACCTGGGGCCAGGTCTTTGTTTGGTAGTTTACTAGCTGTGTAGCCCTAGGATACCCACTTAGCCCTGCTGGCCTCTGGAATGTCCCTGCAACCCAAGTTCCAGGTCCCATCTGCACCTACCAGCGGCACAACTGCCCCCCACCCCAGCAGGGCTTCCCACAGCGAGCACAGCCTGAGGCTTCTGGGTTAGCACTGGAGCCAAATGTTTTTGATGAGACAAATGTTTTTGGATCAATTTACTTTGGCATCACTGAGTGATGACTTTACTCATAGCTTTTGAAGACTAAATGAGACACTGGGCTAAGTGCTAAGAGGCAGCAAAGCTATAGCCAGTGGTCTCTGCATCCCAGCAATGAAGAATTCAGCAGTAGATGCAAACATGGAAGCCAAGCCTCAAGATGACAATGTGGAAATCTATGGCATGTGCTCTCCTATCACGCTCCTCTTCTCCTATCATAACTCGGTGTTCTCCCAAGATGCCTCATGTTCTCTCATCATGCCTCGAGTTTTCCTATCATGCCTTGTGTTCTCCTATCTTACCTTGTGTTCTCCCATCAGGCCATGTGCTTTCCTGTCATGCCATGTCACTCAGGCAAAAGAAACTCGTCCTATCTTCTGCTACATACCCCTCTTTTTATACCTTCTACACACATTTCATGTTCCAAGGGCAGAATCTCTTTATGGGTTGGTGGCTTTGAGCCACTTACAGTTTCAGATTGACCCTTCTAAAACATTACTCAATGATAAACAAATGATTTCCTTTGTACTAAAGGGGATTACAATTTGAAATTCAATTTTTCTTTGTACAGTAAATCAACTGAAAAACTGGGACAAGGGCATTTGCTCCTTTCGGCCACTGCCTTTGTATCACGCTGGCTATGAAGCCACTGTGACCTGGGCTTTCTTAGAAATTCACAATGGCATAAAACTTTTATGAGTTAAAAAAATTGTGACATGTTTTTGCAGATAGGAAAAACAGGTGTTTGACATCCCAGATTGGTTACTTTCCCTCAGAAAGGAGAGAGCTTGTAATTATAGCAGAAAATGGGGAGTTGCATAATCTCTGACTGTTTTCCCCCCAGGCCACTAGGCCCTCACTTGTGAAGAACATTCCTCCTCCTCATCCATCTGCAGAGGTAAGATTAGAAATGTCACAAATTCAAGCAGAGATCAAAAGGAAACCTCTTTTGGAATCTGTTGTTTGTCTCTGTGTCTTTATCTTTGACATTACTGTTTGCTGTACTCATCAGGCTATGTTGGGTTATGCTGCAGTAACTCGCCTCCTTCCTTGCCTCTGTGCTCTGCCTGACCACACCAAGCAGAGGAGGAGGCTCCATCTCCTACAGGAGGCTCCTCATTGCAGATCCGACCTGGAAAAGAAGGCATGCTCCCCTGATGATTAGAATGTGTGGCCACAAGGGGGACTCTCCCACTGATGAGGTTTCTTGAGCCACAAGGCAGCATCTATTGTCTCTGAGAAGACAGAAGTCTCTGTCCGTTCACTGATTTAAATGTTGGCCAGAAGAATTGGCGATGCTTCTACAGTGTGTTCTGAGTATATTACTTTAAACATGACAGCTATATATTTAAGGGATTTGGGCTTGTTAGAAACGGAAGTTCCAAAATCTATTAGCGCACAGAGAAGAAATGAAATTAGCTTAGGAGTACAAATATACACCAAGCCATTTGATAATTTAAAAGTGCAGCTTGGCGCCATACAATTACAAGTGCTCTTCAACTGCTTGAGTAGTCCTAAGTGAAAATGTTTGGCAGGATTAAACATGGAAGCTCATGTTGCTGCTGCTGCTGCTGCTGCTAAGTCACTTCAGTCGTGTCTGACTCTGTGCGACCCCATAGACAGCAGCCCACCAAGCTCCCCTATCCCTGGGATTCTCCAGGCAAGAACACTGCAGTGGGTTGCCATTGCCTTCTCCAGGAGGCTCATTCTAAAAACCTGAAATTCCACAGAAAGCATTTTCTTGTGAAAGACAGTAGGGACAAATTTTTAACAAGGGTGATCTCCTGGTCACTAATACCATGGGGAACTGTGTGTGTGGCAGTCATTGCCAGCTGCCTATGCAATGTTCACCCCTTCTTTCTTCCTAACAGAACTTCAGTGTTATCCAAGATACAATGTGCACTGAGCTAAGTCACTTCAGTCCTGTCTGATTCTTTATGACCCTATGGACTACAGTTCACCAGGCTCCTCTATCCATGGGATCTTCCAGGCAGGAATACTGGAGTGGTTTGCCCTGCTCTCCTCCAAGGGACCTTCCTGACCCAGGGATCAAACCTGTATCTCCTGAGACTTCTGTATTGCAGATGGATTCTTTACTGCTGAGCCACTGGGGAAGACCCCAAGGTACAATGTGCCCTCCAAACCTGCATTTCTCAGCTTTCCCTGAAGCTAGAAGCAATTATTTGATACAGTCGTAGTCAATAATGTGTAAGCAGAAATCTGCTGGGAATTTCTGGGCAAGTGTAATTTCCTGATAGAAATGCTATCCCTTCCCCCTCACCACTTCTGCCTCCTCCTCTCTGTCTAGAAGGCAGTTGAGATATTGGAGTAGCTGGTTTATAAACTTTCAAGAAAAAGAATACCACCATGACAGGGGAGAGAGACAGAAGGAGCCTGGCACATTGGTGCCATCACGAGCCACTGAACCAACTGGGCTGCTGAACTCTGACCTTTCTCAGTAAGGGATATAAACCCCTACTGGACTAAGCTACTGCAGTTGGTGTCCTGTTCCATGAAGATGGAGGCAATACTCCATCGACATAGTGTATTAAAACAAAGAACTCCCTGTCCAATCAAATTTGGGATTGGAAGGGTAAACCCACGTCCTTGTTACAGAAATTTTCCCAACAATGTGTATCCTAGATGTGTGATGCTTTGAGAGAAGGATAAAATATAGGATCCTCCAAACTCTCTAGACCATGGAAACTTTTGTTCCATGTAACATTCCCTGAGAATAGTGCTCTACCAGGTATATTTTGAGAAAGAGTGATCAAGGACCTTCTTCCCCCAACTTCTCACCCCCTCCCTCCCTCCTGGGCTAAGGAAACAATATGTCTTTGTGGGGCATCCAAGTATAAATTCTTAGCAAAAGTTAAGGTATAAGATCATTTAACTTTGCATGCTGGGTTGAATAGTGAGCATCTCCCCAAAATTCTATGACTGTGACCTTATTTAGAAATAGGGACTTTGCAGAAAGTTAACACAAAGTCATAATGGATTAGACTCAATCCACTAAATCCAGTGGTGGGATTGTTGAGAAGGAAAAGGAGATTTGGACATGTACAGGCACAAAGGACACACAGACACAGAGGAGAAGGCTATGTGATGATGGCGGCAGAGCTGGGATAGACATAGCTGCACGCCAAGCAGCACCCAGGATTGTGGGCTCCCAGAAGGAGGCAGGAAGAGGCAAGCAAGGCTCCTTCCATTCGAGGCTTCAGAGGGAGCAGCTGGCACCTTGAGTTCAGACATCACCCCCCAGAACCATGAGAGAATAAATCTGTTATTTTAAGGCATCCAGTTCGTAGTACTTTGCTAAAGCAGGAAACTAATCTACTTTGCAATATTATAACAAAGTTTAAATTGTCATAATTTTCCCCTGTATCCGCCCCCAGGGCTGAAAATTAAGGATCAAGATGGCGACCTGGCCATCTAGAGAGCCGGCCTCAGCCCGCCCATTTCCTCTACCATATTTTAAAGATTCTTGAAACGGATTTATATTCTTCTTGTCTTTTTTCCTTGAAATCAACTAGCCTCTTGAAAACTCTGCCACTTTAAAAAAAAGGGGGGGGGGGAGAAGTTGACATTAAAAAAAAAAAAATGCCCTAAAGAGCAGCTTGTCAAGAACCTGGATTTGCAGTAATTACAGCTATGCCCTGGGTGAGTGCCTTGGCTTCTCAACTCCATCTGCCTGAACCAGTGACTTGGGGCAGTGGGGGGCTGGGGGGTGGGACCATGAGGCAGGGAGAGTGGACTAGTAGACCTCTATGGCCCTTCCACCTTGATAGGCTGGAATTCCAGCCTCAATGTTTCACGTATGTGACATCTGATACATGTTACTTGGAAACATAAAAGACAGCTGAGTTCGTTTATATATAAAAATCTTAATCCCTAGGGTATTTCTTTTAACTGAGCCAGAGAATGCAATCGTATGTTTGGGGTAATGTTTGCCTTGGCATACGGATTCTTTAGAGACAGATGTGATAGGAATGACTAGGTAATGAACGTGTGTCTTCCTTTCTTATCCTTAAAAGAAACTCATACTTGAAAAAAGAATTACTCAAAACGTTAAAAAAAAGTTGTTATTTTGAAAACAAGTTTACTAAAGATTTCCTTTAAGATAAACAACAGAGCAAAATTGTAATTTAACCTGCTCTTTCCACCCTAAACAACCCAAGATCCTCATACTGTCTTCACCTGAACTGCCTTCCATCTACCTGACTATGTATGTTGTCATTTCCTGAACCCCAGCTGCTTTTCATCATACTTTGAAAACGTGATAACCAACACGGAGAATGATACTCTCTAAATTGAACAAGGCACAGGAAACCTAGGAAAAGTATACACCTTGGTGCTTGAAGGTCATTTTCTCAATGTATCCCACAGGTTACAGAAAATTCAGTGATGTCATGAGAAATGAAATAACACAAGGACACATAAGACACAGTGTCTGCAGAAGGGGCATCATGATATGTAATTGTCAGACAAAAATATTTCAAAATGTTTTAAATGCAAATAGGCCTTGTCAGAAATGGTCTGAGGAAGCCAAAGAGGCTATAAATTCTGTAACACGCACACCCTTTGGACATTTGCCTGTGCACATTTGCAGTAAGATTTGTGCTTTACCAAGGACACAGACACCTCAAAGTAAGACCCTTTCTCCTAAGTACCTAACTATATCAATAGCACTGTTGGCTATCATGTTGACAACAAAGGAGAAAAATGAACTAAAATAATGAATTAGGCTTTTTAAAGTAATAAATGGCAGGTCTAGGTAGAGTTACCTAGTTCTAAGTTTTTCTCATCCAAAAACATGCAATTAATAATCCCATTAACCGTGTAGGGTGATCATAATTAGAATGGTGGTGGTGGTTTAGTTGCTAAGTAGTATCTGACTCTTGCAACCCCATGGACTGTAGCCAGCTAGGCTCCTTTGTCCATGGGATTCTGCAGGCAAGAGTACTGGAGTGGGTTGCCATTCCCTTCTCCAGGGGATCTTCCTGGCCCAGGAATTGAACCCAGGTCTCCTGCCTTGTAGGCTTTAAATGTATGGCACTGTCATAGTTCACTTGGGCTGCTTAGACTGGGTGGCTTAGAAACAGCAGAAGTTTATTCCTCACAGTTCTGGAAACTGGGAAGTTCAAGATCACAGCACCCGCAGATTCGGTGTCTGGTGAATGGCCATTTCCTGGTTCATAGACAACTGTCTTCTCGCTGTGTCCTCATATGAAAGAAGAGGCAAGGAACTCTCTGAAGTCTCTCTGAGGTCTCTTTTATAACAGCACTAATCCCCATGCACAAGGGCTCTGCCCATTTGACTTAATCACCTCCTAAAGGTGCCCCCCGCCCCAACATCACCACATAAGGGATTGGGTTTCAACATGAGGCTTCCTGGGTGTCATCAGTAGTAAAGAATCTGCCTGAAGAGACACAAGAGATGCAGGTTCAATCCCTGGGTCGGATGATCCCCTGGAGCAGGAAATGCAATCCACTCCAGATTCTTGCGTGGAAATCCCATGGATAGACGAGCTTGGTGGGCCACAGATCATGGGGTTGCAAAGAGTCAGACCCAACTGAGAGCACCTGTACACACATGCGCATATGAACACTGGGGTGACAGAAACATGCCTTCTGTAGCAGTTATTAACAAAGTCCAACATGTGGAATATACTCAGTAAATGCCAGCTACCACTAACGTTATGGAGCCAAGCATAAAGATATGGGATACACTTTAGAGGACTGAGCCAATGGCATTTTCTGATGGACTGGATAAGCAAGTGAAGGAAAGATAGAAACCAAGGACAATTCCAAGATTTTTGACATGAGCAACTGGGAGGATGATATAATGCAGAGAAAAGTGGGTTTGAGGAAAGAACTCAAGAACTCTAACAGGGTCATGTGAGGTTTGGTGTGAGATGCCTCTAGGACATCACATGGAAATGTCAAGGAGACAGTGGGATTACAAATCTGAAGCCTCACCACCCAATACCGCTCAAAAGACCAGCAGTGCCAGCATCACTCAGGAGCTTGTTGAAAATGCAGAACCTTAGGGCTTTCCTGGCAGCTCAGCCAGTAAAGAATCTGCATGCAATGCAGGAGACCCTGGTTCAATTCCTGGGGTGGCAAGATCCTCTGGAGAAGGGATAGGCTACCCACTCCAGTATTCTTGGGCTTCCCTTGTGGCTAAGATGATAAAGAATCCACCTGCATGTAGGAGACCTGGGTTTGATCCCTGGGTTGAGGGTATCCCCTGGAAAAGGGAACAGCTACCATTCCAATATTCTTGCCTGGAGAATTCCATGGACAGGAGAGCCTGGTGGGTTACAGTCCATGGGGTCACAAAGAGTCGGACATGACTAAGTGACTTCCATTTTCACTTTTTTCACTAGGCCCCAGACTAATAAAATCAGAATCTGCATTTTAACAAACTCCCCAGGCGATCAGTATGCACATTATAGTTTGAGAAGCACTAAGCTGGAGATCTGGGGAGAGAGAGACTTTGGAGTCATCAGCATTTAATGGAGTGTGAAGCTAAGACCTGGATGAACTGTCGCACGGAGTGTATAGGAAGACTAGGTGGCCCGGGCTTGAGCTATGGGGCTCTTCACATTTAGAGGTCTGATAGAGGGTGAGGGGAGCCACACAGAGGAAGACAAGGAACAGTCAGTGAGACTAAAGGAAAACCAGTGGAGAATGGGTTCCTGAAGGCCAGAAAATAGAATGCTTCAAGAAGTGGTCAGCTGTGTTGAATGCTGCTGATGCATCAGGTAAGATATGAACAAGGTAGAGGTGGTTATGGGCTTCCCTGGTGCCTCAGACAGTAAAGTCTCCTGCCTGCAATGCAGGAGACTCAGGTTTGATCCCTAGGTTGGGAAGATCCCCTGGAGAAGGGAATGGCTACCCACTCCAGTATTCTTGCCTGGAGAGGTATTTAGATTGCAACATGGAGGTCATCAATGACCTTGACAAGAGCCATCTCAGTGGTAAAGAGAGGGCAGGAACCTGAGTGCATAGTGCAGAAGAGGAAGCCAGACAGGGAGCAAAAGCAACTCTTGCAAATTTGCTGAGAACATAGAGAAAAGGAGTAGTAGCTGAGATGTGTAGGTAGGAGCTACTGGAGCATGCCTGATTGCCAAGGGGAATGTTATAAATGAGAGAGGGAGAGAGACAGAGAGGAAAGCAATTGATTCAGAAAAGGGAAAGACCAATTGCTAGGGAGGTATTCTGAGGTGAGAGGGAAGGGGCGCAGAACATGGAAGCCTCTGATAGAAGCAGGGCCGCTCAGCTTGTTTCTCCATGAAGTCAGAGGCACCCAGCAAGGTGGATGGGCTGGGGAGGGAAGGCGATTTAAAGAAAGGAGGAGTGAATTAGTCATTTTGGAGAGTGAGAAAGTAAGCGACTCGGGACTGCCAGGTTGTCAGGATGCTTTTTTGAGACGTTTGGCTATGCATTGAAAAAAAACCTCACGCTTTCCCATAAAATGCTTCATTCCTCCAGAAAACTTCCTGCCCTAATGCATAAGCCATCAATTACGAGAAGTGCATTTTCTCCATCCATTCTCATTATTCCCATGAACATTTTATTACGTTAAAGGTCACCATCAGCAGAGCAAGGCTAGACAGGAATCATTGCAGAGCTGCAGCAAGACAGTGATACAAAAGGACAGATGCCTCCTGTCCCCTCCGTGAGATTTATGGCTGGGGGTGACACAGGAATCAATGACATGAACACACAAGATGCCGCAAGAGAGAAAGTTTTTCCTCCTCATCTCACGATTCACAAGAAGAGCTAGGAGATCCCTCACGAGACGAGGACATTGGTAAATAACACCAGCTACTGTTAATTGCCTTTAATTAAGTTTTGAACAAGCCCCAAGTCAATAATGCCTCCGTGGTTACCGCCCGTCCTGCTTGGAAACCAATCTCCTTGAACACTGGATAATTCTTTGCAGCACCCTGTAATTCAGCTTCACATACCTCCCTTTCTGTGGTCCCCAAATCCCAAATCTAAAACCTGCCTCTCCCCTGACCACATAGCTCTCACAGCACACACGTCACACACGCACTGCCTGTGCACAGCGTAGACTGTCCTCGTGCCTGACAGCCACCTCCATCTATTTCCAAACACCCCACTTGGAAGATGCACCCCAGTGGGCTTCAAACACCCCACTGCCTTGGGAGAAAACACTCTCCTGCTAGACTTCTCATCACCTCTCCCTTTGGCTACCCTCCACCACTCTCCCGGTCACTCCCCTGGTTCGCCGACCACTTCAGCTCCTTCCTCCAGAGTGTCTTCCCCTCCAGTGCTATCCTTACTCATTGCTGATGATTTCCACTCCAGTCTCCACAGCCATGCAGTGATCCACCCAATACCCCACCTCACATTTTCTCGACCTCTCATGCCAATTATTTCTCCTTTCACCCCAGCTTCAGCCACTCATTCCCATGGGCACATACCTTACATCTTGCTGTCACCAGCAAGAACACCACCTCCACCATCTGGAGTTCACACCTTACTCCTTGACCACCCCCTTCCTGTCCAACTACTCAGATACCCCTCTACAGGAATTCAGTGTCTCCAAGACCCCCCACTCACTTTCTCTATCTACCTACTCCCAAACTCCACCCTTCACATTCCTCCTTATCTTGCTTAAATGAACTACTCCAGCTAGGTGACCACACCTTTGCAAAATGCCTCTGTCCCTCCGTCCTCCACTATTCTCATGTCACAGAGCCTCCCTTTTGGTCAAACCCTACACGACCTTGCTTCCAGTGTGCATCTGGGCAGTTGACTCTTGCACACAACCACGCTGACATGACTCATTTCAAAATTCCCTCCACATCTTTGAAATGATCTCTTAACTTTGCCAGGCAACCTGCCCTTCCCCTGTACAGATGCTTCAAGGGAATCATTTCCCACCTTTTGATCTCTCCTCAATTCTCCCCCAAGCCCACCTCATCCCACTCTCAGCCAATGGTGTCATCTCAAATAGCATAATGAAATGCTTGCAACCAGCCAGCATTTCCTCATTCTCAACCCAGTCCCACTAACCCCCGTGAGTCAGCTCAATACCTCCTCCCCAGAGAGGCCTTCCCTGGCCACTCTGGTGAAAGCAGCCTCCTCTGGTCTCTCTCTCTGTGGTTACCTGAATTTATCTTGTGCATAACAATATCAGTGCCTGGCACCATTCAGTTGATTCGTTAGCAGGTTTCGTATCTTTCTCACCTTCCTAGAGGATGATTTTCTAGTTTGCTCCAGCATTCCCAACACCTGGAACAGTAGCTGTGCAGTGAGGGTGTTTAGTAAACCCTTCTTGACTGACTGATATTCATAGTTAAACCACACAAACCTACCTACAACTGTGATAAATTACTCATTGTTGCTAGTTTACCTCAATCGTAGTTAAAAAAAAAAAAAGTGTATCATTGTAAGATGCCCATAACATAAAATTTACTATCTCAACTGACAGATCTTAAGAGTAAATTTCAGTTATATTAAATACATTTATAATGTTGTGCAGCCATCACCACCATATACTCCATAAGTCTTCTCATCTTGTAAAACTGGAACTCTGCGGCCACTAACAATAACCACCCATTTCCCCTACCCCAGCCCCCGGTCACCACTGTTCTTTCTGTCTCTGATTCTGACTGCTCTCAGCCCTTCACATAAATGGGATCATAGAGTATTTGTCTTTCTGCGACTGACACGTCCTCAAGGTTCATCCATGTTGTAGCATATGTCAGAATTTCTTTCTCTCTAAGACGGAACATTATTCCACTGTATGTATAAACCACATTTTCCTTGTCCCTTCATCCACAGATAGACACGTGAGTTGCTTCCATATTTTAGTTAATGTGACTAATGTTGCTATAAGCATGAGTGTGTCAGTATCTTTTCAAGTCCTTATGTCAAAAAAATTTAAATATCCATTTCCTTGAATATCTTTTATTTAACTCTTCCCCCTTCCCCCAGTTAACAGTAGGGCTGCCATCTGGGCTAAAAGTCTCTATTTTAAAGAGGTATTTATTTAGTGACTAAAAGTATAAAGACAAGAACTTGAAGTAAGCAAATTTTTTTAATGGAATCAATATAATGGCTTTTTATAACTGTCTTCCTCCCTTCCTCTCTCCCTCTCTAAGGAGCAGCCCCTCATGGTACAGACCACATCATCCTCCAGAGAAGAGTTCCAGAAGCAGCCTGTGGTGGAAGGAAGGATCAGGTACCCCAGCTGACATCACTCCCTGGCATCACCTTTCTCTAAGCAACTCTCCCTCCATGCCCCATTCACTCCCCTGTTATGTTTCTGCTTCCCCTTTGAGACTAGGGAAACACCCTTTCCCGCTTACCTTTGAACGGCAGAGCACAGCTGACATTTAAAAGACAAGAAGAAAAAAACAGAGCTACTGTGGCATCTAAGCAAATGAAAAGATGTTTAGCAGCATTGATCATCAGGGAAATGCAAATTAAACACACAATGAGATACTACCCCACACCTATCATGATAGATAACATTTAAAAAAAAAATAACAATACCAGGTGCAGAGCTACTAGAACTCTAATACGTTGCTGGTGGGGATGCAAATTGGTACTGTCATTTTGTAACCACTTGGCAATTTTTTTTTATAAAGTTAAGCATACACTTACCATACTGCAATCCCACTCCTAGGTATTTAACCAAGAGAACTGAAATTTTATGTTTATATGAAGACCAATAGGCCAATATATACAGTGGCTTTATTCACAAACATCAAAAACTGGAAATATCCAAATGTCCTTTAGTGAGTGAATGGGTCAAACAAATTGTGCTACAGCCATCCAAACAAATATTACTCAGCAATCAAAAGAATGGACTACGAACATTTGTAATAATATGGATGAATCTCAGAAAGATTACACAAAGTGAAACAAGTCAGACACAAAAGGCTCCACTGTATGATCTCATTTATACGTCATTCTGGAAAAGGTAAAACCAAAAACAGCTGCATGGCTGTCAGGGGCTATAGGTGAGCGGAGAAGATTAACTTCAAAGGGCATGAGGGCATGTTTCTATATTTTGACTGTGGTGGTAGCTACATGACTGTATGCATTCATCAAAATTCATAGAAGTATACGTCTAAGGAAGTGAATTTTACTATACATATATTACATATAACATACATAATATCTTAGTAAGCTTGCCTTTTTTTAAAAAAGCACAAGTAAGTAAAGTAAAATGTGACCATCTGTATTTTACTGGGAGACACAATAGGAAATAATAACAGCAACACAAACAGCAACAGAGCAAGCCATTTTTAAAGAACTGGTTTCCAATCCTACAGCACAGCCTTCCAGCCTTGAAAGAACCTGAATATCATCCAGTGCTTTGCCTGGCATTTCTAGGTTCCTTTCCAGGTGCCACCTAGGAGCCAGACAAGCATCCATTTCAGATCCTCTTTGAAAAGGGCACAAAAGACCCCCTGATCCACAGCCACCTGGGCCCTCTGATTGGCAGAATCAAAATAACTGACATCCTGGAAGGCAGAGCCCACCCTGCTCCCTTGCCCACGTGCCTGCCCTACACCACCTCCCACGTACAGCAGCAGACACGTGACAAAACTGTGTGATAGTGTACCATGGGGATTACAAGCAGGAATGGAGACCTTCTCAAAATCAGAGTAATTCTGAAAGATTATTTTAACAGGTAATGGAGAACCTCAAACAGGAGAGACACAAAGCTAGGTACAGATCAGACTGTGGACTTGCTCTGCAAATCAAAGCCCCGCTTTCCTGGCCCAGCTCCTCATTTCCCAATGGACTTGACCTTTCTTGTGGCTGCAGTCACCCATCCATAAAATCTTGATGAGCCCAATTCACAGTAATAAAAACAAGGCTCTCTTGCATAACTAAAGCTATAGATCTGCTTTATAACATTGTCAGCTTAATTAAGGATTACCTTCTGCATGTCCCAGTTGCAGAATTTATGGATTTTTGTCCCACTATTATAAGTCAACTAATAGATTTATCATTTAACAGTGTTCTCTAGCTATTTTCATTTTGTGTTTGAAGTTGACTAATGTTTAACATCGTGATTAAGATGAAAGTTTCCAATTTTAATAAAAGAGCAAACAGTACAAAACAGTAGACGTTCTTTAATTATGGAAAATGTTGAAAATATACAAAGCTCTCTGCACACGATAATGAACCCTAAGTACCTATCACCTAGCTTCAGAGTTTGGAGAAGGAAATGGCAACCCACTCCAGTGTTCCTGCCTGGAGAATCCCAGGGGTGGCAGAGCCTGGTAGGCTGCTGTCTATGGGGTCACACAGAGTCGGACACGACTGAAGTGACTTAGCAGCAGCAGCAGCTTCAGAGTAGATTGTAGTTTGCCCAGGAGAGACCTGGATATGCCTCTTGTTCCCTTGTAATTATTAATAACACCTCCTTTAGTTCTAAAAAGTGCCAGTCTCAGTGATCAGTTACACTCAACCTCAACAGCTGTCAACTCATGGGCTACTTTAGTTCACCTCCAACCCCACCATCCACCACGAAAAAAAAAGATTCTGTTGAGACAAACCCTAGACATTGTATTACTTCCCCCATAAACATGATAGGCTTTGAAAATGAGATTTTAATTCTTTGACAGTCTTAACTTAATATAGCTTCACTCAGAATTAAATATAACAAATAGTGGCTTCAAAGCTGGTGACAGTTTTACAGCCTGTAACTTTAACAGAGTTAAGATAGATGAAGTAAGATTCCCAAAACTGTTTTCAGTCTTGACGTTCATTGCTAAGGCTGAAAAATGAAGCAACAATTTCCAAATAAAATGAACACATAGAGACAATTGGAATTTCTTATGCCTTATAATTCCAGATTTACTTTCCGAACAAAGAACTGTTGGCACCCCCAAGTCCTTCCTTCTCAACCAGGTTAAAAAAACAAGGCCAGCAGCCCCTCCCCTGTGAGACTACAACCCATTACTTTCAATGAAAGAAAGTTAACTTACTTTCTCTGTGACTTCTTTACTTTCTGGGTCTATATCAAATGTACTGTCAACTCTGACAAATGGTCTTCCGTGGCACTTGGGCAACAACTGTGATACAGGTTCCTAGAAGAACTTTTTATCTTCTCTTCATTTTTATCCCAATCTCTTTTAGACTATTAGCCAAGCTCTTCTTTCTAATTTGCTGTTTCCACTTTTCTGGAGTAGCTAAAGAGAAACAACTGCACTCATAAGAATTGTGTACAAACTGAATCCTAATCATTTTTGAATAGAAGAATGCATCGATGTTTCTGGACTGTTCTAGATAGCAGAAAATATTGGAGTTGAGTTGATAAGTACTGTACAGATTTGAAAACATTTTTATAACAAGAAAAAGCAAATCTCACCAGGGTTTGAATTTAAATCACGGCCACGCCAATAGTTTACTATGCATGACTTGATTGAAAATTAATGTCCTTGGCTAATTCAAGATGGCAAGCTTAATCCCACCATGTTTCTCTCTCTTCTTGGACTCCTTAAATTGATCATAAGGGAATAAAAATACATAAAACCCACAATGACAAAGTAAAAGCATATCATTAACAAAGAAGAGATTTCAACAGGTTTCTGGAGGACAAAAAGCAGATGGAAAGCTGGTGACTAATGTTTGAAAGCAGAAGAAGCCTAGATTTCAGGGACAGGATATGGAGCCAAGGAGGCAGTTGATCTGTCGGTCAGAGCCCTAACAGTGTTCTGGATTCTGAGATGGCCGGTGTTATGGGGGGGCATTAAAAAAGAGACTAAACACAAGGGCACAAATGCAGTCTCTACATGGAGGAGCAGACCCTGCCCGTCCCCTCTCCCACCCCCAACACACAGTGGTTCACAGCCAGGCACCCAGCTATAGTTACCTCTGTATGTCAAAACAGTATACCCATACTTCTGTTTCCGAATTTATCAACTTGACCTCTGAGTTAGTCTTCTTAGGAAACTGTCTGCACTGCAGAAGGGGAACTAGAGCAGCTCTGATGGTACTGGTGCTCTCAGGGTAACAGAATCCATTTGAACATCCCCCTGGAAGCATTTTCCACTTAGTGGTCCAAGGGTTGAGATATTGGAGCCCGTGAGAAAGAGATGAAATCCTAGCATGTTACTTATCACGCAGTGAGCATATCAACCCAGTTAGATAATGAACACTTTAACAGTTTTCATCTTTTAGAATTACCTTATAGACAAATCATAAGGACCAGCTATGATGATGGAACAGTCAGTCAGTTCAGTGGCTCAGGCTTTGCAACCCCATGGACTGCAGAACACCAGGCCTCCCCGTCGACCACCATCTTCCAGAGTTTGCTCAAACTCATGTCCATGGAGTCGGTGATGCCATCCAATCATCTCATCCTCTGTCATCCCCTTCTCCTCCCGCCTTCAATCTTTCCCACCATCAGGATCTTTTCAAATGAGTTAGTTCTTCACATCAGGTGGCCAAAGTATTGGCACTTCAGCTTCCGCATCAGTCCTTCCAATGAACATTCAGGACTGATTTCCTTTAGGACTGACTGGTTCGATCTCCTGGCAGTCCAAGGGACTCTCAAGAGTCTTCTCCAACATCATGGTTCAAAAGCACCATTTCTTCAGCACTCAGCTTTCTTTATGGTCAAACTCTCACATCCATACATGACTACTAGGAAAATCATAGCTTTAACTAGACAGACCTTTGTTGGCAAATAATGTCTCTGCTTTTTAATATGCTGTCTAGGTTGGTCAGGGCTTCCCTGCTAGCTCAATTGGTAAAGAATCCGCCTGCAATGCAGGAGACCCTGTTTGTTTCCTGGGTCAGGAAGATCCGCTGGAGAAAGGATTGGCTAACTGCTCCAGTATTTTGGGGCTTCCCTTGTGGTTCAGTTGGTAAAGAATCCACATGCATGCGGGAGACCTGGGTTCAACTCCTGGGTTGGGAAGTTCCCCTGGAGAAGGGAAAGGCTACTCGCTCCAATATTCCGGCCTGGAGAATTCCATGGACTGTATAGTCCATGGGGTCACAAAAGAGTTGGACACGACTGAGCAACTTGCACGTTCACTTTCACTAGGTTGTTCATGGTTTCTCTTCCAAGGTGCAAGCATCTTTTAATTTCATGGCTGCAGCCACCATTTGCAGTGATTTGGGAGCCCAAAAAAATAGTCTGTCACTGTTTCCATTGTTTCCCCATCTATTTGCCATGAAGTGATGGGACTGGAATGAATTTCTTGATTTTGATAATGCAAGTAAATGCATGACTAGAGGGAAGGAAGAAGTGGGCAAAGAGAGATAGTAGTGATACCCTTATCTCACAGAGTAGAGAGTCAAGTGACCCTTGTCAACCAACAGTCCATGGAATGAGAAACCTGGTTTTAGTAAATGCATTGACTGGTGTGACAGGTATGATGAGAAGAAAGCTAGAGAGGAGATGTAGGTGTGGCCTAAACTATATCTTGACTTTCACGGCAGAAATTCACTACATGATGATCAAAGCTGATAAATTCAGAAACAGCAGTATATGCACATTATTTTGAGATACAGAAGTAACTATAACAGAACAGAAAGCACAGCTAAAATTGGTTTGCCTGTGGATAGAGGATTTGGGGAAGGGCAGGGATTGTTGCTCTCGGTTAGAAGTCCTTCAGTTGCCTTAGAAACAATAAAAACTGAGGGACAGATGACAAAGGGAAAATAATGGTATGTTTTATGAAATACAAGAAAGAAAGTTTCAACAATATAATATGCAGTCAGAACAAGCATGGAATGGGTTAAGCTGGATGCTGCATAACTATGGTAACAGATGTAGCTAATTTAGGGCACAAATGAGGGTGTCGGAAAGATCTAAGAGAAGCGTAGTGCAGAGAGGGAAGAAGAATAAATTCTAAATAAAGGAATGCTGAGATAACCAGGATAGATGTTCCGCCACCTGGCAAAAGTAAAGAGGGAAAGAACTGAAGCTGCCCCTATTTTTCTGATGTCTTTCCCCATAGATGTTTAAAAGTAAAAGCCAACAGATTTTTACATGGGTGTCATACAGGTAAAGAAAGCAAACATAATGGTATTATACTCGATAAAATAATATAGAAGAAAATCATGTCTGTTAAATAAAACTGTCTTCATAAAGTCCCCATGCATTTCAAAGTTTAATAACTTCATCTGTTCTTTGAGAAAAACAATTTATAAATGACATTTAAATGCACAAGGATTGGCTTTCCCTTCAATAAAATGATTCACAATTGAGCATATGCAGTTAGCTACACCTTTCAAGATTCCAAAGAAAAATAAAAATAGGAACAAATTTGCATCACTTTTGGTTACCAGGAAGACTGCCATCCACGCAATAGAATCTGTGAGGAACTCACATCTTTGTAACATTGATTCTTCCCAACCAGGAACATGGCATTTGATTTCTGGAGTAAATATTAGTAGTTCATATTCTGTTTGAAAACTGTCCATTTTATCAAGATTTTCACATATGTTAGGATACAATAATGCACAGTGTTTTTATGATTTCAAATCTCTTTTTCCTTCCATATATCCTTTCTAGTATTGTTAATTATTTTCTTTTAATTAGGCTTGCTAGAAGTTGTCTATTTGGTTGGCTTTTTAAAAGAGCCAGCTTGCCAGATAAAAAGTAGGAGGAGGGCACATAAGGAAGAGCCTGTAGGGGATGGGTGGAGAAGGGGAATGTCCAGAAAGGACAGAAGGGGAATGTCCAGCCTGCATCTCCAAAGAAGGAGAAGTAAAGCAGTCAGGTAGGTAAGGAGTTTGGGGTTCATTCTAAAGGAGTGACAAGATTGGATTTTTGCTTTGGAAAGATGGAGGGAGGGAGGTCAGGCTCTAAGTGGGGAAGAGAAGCGGGAAGCTCTGGAGAAAGCCGGATTTCTAGCTGACAGTATGGCTGACTGAAACAGAAGCCCAGGCAAATTAGACCAGCAGGATGGAGGGCAGCCACATCAACGTAGGGACCAAAGTCTAGCTGAGCTTCATGGAAGTTACAGAATTGGAATCGCCTCAGGACAAGTGGATGACCTGTGATCTCTCCTCACCCTGACACCCTCCCCTCTTTGGCCTAATATGGCTACCAGCCCTGAGGTTCCAGGTCCTCACGGGTCCATGCCTGGTCCAATCAGCTCTCTGTGTGGGAGGATGCAGCGGAGGGGGTCAAATGGCCCTTAGTGCTTCTATTCACAGAAACCCAAGGAATTTGCTACTTGGCTTGATCAAGTTTTTTCCAGACACTTCCACGCTGGGCCCAGGGAAACTATTCCAAATATGATATAGTGCTTAGTCACTCAGTCATGTCCCACTCTCTGCAGCCCCATGGACTGTAACTTTCCAGGTTCCTCTGTCCATGGGGTTCCCCAGGCAAGAATACTGGAGTGGGTTGCCATTTCCTTCCCCAGGGGATCAGCACTGAAATTTTTTTTCCAGCAACCACATCCTAAATTCTCTGGCCTCCAGGTCCTGCACGGGTTGTTTGAGAATTGAGGGGGGGGGCAATCAACTAAGTTAGGGATATTTACTGCTGGACCAAGTGGCATGTATCTATGTATTTATGTATCTTAATTTTTAGCGGCAAGTGTGCACTTGATGCAAACCAACGTGGTTTGCAGCTTTACTGGGGGCTCCTTGGCACATGTCAAGACTGGATGCCCTGTCACTCCAGGTAGAAGGTGCTGATAGCACACCATAACCCTCCAGGCCTGGCACATTGAGCCTGGGGACCATTCTAGGAGGTAACTGGGAGAACATGCCTGCCTCCTCCCAGGAGGTGCCTTATTGAATCATGGGATGGATACTGCAGGCTGGCACCATCTGCACCATCTCTTCTGGAGAGGCCTGAAAGAATCTGGGCCTATGGTCTGTTCTCTCCCTGTTCTCTAAAACTAAAATAGATCTGTCTTCCTTTGCCTGGCACTATCCCAGTGTTTGCACTGAAACTGCTCCATCCCAGGAGTCCTAGGCAATCAGGATTCTAAGTAACACACTATCAAATATAATTCTGTGTGTGTGTCTGTATAAATGCATATGTCTTTGATATGTGCATATCAACAGGAAAGCTATCAAAAGTATGATTATAGTGGGAGACTAACATATTTCTTATAATCTTTGACAGATCATAGGTATGAAGAAAATTTTAAAATAGATTTGAATATAACCAGTAAACTTGTTTTAATCCAAACAAACATTGTACTCCACAGAGAATAGACTTTCTTTTCACCTCATTCAATAATATTGACAAACCTTTCATTTGTAGTTTATCCTAGAAGATAGACCAAGATGAATTTTTGCTGGAAGCTTACCACTCCATAGATGCTCTTTTGAGTTCAGAGGATTTTGATGCTGTTGTTAAAGACAGAGGCAAGCTTTGGTATTACTGCCTTAAAATTCTTTCAAGCTAAAACTATGTCAGTCAAGGTATATGGAGTCAAATTTGGGGCCACAATCTCTCTTCTGGAAACTCAAAATTCTATTCCAAGAATCTTGGGTCTGTCCTTGAACCCAATTCAAAATGCTTGAATTTTATAGAAATCCTTTTTGAAAAAAAATCTTATGAACCAAAGGTTGACCTAAATCACTTTATTAAAATATAACTTAAATATGTACATTCAAAAAGACCAGTTCTAAATACTTAAACTTTATAACTTTTATATAAGTAGAATGCAAAAATGAATGTGGAAATAAATGCAACTATCCAACTTTAAAATGTCAAATTAATAAAATTTATTTACTGCAACAGATAATATTGTTTTGATGAAACT
The DNA here is from genome assembly GCA_006408695.1 of Aepyceros melampus. Taxonomy (NCBI): domain Eukaryota; kingdom Metazoa; phylum Chordata; class Mammalia; order Artiodactyla; family Bovidae; genus Aepyceros; species Aepyceros melampus. The sequence continues at coordinate 78,267 of SJXQ01005537.1, read as the reverse complement.
AAAATACCATTTGAGTTTAACAACAGAAAGATCAGCTTCAGATCTAGTTACTACATGTTCACGCTCAATTGCTTCAGTCATGTCTGGCTCTTTGTGACCCCATGGACTGTAGCCCACCGGGCTCCTCTGTCCATGGAATTCTCCAGGCAAGACTAGTAGAGTAGGTTGCTGTGCCCTCCCCCAGAGGATCTTCCCAACCCAGGGATCAAACCCACGTCTCTTATGTCTCCAGCATTTGCAGGCGGGTTCTTTCCATTAATCTTAACTACTGGAACACCAGGGAAGCCCTACTACAAGTTGCTGCTGCTGCTGCTAAGTCACTTCAGTTGTGTCCGACTCTCTGCGACCCCATAGACAGCAGCCCACCAGGCTCCCCCGTCCCTGGGATTCTCCAGGCAAGAACACTGGAGTGGGTTGCCATTGCCTTCTCCAAGGCATGAAAGTGAAAAGTGAAAGTGAAGTCGCTCAGTTGTGTCATTACCACTACCTAAATATTTACTTCAATGTACCAATGCAGACAATACATAAATGATATTAATATTAATATCACAAAACAATATTAATAACCTCAAAAATGTGTTTCCTACTTGAAGATAATCAGGTATCATAATTTAAAATCCTGGTATCAAAAAAGAATGGATAGGACTTCAGGGGCCCAGTGGTTAGGAAACCACCTGCCAATGTAGAGGACACGGGTTGCCTGTACATGTCTTAGGGCAGCTGAGCCCAACTATTGAACCCACACTCTAGAGCCCCTGAGCTGAAATAAGAGAAGCCACTGCAATGAGAAGCCTGTGCAGCATAGCACAGCCCACTCACCGCAACGGCAGAAAGCCCAGGTGCAGCAATGAAGACCCAGTGCAGCCCTTTATAACAAATAATAAATATTTTTAAAGGATGGATTTGTATGTTTATGTATAACTGAATCACTTTGCTATCTACCTGAAACTAACACGACATTGTAAATCAACTATATTCTAATATAAAATAAAAATTAAATTTAAAAAATTCTGACACCAAACCATCCTGGCACACTTACATAAATGAAGTGCCTTTCATTAATAAAAATAGTATGAATGCTAACATTCATTGAACATAGTTTTTCACTTGTAATACCTCCAGTCCTCACAGTCTTACTGTGAAATCAATGCTGCATATTTATCCACATATTATCATAGGCACAGAGAGGTTGAGTAACTTGTCCCAAGTCTCACAGCTAAGAAGTGGAAAAATGGATTTGAAGTCAGGCTGTCTGGCTCCTCTTGACCATTACACCAAATTGCTGGTCTCATTGCTTTGGACATAAGGTACTTACTGAAAAATTACTAAATCTGCATTAAATCAAGATCTAATCCAATTATTCTAAAACCAGCAACAGCAACTTTTTCCTTGCATTTTTACTGCAACACCTGCTGCTAATAAATTGCTGCAACTTGGTCCATGCCAAGGTGGAACTGGCAGGAGAGCTTCACTCCTGGCCAGTATAGCAGTGGTCACCAGGAGCTGTTCTTTTCAGTCTAGCAAACCTGTGCCCTGTGTGGACTGACACACACACATGCACACACACCCATCTCAGTTTAAACTCCCCTCTCCCTCATCTGTGCTGTGGCCCAGCCACCAGGCCTGCCCCTGGCCCACCTGGGAAGACACAGAGGCAAACAAAGGCCCCAGCATTGTTTTGGGGGTTGCCATGAAGATTATCTAGAACACAGTTTTAATATTCATTATGTAAGATCATCACTGAAATAAAGCCACTACATTTTAGAGAATACACAAGTCCCTCAAAATACAATATTCTCAGAACCCCAGGGGTTCAAGAGATCTGTGGGGGTGATATCAGGATCCCCCACACTAAGGGACACTCTAAAAATGGCAAAGTGAAACCCATCTGACAAGGACATTATTTCAAACACTGCTTCATACCTGAAAAATGTGCTCTTCATACCTAAAAAATTCTGCTCTTAGAATCAAGAATGGTTATGCATCTCTGCAGAAGTTTTTATTCTGTGTTTTTATGTTTGGACGTCTGACATTTTGTATTTCATGCTTTTCCTGCACAGCTCTTCTCACATCTTGAACCAGATATTCGTTTGAGAGATGTCTTCATGAATGTCCATCTCTTGCATTTGGCTGTAAGTCTTGTCAGGGCAGAGACCACATCTGTCTGCTTCATTCCTTTTTTCCCAGTGCCTCACAGAGCCTGTGGTCCTGAGTGAATATTTGTTGAGTGAATGAGTCCATGAACAAACAAAGCCCATGAACCATGGGCTTGTCAACTTCCCTTTTTGTATGAGTTGCTAGAAAGTTCGGAGTTGGATTTGTTTGCCCCTCACATGTTTGCCTGGTGGTTCAGATGGTAAAGAATCTGCCTGCAATGCAGGAGACCCAGGTTCAATCCTCGGGTCAGGAAGATCCCACGGAGAAGGGAATATCTACCTACTCCAGTATTCTTGCCTGGAGATTTCCACAGACAGAGGAGGCTGGCGGGTGACAGTCCATGGGATCACAATGAGTCAGAAACTACTGAGCAACTAACACTTTTCCCTTTTCACTTTCAAATATTTGTATTTTCACATTAGCCTCATTCTTAACACAATTTTATATCTCTACCTTTAGTTTCCTTTTTCTTTCCCATCTACTTCTAAGTCTGTCTTGCTGTATTTTATGAATCTCTGTAAACTGTCTTAAATTCCATGTAGAACGAGGCAGGTGATAAATATATTTATCGGAGTCTTTCATAAGTATTCAAAATCTTCACCCTAAATCCTCTGCCAACAAACACATAGATCACCTGCAAACTCTTAAGAAGAGCTGAGTTTTACTAATTCCAGCACCATGTTGAAATTTAAAGTAAATTCAACTCAAGCTTAGAAAACACATACGATGTGTCATTTCAGGCAGTTTTATATTTTGTATGTGACAAGCACATTTCTAATTAGGTGAGATAACTGGATGGACAAGAAAGAATATAGGGCTCACTACAGAAATGGTATGGATTGTGGATCAAAGGGTGATATATCTGTAGTGGTTCTTGAAAATGTATGGACATCATGCTAATAATGAAAAGCTTTCTTTTATTGTACCCTTTTAGGATCGGGGATGGGGAGTGAAAGTAAATTGGGGCGTCTGGGCAAGATGTTGGTCCACAGGCAGAATGAAGGTAGAACATTATAAAGTAGAAATATTAAATGGCTTAAATCCCTTTTTAAAATCTCTAACATATATTCTTCCTATGTCGATGGGAGGGGTGACTTGCAAGTCTGAAACTTCACAGCCATTTTCCCTGGTCCTATTCATTTATCATTTAAAGCGCTTTCACTTCAAGTGTTACCAACTATTTTCCCCTTAAAATGAAACATCATTTTCAAATGCCATGTATGAAGATGTCCCTCATTGCACAAGTTCAGCGTCTCCTGTGTCTCCACCAGACACACACCCTACATGTGAAAGGAGGGTGTCCACCTTTCCCATCATTTGTTCCTGCCAGGACGCTGGAAATCCCCCATTCCAGGTTAATCAGAAAGCACAAAACGTCCCTTTAGGAAACTGATTTGATTTCTAGTATTTATAAGGCTCATTCGAGTCCGTTGAATCTTAGCCAACAAACTGCAAAAGGGGGGAAGAGTGGGCGTGAAAAAACAGATGGGTAACAATCATGTGTCAAAGATAAATGACAATTTTCAGAAGAATTTGATAGGGTGTGGGCTTGGGGCTTTTTTTCCCTCCTCCTTTTCCTGTCTCTCTCTCTCAGTCCTCTCCGTCTCTCTCTCTCCCCATCCTACCCTCTTTTTGTTCTTTTTTTTTTTTTTTTTTTTTTTTTTTTGTCTGGGGGTGGAGATTAGAGAAGAAAAGAAAGGGGGAGAAAAGGCAAGACAATAGGCTAGACCCGAGCGCCTGATCAGCATCCTAAAGCAATCTGCCCCTCCCTTCCTCCCCAACACCAGGTAGGCTGGCAGTGGTCGCGATTTCAAAACAAGCAGACGCAAGCCCCCGCCTCCGGGTGGAGCGTGGCCGCCTACTGGGTGCGGGAAGGGAGAGGAGGCGAGGGAGGCGATTGGAAGGAAGACAAACTGTGATAGATGGTCCGGCTGGCCTGATCTCCTCGGGGACAGTGGCCTTTTTCCCTCCAAAGTGGTGCGGCCACGTAAAAATTCAAACCCATTGGGGTCGGCTCACGTTCCAGCGCCCCTGCTCCCAATGCAGGCAACTGCCGACGCCGCACCTGCCGACCCCTCAGCCACCGCGGCGCCGAGGCGATGGCGAGGCCGGGGGAGCGCGCCTAGCCCGGCCGAACGCGCCGGGCGGTTCCGCGGAGGGCGGCGGCCCAGAGAAGCGAGAAGGGAGGGGCGGCCCCATGAGGCGAGGCTTGCAGCCCGCCAGCCCGGCGGGACTGAGAAGAAAGCCCCACCTGGCAGGCGCTGCGCTCGGGGCGCGTGGGTCCGGTGGTCCCCAAGCAGAGGCCAGCGGTGGGCAGCCCGCTTCCCAAAGAACCTCCGATGTTTCATCAGCAACAGAAACCTTTAGGCATAAAGCACAGCCGCGGGGAAGGGCTGCCTCGCAGACGCACTCACTGACAGACGCTCACCGACCTAGACCAACCTGCTCCCGCTCGGTGGAAGGATGCTGTAAGGGTCGCAAATTCGATTAAAATAAGCAAAACCAAGCCCAGCCCACGGCGTCCACTCCCAAGACGGGCTTACCTCCTGCAAGGCATCTTCTCCATCTCTGGTCCTCGGCTGCGGGTGGTTGGGGGCTTGTTTTGTTGGCTGGCTTTCTTTGGAAGAGCTGCTTGATAAATGCGCCCAGCTAATCTGCAGAGCAGTGTTTTCTACCCATCCTGCAGCCGCGCACTGGCCAGAGCTGCCTGGAATTCCACCAGCAGCGCAGCTTCTCCGCGTCAGTGGTAATCACAGACAACAGAGGCTGCCACTCCTTGACAAAAGGCTTTCGTTCGCGCTCGTCCCTTACAGCTCTGCTGTCAGAATCAAATCCATTTCCCGCACGAGGCTGAGAGGAAATGAGAGCTCTCCCGGCCGAGTGCGCTGACAAAAGGACGCTCGGCGGCGCCCACAGCGCCCCCTCTAGCGGGCCGCTGCCCGGCCGCCCGAGGGCCGCGGTGCTGCAGTGCCCCCGCCCGCTCGCTGCGCTGCCGCAGTCCCGCCGCCCAGGCCCTCTGCCCACGGCCACTCCTGCACCACGAGCTGCCCGGAACAGGCAATGTGAAGATGCTGTTCCTAGGAAGGAAATCTGAAACATGAGCTCCAATGGAGGTTGCATCCTCTTGGGAGTAAAAAGAAATAGTCTTTTTTTTTGTCTAAGGACCTTTTGCTTTAGAAGATTAATTATATTCGTGATTTTAATAGCAAATGATTGATTGTTTGAATTTAAAGCCAAAATTATCCTGTTGTAATGCTGACTCCATTTCCCACAAAGGCAATGTGTTTGTCCTTGCCGGACCCTCTCGGATTATGGACGCACCTCTCTCCAATTCTCACCACTTCTTCCTCTCACTTCCCTCCCCAGTCTCCCACCCTAGGGGGAACGGGTGTTTGGTGAATGGGCAACTGGAGGGAGAAAAAGAATACTTGGTTACAGTCTGCCATTGACTGACTAGCTGTGTGACCTTGCTGAAGGCACTCAAGCTTTCTGGGCCTTTCTGGGTCTTACTCTGTAAGATGATAGGGTATAGCTAAGACACCTCCCACTGCTGCTTTCTGACAGTGTTTCTCAATGTGGAGCCTTCAGAGAGTAGACATGTCAAGACCTAGCTTGGAACTTAGACCCCCCTAATCTCCATCAATTCCCCAAAGCTCCCATAAATCACCATTCACACTAGGTATTTGTAAAAACGTGATGACAGGCCAAGTATAGCTTCCAGAAAAGCTTCTGCTCACTGCCAACCAGATCAAGGCCTCTTGGTTCCCTCAAGATTCTGGGGTACCACAGCCCCATAAAAATTACCATACCCTGTGGTGTTGGAGAAGGCTCTTGAGAGTCCCTTGGACTGCAAGGAGATCCAACCAGTCCGTTCTGAAGGAGATCAGCCCTGGAATTTCTTTGGAGGGAATGATGCTAAAGCTGAAACTCTAGTACTTTGGCCACCTTATGCGAAGAGTTGACTCATTGGAAAAGACTGTGATGCTGGGAGGGATTGGGGGCAGGAGAGAAGGGGACGACCGAGGATGAGATGGCTGGATGGCATCACTGACTCGATGGACGTGAATCTGAGTGACCTCCGGGAGATGGTGATGGACAGGGAGGCCTGGCGTGCTGCGATTCATGGGGCGGCAAAGAGTTGGACACAACTGAGTGACTGAACTGAACTGACTGAACTGAACGCAGTGTTGCTGCAGAGTCAGCATCTCTGGATTTGGGCCCAAGAACCCAGACATGTGAGTTCACCTCCTGCAAGGCATCTTCTCCATCTCTGGTCCTCTACTGCTGATTGTTGGGGGTTTGTTTTGTTGGTTGGGTTTTCTTTCAGGGATCTGCTTAATAAATGCACCCAGCTAATCTGCAGAGCGATGTTTTCTCCCCATCCTGTGTGTCTGTGTGTGTGTGTGTGTGTGTGTGTGTGTGTAGGCTGCACCGTGCGGCACGGATTGTCGTTCGTGTGTGTGTGTGTGTGTGTGTGTGTGTGTGTGTAGGCTGCACCGTGCGACACGGATTGTCGTTCCCCAACCAGAGATGAAACTCGTGCCCCCTGCACTGGGAAAGTAAAAGTGAACGTCGCTCAGTCATGTCCAACTCTTGCGACCCCATAGGCTATATAGTCCATGGAATTCTCCAGGCCAGAATATTGGAGTGGATAGCCTTTCCCTTCTTCAGGAGATCTTCCTAACCCAGGGATTGAACACAGATCTCCTGCATTGCAGGCAGATTCTTTACCAGCTGAGCTGCCAGGCAAGCCCGTGGGAGCATGGAGTCTATTCCTAGTGACTCTTTGAACACTAACATATAAGAAATGTCACTGTATGTGAGCTGCTACTGACATAGATAGGAAAGGAGAAAACGCCCACATAACAACCCAAAGACACCTGGCAGGCATTGCATTTCAGATAACAGAGTAAATTTTATCTTTCTGCTCAGCTCATCCAGCCCCTCCAGCCCCTGGTCTCTACTTCTTCCCCACTCAGAGCTTCTCATCTATTCCCATTTCATCTTCAGAATCACTGAATCACAAGCTTCTTCCTATTCCATTTTCTCATCAAAACCTGCTAGAATTACAAGCAGCTCAGCCACCAGGACCTGAGGTCTTTCTGGCCAGATCCAGGAAACAATATGTTTATTGAGACACTTCAGGCAACTGTGCACTATTGGTGCCGAGCAATAATGTGTGGGAAGTTGAAAATGCCTTCTCCGGAGCCCTGGAATCACAGGTACGGTAGGCCCTTTTCTGAAACAGAGCCCAAAAACGGAATAGAGAGTTTTTGTTTAGCCCAGAAGTAGCAGGTTTCATAAATTCCCTTGATCATCACCATCACTCAAAAATTTCTCTTCCTGGTGTGTTAGTAAGCTTTCTCAAAGTAATAATAGCGAACTCTTTTTGGCTCTTGCCATTGTTCTGAGAGCTTTACATGCATTTTTTACTCATTTAATCCTCACACGAATCTGGCAAGGGTGGAAATAGTGCTACCCTCTTTAGTAGATGAAGAAATTGAAGCCCAGAGAGGTTAGGTAACTCTCTCAAGGTTGCACAGATAGTGGATGGCCAAGGCAGGATGCAAACTCAGCAACATGGCTCTAGAATTGAGCCCTAACTTCTATCTTGCACATGCACTCTCAGAGGGGGCAAAAAATTGACTTTAAAAAGCAGAACTAGTATAAGATACTGATAAAGTCCACAAGGCTGATTCACTCTCCTTCCACCCACCAAAAAAAAAAAAAGATTCTGCTTTGATTCTGCTCTTCTAGCCATCATAGAATCTAAAAAAATAAATAATAAACCCTCCAGTTTCTCCCAGATGGCATCTGAATATGATGAGTGCTAGTTCAGATGTCAGGCTTCAAACAAGACTTCATTGTATTAATTTCCATATTAATAGCCTATATGGAAATTTTAGTTGAAGTTCCAGAAGTTGTCACTCAATTCCAAATTCACTTTAAAATCCAACAAAAGGAACCAGAACTACTTGGCTCCATCAAGTATCATCAGAATTCCAAGTTCTCACTTGCAGAAAGCTCAAGATGCCTGGCTCTTAACAAGGATAGAAAAGTATAGGAGACTCCATGACAGACCCAGAAAATTACATTTGGATAGCCTCCAGTAGCCAGATAAAATTAGACTTTCTAACTGATATGCAATAAAATTATTTCTAATCTTCAAGTCTCTTGATGAAAATGTTTCTAGCCAGCAGTAACTTGTAAAGAGAGTGGATGGCAGTGTAACAGACACCTGCCCTGTCTTACAGACCTACATGGCAAGGAACCAAGGGTGTTATCTGAAAAAAAAAAAAAAAAAAAGCTAGAAACTGAGGCCATCAGCCCAAATATCCGGGAGGAAATGAATTCTGTTGATAATCCCATCACCTTGAAAACAAGCCCTTCCCCAGCCAAGCCTTCAGCTGAGACCCCAGCCCAGATTGACCCCTTTATTTCTGCCTGAGAGAAACCTTGAAGCAGAGGGCCCAGCTAAGTCATGCCCAAGAAACTTCTGACCCACAGAAACTGTTATAATAAATGTGTTATTTTAAGTTGCAAAGTTTAGGGTATTTTGTTGCTCAGCAATAGATAACTAATCTAGGACTTTAGCACGTTAGGCATTCTATCAATGGCCTTCTCCAGAGCATGCTGGGGGTGCTGGAGGAATGGACACCCCAGAGAATCGGCTCTCAACCAGTGGCCATCAGGAGTTAGTGGATGGAGAGGCCGACTCCTTGCTTCATAAGTGTGGGGAGGACCCCTCTGAGGCACACTATGCACCGTCCCCCAGCATGACTGAGCCCCTCACTCAGTCATGCCCACAGCATCCCCGCTCAGTGTGCAGCTTTTATAGTCTGGCTTTTCTTCTCTATACAATTTTCCCACTCCTCGACTGGTGTTTCCTGGAGCTGCCTCCCAAAGAAACTATAAATTATGGCCTACTTTTAGAGAAATTGAATGTAAGATAGAAGAGAGCAGGGAAAGATGGTGCTTTCAAAGCAAGCTCAGTGGTAAACTCTAAGTCTAGATCTCTTGAAGACAACACTCTCCCAACAAGAGTAAGTTCAGCCAACCCTGTAGCTGAAGCCGCTGTGTAAAGAGAAGGAAGCTGGGGATGCCAAGCTTGGTCCCATGGACTGTGTGACTTCAGGTAAGACTCTGACCTTAGGGCCAAGCTGTAAACTGATGGTAACAGCACTTGCCCTCTTGTATGGGCTGAATTGTGCCCCCAAATCCCTGTGTTACAATGCTCAGCCTTAGTACCTCAGAATGTGACTGTTTTGGGTGTTAGGGTCTTCAAAGAGACAATGAGATAAATTAATGAAATAATTAAGATATAAAACTAGGTTGTATGAAAGTGCAAGTCACTCAGTCGTGTCTGAATCTTTGCAACCCCATGGACTATACAGTCCATGAAATTCTCCAGGCTAGAACATGGGAGTGGGTACCCTTTCCCTTCTCCAAGGGATCTTCGCAATCCAGGGATCAAACCCAGGTCTCCTGCATTGCAGACAGATTCTTTACCAGTTGAGCCACAGGAGTGAGTCTTAATCCAATAGGGTGCTGCCTTTTTAAGAAGAGGAAATGTGCATACAGACTAACATGGGGAGAAGACAGTCATCTACAGCCCAGGAGAGAGGCATCGAGAAAACAACTCTGCTGACACCTCCATCTCTTGATCTCAGATGAATTTCTGTGGTTCAAGCCCCCCAGTCTATAATACTTTGTCACAGCAGCCCCAGAAACAAGTCCTCAACCACCCAGAGTTGTCATGGAGACCAACTGGGACAACAAGTTAAAGTACTTATTGGCTTCCCTTATAGCTCAGTTGGTAACAACTTTGCCTGCAGTGCAGGAGACCTGGGTTCAATTCCTGGGTTGGAAACCTTTGCCTCTATGCACCAGTGTCAAATCAAATCTTGGAGACAGAGTTTTGCTTGAAGCAGAAAATAATAGCTTTATTGTTTTGCCAGGCAAAGGGTGACACAGTCAGCTCCTGCTCCTCCAAAATAATGTGTCCCAAACCAGGAGGATTTAGTGAGGAGTTTTACAGCAATAGTTCAAAGGTAGGGCTGCTGACAAGATTAAGTTGTGTGCAGGGCGTGCTCTTTCTAATTTCAGGTAATCTTGATGAATTTCTCTAGTTCCTTCAATCTGGCCTCAGGTGGTCTTCTCTGGTATGAAGAATGCTGTGCTGTTCAGTTGCTAAGACATGCTCAACTCTTTGTGACTCCATGGGCTGCAGCACGCCAGGCTTTCTTGTCCGCCACTATCTCCTGGTGTTTGCTCAAACTCGTGTCCACTGAGTAGGTGATGCCACCCAACCATCTGATCCTCTGTCATTCCCCTCTCCTCATGCCTTCAGTCTTTCCCAGCATCAGGGTCTTCTCCAGTGAGCTGGCTCTTCACATCAGAGGGCCAAATTATTGGAGCTTTAGCATCAGTCCTTCCATAGAATATTCAGGGTTGATTTTCTTTAGGGTTGATGGGTTTGACCTCCTTGCTAGCCAAGGGACCCTCAAGAGTCTCCTCCAGCTCTCTAACTCAAAAGCATCAATGCTTCAGTACTCAGCCTTCTTTGTGGTCCACCTCTCACATCTGTATATGCGTGCAATGCATGTGTGCTAAGTCTTTTCAGTTGTGTCTAACTCTTTGTGACACTATGGACTGTAGCCTGCCAGGCTCCTTTATCCATGGGGTTCTCCAGGCAAGAATACTGGAATGGGTTGCCATGCCCTTCTCCAGGGGATCTTCCCATGGACTGAACCCACGTCTCTTGTGTCTCCTGCAATGGCAGGCGGGTTTTTTACCACTAGTGCCACCTGGGAGGCCCATCCATACATGACTATTGGAAAAATCATAGCTTTGACTAGACAGACCTTTGCTGGCAAAATGATGTCTCTGCTTTTTAACACACTGTCTAGATTTATCATATCTTTTCTTCCAGGGAGCAAGCATCTTTTAATTTTGTGGCTGCAGTAACCATCCACAATGATTTTGGAGCACAAGAAAATAAAATCGGTCACTTTTCCCCCATCTATTTGCCATGAAGCGATGCCATGATCTTCGTTTTTTGATTGTTGAGTTTTAAGCAAGCTTTTTCACTCTCCTCTTTCACCCTCATCACTGGGCCTTCAGTTTCTCTTTGCTGTCTGCCATTAGCGTGGTATCTGCATATCTGAGGTTGTTGATATTTCTCTTGGCAATCTTAATTCTAGCTTGTGATTCTTCCAGTCAGGCACTTTGTATGATGTACTCTGCACATAAGTTAAATAAGCAAGATGACAATAGACAACCTTGACGTGGACAATAGACAATCCTTTCCCAATGTGGAGCCAGTCCATTGTTCCATGTCTGGTTCTAGCTGTTGCTTCCTGACCTGCATACAGGTTTCTCAGGAGGCAGGTAAGTTGGTCTGGTATTCCCATCTCTTGAAGAATTTTCCACAGTTTGTTGTGATCCACACAGTCAAAGACTTCTGAGTAGTCAATGAAGCAGATGTTTTTCTGGAATTCCCTTGCTTTTTTGATGATCCAGCAGATGTTGGCAGTTTGATCTCTGGATCCTCTGCCTTTTCTAAATCCAGCTTATATACCTGGAAGTTCTTGGTTCATACACTATGGAAGCCTAGCTTGAAGGATTTTGAGTATGGCCTTGCTAGCATGTGAACTGAGCACAAAGGTGCAATAGTTTGAAAATTCTTTGGCATTGCCTTTCTTTGGGATTGGAATGAAGAATGCTAACATCTTCCATTTGTTGGGTTTTAGTTCTATAAAGAGCTTAAAGATACTGCTATGTGTATCCCTTAAGGTGGAACCAGGACCCTGCCCCAAGGCTGCAGTATAGTTTCTTGATTGCTCCCTCCCTTCCCTGGTTACCAACTGTTTGAATATGCCCTAGGAAGTCAGGGAAGGTCCAGGAGGCTGGAGTTTATTCTTCACAAGAAACAGGGGACACAGAAAGGCTACCATGCCCAGGTGGTCCATGGGGCCCTGCTCAGTATCATTATTACAGATTAAAACAAGGACACCAGCAACCATTACCCCATCCACACAAGGGGAAAACCACACAGAGGGAAGAGGAACAAGATATGATCGGTGTGGAGAGGCCCCAGACTCCAGAGGAAAGGCAATTCTTACTATAAAGTGCAAGCACTTGGCTAAATTTTATTCTAGTGTTTGTCAAAGGTAGAACTTGCAAATAATGCCCTTGGATACTTAGCAGAGGAGACTTATAGGCAAAGCATTGAAGGTGCAACCTGGGTCCTCCTTACTGCTTATAGTAAACGCAAGAGGTGAGAGATGAATTAAAGGAAGAATTGTTAAACAAAAAGGAATCAGACTTTAGAAACTTAGAAAATCCTCAGCCTCTCTATATTGTAAAAAGTGAGACAGGTTTCTCTGAAGAGAGCCCTAAGGGTGTAGGTGAACAATTGTTTGATTAAGAGCTCATGGATGCAATTCATAGATTTAACCATCTCAGCAGAGGCCAAGAAAAGAGACGGGATTATGTAGCAGAAACTAGTTGAGGCACCCCATCATGTTAGCCCTTGAAAGTGAAAGTCGCTCAGTCGTGTCCGACTCTTTGCAACCCCATGGACTATACAGTCCATGGAATTCTCCAGGCCAGAATACTGGAATGGGTAGCCTTTCCCTTCTCCAGGGGATCTTCCCAACCCAGGGATCGAACCCAGGTCTCCCTCATTGCCAGCAGATTCTTTTCTAAAATTTTCAAGACTGCTGAGCCACCAGGGAAGCCCTTATCCAACCCTTATTCTCTCTACCCATTCAACCTACAGATGTTTGTTCTCCCTTTCTTTCTTGCCTAATTGCACTCTGAAAATGATTGCCATCTAGCTACACCTAATGTTTACTCCTCTAGGACAACACTCCCTAACACTTCTTTCCTCTGAGAGTGTTCTTCACTCCAGAAAGAATGTCATGGAACAATGACCAAAATTCATACATCAAAGCCCTACTCTTCACTGTGACTGTACTCAGAGACAGGGATTTTAGGAGATCATTAAGGTTGAATGAGGTTGTAAGGGTGGGGGGCCTTCACTGCAAAGAAACTATCCTCCAATTAAAAATAAATTTTGACCCAAAGCAATCTACAGATTCAATGCAATTCCTATCAAGATACCAGCAGTGTTTTTCACAGAGCTAGAACAAATAATTTCACAATTTGTATGGAAACACAAAAAACCTCGAATAGCCAAAGCCATCTTGAGAAAGAAGAATGGAACTGGAGGAATCAACCTGCCTGACTTCAGGCTTTACTACAAAGCCACAGTCATCAAGACAGTATGGTACTGGCACAAAGACAGAAATATAGATCAATGGAACAAAACAGAAAGCCCAGAGATAAATCCACACACCTATGGACAGCTTATCTTCGACAAAGGAGGCAAGAATATACAGTGGATTAAAGACAATCTTTTTAACAAGTGGTG
>SJXQ01005537.1:11167-64544 GCA_006408695.1 Aepyceros melampus | reverse complement strand
GACAAAGGAGGCAAGAATATACAGTGGATTAAAGACAATCTTTTTAACAAGTGGTGCTGGGAAAACTGGTCAACCACTTGTAAAAGAATGAAATTAGATCACTTTCTAACACCATACACAAAAATAAACTCAAAATGGATTAAAGATCTAAACGTAAGACAAGAAACTATAAAACTCCTAGAGGAGAACATAGGCAAAACACTCTCTGACATAAATCACAGCAGGATCCTCTATGATCCACCTCCCAGAATCCTGGAAATAAAAGCAAAAATAAACAAATGGGATCTAATTAAAATTAAAAGCTTCTGCACAACAAAGGAAACTATAAGCAAGGTGAAAAGACAGCCTTCTAAATGGGAGAAAATAATAGCAAATGAAGCAACTGACAAACAACTCATCTCAAAAATATACAAGCAGCTAGGCAGCTCAACTCCAGAAAAATAAATGACCCCTTTCTCACTTTCTTATTAACTGCTTCTGCTCTTCTAGAACCACACTTTTCAGTGGTCTTGTCTGTAATTTTATCAGGTCACCAAGAATGTTTCCGACTTCTTTAAATTCAGCATCTTCATAAATTTTTAAATTTTGCTTTACACTCGACATGCATTCTAATTACATGATATTGTTTGGGTTAAGCCAAACCACTCAAGTATGACACGGACTCAATGAGGTAGAAATGAATATTAGTGAAAAATAGGGAAGGGCTGTTTGAGTTGTCACTAAATAATTTATTCATTTGTGAATATTTTTCTTTTTTTTTTTTTTGCTTCACTAACCAACCTCATAAGGTTGAAGATTTTAATAAGCAAAAATCACATAAAGAAATCTTCATACTTCTGATTTATATTCTCAGTCATAATCTGAAAAAAGTCCTATAGATCTGAAAAAAACAAAGATAATGAAATCAACTTTCTTCCAAAATGAAAAAAGTAGAGCTGTGAATGGCTTCTCAATTGCTGAGCCATCTAGAATTTGCCAGTGTTACTAATGATCTGAAAGAAAATGAAAGCCATGTTGCAGTTTGTGAGAGACCTTTGAGCTAGAGGTGGGGTGTTATCCATAAACTGCAATATTAGAATGAAATCACAACTTCCCTCACCCCAAAAGGAACTGAAGCCCTTGCCCCACCCTTTCTCAATTCCAGTTTGAGATGTCAGTCAGCATCTTGGCAGCAAAATCACAAAATGTTACACCTTGTAAAATAACTGACAGTCAGTCAGTCAGTTACTGGATATCTACATAATTGGGAGGAAAATCTGTTTAATTTTCTTTCATAAAGATTTGTACTAGGCAGAGAACAGACTTGCGGTTGCAAGTTGGGGAGGGATGAATTGGGAGCTTGGGATTAGCAGATGCAAACTATTATGTATAGAATGAATAGACAACAAGGTACCACTATCTAGCACAGGAACTATATTAAATATCCTGTGATAAACCATAAGGAAAAGAATGTGAAAAATGTGTATGTATGTACATACTTATGAAAGTCTTAGCTGCTTAGTCCTATCCAACTCTTTGCGACCTCATGGACTGTAGCCTGCCAGGCTCCTCTATCCATGGAATTCTCTGGGCAATAACCAGTGGAGTGGGTAGCCATTCCCTTCTCCAGGGGATCTTCCAGATCCAGGAATCAAACCCAGGTCTTCAGGCAGATTCCTTACCGTCTGAGCCACCAGGGAAAACCTAATATATATAACTGAATCCCTTTACTGTACAACAGAAGCGAAAACATGGTAGATCAACTATACTTTAATATTTGTACTAGGATTCTCGAATGTAGAGGAAAGAAGTAAAATTTAAAGTTGGTTCATTCAGAGACCCAAACTCCTCTTATGTCATGATGGTTTCTTAATCCACTAAGAATTTCCCAAACAGTAGCTATTAATCATTTGCTTGTTCGGTATTCCTGTTTGCAAGCATGGCACGCCTGCCTCTCCCTTTCAGCTGTTCTGTGTCATGATTCTGTGAACAGGAGAACAAATAGCAACCAACTCCCACTAAAAAATCAAAGCTTTGAAAGGCCAGGGCAGAAGTGGAGAGAAGTTTCTCCCAGATGTCAGAGTTCTTGAGTCCCTCTCTTGTCTCTGTCCTAATTAAATTCCAAGTGAAGCTACTGGCCTCTTGTGGGACATTTGCCTCCTGGCTGACAGAAGTCCTTTTCTCCCTTTGGGAGAGAGGGTGGAGGGGATAGATATTGACCTGTCTTCATTATGCCTCAGAACTAGAAGGATGAAATAACACCCCTCATTTTAGTTTAGGAAATGAATCTTACTATCTGAAAAAAGTTATAATACGGTTAGGAAAAAATTCTGTTAAAATACTTTCAAGTTCTATAATCCCTACAGTTTTGGAGCATGCCTTTACTTATGTGCTTAAGAATATTTTTCAAGGATTTTAAGTTTATCACTGTAAATTTATTAATAAATGTAATGAAAGGTAAGAATATAAACATGAACTCCTAGGATATGTGTGTACTCTCAGTTGCTCACTCGTGTCTGACTCTTTGCAGCCCCATGAAGTTGTACCCCACCAGGCTCTGCTGTCCATGGAATTTTCCAGGCAAGAATAATAATCATATAAAACACAAATAATTTAAGAGTTTTAAATCATTTTTCAGTAAAAATTTCTAAAATATCATAAAAAAGTAGATATATCATTCTGTTCAGTCACTCAGTCATGTCCAACTTTTTGTGACCCCATGGACTACAGCACTCCAGGCTTCCCTGTCCATCACCAACTCCCAGAGCTTGCTCAGACTCATGTCCATCCAGTTGGTGATGCGAACATGTGATTATTTTATGCAAATAAATGTTGGACTATTCGAGTTTTTATTGGAGTATAATTGCTTTACATTGTTGTGTTAGTTTCTGCTGTACAACAAAGTGAGTCAGCTACATGTATACATCTCTCTCTCCCTCCCCTCTCCCACTCCCACCTTTCTAGGCCATCACAGAGCACTTGGCTGAGCTCCTTGTGCTATACGACAGCTTCCCACTAGCTATCTATTTTACACATGGCAGTGTATGTATGTCTGTGCTACTCTCTCAATTCATCCCACTCTCCCCTTCAGGTATTTAACAATACCTAAAGCAGCAGCAGCAGGAAAGCAGCATTCCAAGTCTTCTTAATACTAATTATATATATAAGATACACTTCTAAAATGATACACTTTTTTTAATTAATTTTTATTTTTTAGTTTGTTTTGCTTTACAATACTGTATTCGTTTTGCTATACATTGACATGAATCAGCCATGAGTGTACATGAACTCCCAATACAAAGCATTGGCCTGAAACAAAAAAAATACCCAACTCATATCCATATTGTGCCACTTATAAGTTATTGACCTCTAAATATATCCTTAAGGGGGCGGTCCTAAGACGGCAGACGAGTAGGATGGGGAGACCACTTTCTCCCTCACAAATTCATCAAAAGAACATTTCAACTCTGAGTAAATTCCACAAAACCACTTCTGAATGCTGGCAGGGACATCGGGCACCCAGAAAAACAGATCATTGTCTTCAAAATCATGTAGGAAAAAATATAAAAGATGAAAAAGGAGACCAAGGAGATAGAGAGGGAGCTCCATCCCGGGAAGGGTATATTAAGAAGAGAGGAAACAGTCTCGCTGCCGAGTCTGTGGCGAGCCTTGGAAGCAAAGAGGGCAACATATCAGGAAGGAAAAATAAATAATTAAAACCAACAGATTATACCAGCCCGACAGTAACTCCCCCACTGGAGAAGCAGCACAGGCACCTGCATCCGCCACTAGCAAGTGGGGGCTGGGCAGGGAGGTGCAGGAGGCACGGGCTGCAGTGCTTTGTAAGATTCGGGCCGGAATGCCCCGTGCGTAACCAGAGCAAAATAATTTGGGCTAGCAAACCAGACTGTGGGATAGCTACCATGCGAAAAGCTCAAAGATAAGACATCACCAGGACCACGCACAGAACAAAGGACGGAACAGAACTAGCTGGCTGCAGACTATCCCCCTCCGGTGACAGGCAGCCAGAGCCATAAGGGCTGGAAGGGGGCAATCGCAGCCCAAGAGAGACATTACATACCAAAATGCAAGCAGACTTCTTTGCTAACTAAGACTTCTGGGGGTTCTGCACAATCATCAGCCTCCAGAGAAGGGATGCCAGCGATACACCCAGAAAACTGAGCAGCAGAGACGGGAAAGGCGACAAGTCGCAGCAACTGCACTCGCCAAATACCTGAGCTACTCGGACTTGAGAAGGGCACATAATGCAGGCCCAACCGAATCTGCGCCTCTGGGCTACCTGAGCGCCAAGCCTAAGCGGCTTAGACCGGGGAGGTGCATGCAGCGTAGGGCCAGCCTTAGACGGTTCCCAGCGGAGCAACGTAGAGCCTGAGCGGTGTACGCCTCGAGCAGGGGCAGGCCCAGCGGGGCTGAGACATGGCAAGCACATGCCAGAGTTACTTGTTTGCAGCATCCCTCCCTCCCCACAGCGCGACTGAACAAGTGAGCCTGAAAAAAAAAGTGTTCACACTACCCGCTCTGTGACAGGGCGGAGGTCAGACACTGAAGAGACCAGCAAACAGAAGAAGCTAAACAGAGGGAACCGCCTTGGAATTGACCCCACACTGCCCACAACACCAGAGAAAGGGCCAGATATATCTTTACTATTTTTACGATCATTCTTTTTTGTTTGTTGTTGTTTTTTGTTGTTGTTGATATTGTTGTGTGATTGTCTTTTGCTCTTCTCTTTCCTCTTTTTTTGTTGATGTTGTGTGATTGATTTTGCTTTTCTTTCCCCTCTTTTTTCTTTCCCCTCCCCCTCCCCCTTTTTTGTTGATATGGTTGTGTGATGGTTTTTGCTTTTCTTTTTCCTTTTTTTTTTAAACCTTTTTTAAATTTTAAGTCCTCTATTTCTCCTTTAATTGTTATTTTTATAACCTACTATTACCTTTCAAAAAAAAAAAAAGACCCTATTTTTAAAGCAAATGCCGTATATACTCCTTTTATGGTGGTGGTTGTCGTTTTTAACAATTCTTGTGGCTTTCTTTTTTCTTTCTTTTCTTTAATATTGTATTTTTGAAAATCCAACCTCTACTCTAGATTTTTGATCTTTGCTTTATGGTATTTGTTGTCAATTTTGTACATTTAAAAACTAAATCTTCAGTACCCAATTTTACCTGAGAGCGAGATTACTGGCTTGACCACTCTCTTCTCCTTTGGACTCTCCCTTTTCTCCACAAGTGGCCTCTGTCTCTTCCCTCCCCCTTCTTTTCTCTACCCAACTTTGTGAATCTGTGTGTTCCAGATGGTGGAGAACACTTAGGGAACTGGTTACTGGCTGGATCTCTCTCTCTCCTTTTCAGTTCCCGCTTTTATCCTCCTGGCCACCTCTGTCTACTCCCTCCCTCTCCTCTTCCCTGTATAACTCCGTGAACACCTCTGAGCAGTCCAGACTGAGGAATGCACATAGGGAAGTGACTACTGACTACCTTGTTCTCTCCTCTTTTGATCCCACCTCATCTCAATTCCAGTCACCTCTAACTACCCCCTCCTCTTCTCTTCTACATGTAACTCAGTGAAACTCTCTGGGTATCCCTCAATGTGGAGACACTTTTCATCTTTAAACTAGATGTTTTTATCATTGGTGCTGTATAGATGGAGAAGTCTTGAGGCTACTGTAAAAATAAAACTGAAAACCAGAAGCAGGAGACTTAAGTCCAAATCCTGAGAACATCAGAGAACTCCTGAATCCAGGGAACATTAATCAATAGGAGCTCAAACACCTCCATACCTACACTGAAACCAAGCACCACCCAAGGGCCAACAAGTTCCAGAGCAAGACATACCATGCAAATTCTCCAGCAACACAGGAACACAGGCCTGAGCTTCCATGTACAGGCAGCTCAAAGTTACTCCAAAACCACTGACGTCTCATAACCCATTACTGGTCACTCCATTACACTCCAGAGAGAAGAAATCCAGCTCCACCCACCAGAACTCCATGACAGCCTCCCTAACCAAGAAACCTTGACAAGCCACTGATACAACCCCGCCCACAGTGAGGAAACTCCATAATAAAGAGAACTCCACAAATTCACAGAATATAGAAAGGCCACACCAAACGCAGCGATATAACCAAGATGAAGAGACAGAGGAATACCCAGCAGGTAAAGGAACAGGAGAAATGCCCACCAAACCAAGCAAAAGAGGAAGAGGGAGGGAATCTACCTGAGAAAGAATTCAGAATATTGATAGTGAAAATGATACAAAATCTTGAAATCAAAATGGAATCACAGGTAAACAGCCTGGAGACAAGGATTGGGAAGATGCAAGAAAGGTTTAACAAGGACCTAGAAGAAATAAGAAAGAGTCAGTATATAATGAATAACACAATAAATGAGATCAGAAACACTCTAGAGGCAACAAATAGAAGAATAACAGAGGCAGAAGATAGGATTAGTGAAATAGAAGATAGAATGGTAGAAATAAATGAATCAGAGGAAAAAAGAAAAACGAATTAAAAGAAATGAAAACAATCTCAAGAGACCTCCAGGACAATATGAAACACTCCACATTCGAATTATAGGAGTCCCAGAAGAAGACAAAAAGAAAGACCATGAGAAAATACTTGAGGAGATAATAGTTGAAAACTTCTCTAAAATGAGGAAGGAAATAATCACCCAAGTTCCAAATAGGATAAACCCATGGCAAAACACACCAAGACACATATTAATCAAATTAACAAAGATCAAACACAAAGAACAAATATTAAAAAGCAGCAAGGGAAAAACAACAACACACAAGGGGATTCCCATAAGGATAACTGCAGATCTTTCAGTAGAAACTCTTCAGGCCAGGAGGGAATGGCAAGACATACTTAAAGTGATGAAAGAAAATAAACTACAGCCCAGATTACTGTACCCAGCAAGGATCTCATCCAAATATGAAGGGGAAATCAAAAGCTTTACAGACAAGCAAAAGCTGAGAGAATTCAGCACCACCAAACCAGCTTTCCAACAAATGCTAAAGGATACTCTCTAGACAGGAAACACAAAAAGTGGGTATAAACCCGAACCTAAAACAGTAAAGTAAATGGCAACGGGATCAGACTTATCAATAATTACCTTAAAGGGAAATGGGTTGAATGCCCCAACCAAAAGGCAAAGACTGGCTGAATGGATACAAAAACAAGATCCCTATATATGCTGCCTTCAAGAGACCCACCTCAAAACGAGAGACACATACAGACTGAAAGTGAAGGGCTGGAAAAAGATTCCACGCAAATGCAAATAGAAACCAAAAGAAAGCAGGAGTAGCAATACTCATATCTGATAAAATAGACTTTAAAACAAAGGCTGTGAAAAGAGACAAAGAAGGCCACTACATAATGATCAAAGGATCAATCCAAGAAGAAGATATAACAATTAAAAATATATATGCACCCAACATAGGAACACCACAATATGTAAGACAAATGCTAACAAGTATGAAAGGGGAAATTAACAATAACACAATAATAGTGGGAGACTTTAATACCCCACTCACACCTATGGACAGATCAACTAAACAGAAAATTAACAAAGAAACGCAAACGTAAATGATAAAATAGACCAGTTAGACCTAATTGGTATCTGTAGGACATTTCACCCCAAAACAATGAATTTCACCTTTTTCTCAAGTGCGCATGGAACCTTCTCCAGGATAGATCACATCCTGGGCCATAAATCTAACCTTGATAAATTCAAAAAAATCAAAATCATTCCAAGCTTCTTTTCTGACCATAATGCATTAAGATTAGATCTCAGTTACAGGAGAAAAACGATTAAAAATTCCAGCATATGGAGGCTGAACAAAACGCTTCTGAATAACCAACAAATCACAGAAGAAATCAAAAAAGAAATCAAAATATGCATAGAAACAAATGAAAATGAAAACACAACAACCCAAAACCAGTGGGACGCTGTAAAAGCAGTGCTAAGAAGAAAGTTCATATCAATACAGGCATACCTCAAGAAACAAGAAAAAAGTCAAATAACCTAACTCTACACCTAAAGCAACTAGAAAAGGAAGAAATGGAGAACACCAGAGTTAGTAGAAGGAAAGAAATCATAAAAATTAGGGCAGAAATAAATGCAAAACAAACAAGAGAGACCATAGCAAAAATCAATAAATGTATCCTTGAACTCCTGTGGTCCTCAGTTTCCTCTTCTAGATTGTCAAATTTGTAATCTGGGGTTATTAGCCTCACCGCCTAGGCTCTTCTCACTTCTGAACTGGTCAGGTCCAAATGATTTGTTAACAAATGTAGCAAATAAAAAGTGTTCATGATTCCCATCATTTTCCACTAGTCTAGAGAAATTCCTATGCATTGAATATGTACTTTTGGGAAAACTTAAATATTAAGGTCTTCAGTGTCTTTATGCAGTAAGAAGCAACCACCAGAGTGGTTGGACCAGAGTCTAAACAAACCTAACCATTCTTTTCCCATTGTGTTGCTTGTCTATCTTTCTGCTGCTGCTGCTATGGCGCTTCAAGTGTGTCCGACTCTGTGCGACCCCATAGACGGCAGCCCACCAGGCTTCTCTGTCCGTGGAATTCTCCAGGCAAGCTATCTTTTGAGAGCAGGTGTATTTATTTGATTAAGGGTATCAGTAGTTTCTCATGAAAGAATAGCTGAATTAAATCACCTAATTTATTTTGTGCTCATGTTCAAGATACTAGGAGAAAACTTGTTCGTGTCTCATCTATGTTGATTGTTTTCCAGGACCCACTGATCTCAGCATGAAGAGGCAGTTGGCGACCAGCTCAGGATCGTCCAGCAGTTCAAGCTCCAGACCTCAGCTGAGTCCAACTGAAATCAATGCAGTGAGACAGCTTGTTGCGGGATATCGAGAATCCGCCGCATTTTTACTGCGTTCTGCAGATGAACTGGAAAATCTTATTTTACAACAGAACTGAGTCCAACAACGATCCTCTTCACTGAGGTCTAAATTTGCAGTTTCCACTATAATGACATTTTGATTTCCCAGCAGAGATGCGTCTGGTCTTAACTGCACAGTCTTAAGAGAAATACTTCCATTATGCCACATTGTCCTTGATTCATAAAGCGATGTGTTTCGGTGCTTCAAAGGAACCTTGGCCTCTGAAGTACTTGAGATACGTTAATGTGTCCAGCCTACTGCTTTCTGTTTCAGTGTGCCAGCATAAATATCTGGGGCAAAAAAAAAAAAAAAAAGGCTGTGTATTCCTAATTGAAGGATAAAACAGAAGAAGCTTGTGGTATAAAAAATAGTTCAAGGTCCAGCTGAAATATTAGTGGAATTTGCTACTGACTTACTGGACTGAAAGCTGCAGTATCTGGAGGAAAAAAAAAAAAAAGCCAAAATTTCTTGTTGCTACAGGATATAGCAATGAAAAGGATCTTGTATTTTAAAAAAAATGTAATTTTTATAAAAAGAAAACTTGTTTTTCATTCAGAATTGTCATTTTTACTTTGGTAACTTTTTCATAGGTCCTAAAAGAAAACTGTTTTGAGAAACTACTGTAAGTACCTTTTCCACATCCCTTTGCCTTCTCCTCTTTCCAAATTCTTTCTACAAAAATAACACTTGATGCTGGGGGAAAAAAAAAGATACCCTACCTATGTTCTTTAAATCGTCACATCAGGAACTACTTCCAAGAGAAGCTTGCATTTCTGCACTCATGCTGTTCTCAAGCATCCCACTCAGCACTGCAGCTTTACGATAGCAGTTTCACCACAGAATTTTTTTAATATTCAAAAGAGACATATCATTGAAAAAAAAATCACACCTTGATTTCTTACAGCTGCTCTTCCCGGATTGCCGCTGCTGTCTTACGGGCATCCTTCTAGCAGCCACTGGATGTTGATGACTGAATGTTAAAGAGGTTGCAAGTGACAATCTGAAAATTTGCACTCTTGTGTGTTGTTTTCTTTTCTCTTTCAGAAATAGTTTTCAAAAAGAGACATTACCTCTCCTGAAACGATTTGTATAATTTACACTTGTAGGTAAAAATGATGTAAAGAACTCTCAGTGGATACAGCCGCAACTTACAATGAACTATCCCCTCCTCTCTCCCAGACCCTTATTTTATAGTGTTGGATACACATGAATGGTGTTCTCTTTGTGCACTGAGGCAAGCCTATTTTTGAAATATTTAGGGAGGAGTACATCCGTTTACGCTTCTTGTACACTTTTTCTGTTGTTTAGCTTCAGTTGGATTACAGATTCTTTGTGCATTCCTGAATTTGCCTTATTTCATGTAAAATTTATGTCATTTGGGTTTTGATAAGTTTAAGGCATCAGTGACATTTCTTAACTACTTGTTACATATAGTTTTTCAAGTAATGACTGTGGTTGTGACCAAGTAATGTGCACTTTTTATTGTAACTGTGGACATTGCTATGCTTTTTTCTTCTAGTGTTTCTAGAATTACGGTTCCTTACAGTTACGTAAACAAACAAAAAAAAAAACCTTTTGTGATACTGTTGGTGAATATAATGTGAAAATCTTATTGAAATATGAGTATTTTGGAAATACATAGATGCACAAACATCTTTTAAGGTGTGGATTTAGAATTTGCTTATTTAATTGAAAATTCAAAATATTGAGGGCTGGTATACTTTTCTGTTTTGTTGGGTTAATAAACAGATTTCTGTGTTAAAACAATGATTGTGAAAACATAAATTTTTGGAATCACATGAAATATTATTTTGTGTCTATATTTAACACAAAATTGACAGTTCAAATATATTTCAAGAGCATCCCAAGGTCCCCCAGAGTCTCCACATGCAGGCTAGTAAATAACTTATTCCAAGAAGGAGTAAAGGAAATTAGCAAACTATAGCTATTTCATTTGATTAAATATAATTTAAGAATTTTTTTATTCTCCATTTTAAAATGACTAATCTGGCTCTTTAAGTCGTATTTAGCATTTTGGGGAAAACATACCAGTTTTAAGTCCCTGTTTTGTGCTTTGGGATTTGTTATTGAATGGTATTTGAGGCTTTGGTGTGGTTACTATTTCAAAAAGTAGCACCCAGGTTTGGGTTCAACCTATATATAAAAATCCATAATAGTGATCCTTATTAAGCACTTTGATTGGAGAAGGCAAGTGCCAGCAAGGCGCTTTTGTTTTCATTTCATTTTCAAGTTATAACTCCCACACCCATCCACCAAGGACTAAATCCCCCCATGCCTTATGCTTTTTGCACATTTGTCTAAAAGAATAAGATTTCCAGGACTCCCACTGTTGCCCTAGGAGAGCTCTGAGGACAAAACCATGTACCACTTTGTTTTCCTTTGTAACCTGGCCCTGAAAAGCAGCCTGGTCTTTTTGTAATTCTCTGTCACATCCCCTTTATAAGGCAGTTTGGAGGAACTGGGTGCAGGTTCACATTCTCACTCAAATGAGGGGATAGAAAGCGATCATAGACGTGGAGATCACAGATATTCCTGTCACTTCTGACAGACAGCTTTTCATACAGCCACACTTTCTTGTCACATATGTATTACTTTATCACACTTAGTAAGAAAACATTCCTTGAAGTATGGCAGAAAATGCAAACACAAGTAGATACTGAATTTTCCTAAGTTGTGTAAAGTAACACCTTGATAAAAAAGGTCATTCAGATAATGATAGCCATCATTAACTGATTATTTAACGTGGAAAAGGCATTTATTTCCTTTACTTCTGATAACATGAGGAGATCAGGATAGTCACTTTTTATTTTACAACAAGACTCAAGAAGATGAAGTAACTTGCTAGGAGCCCCAAGAGAATGAGAACTAAAGCCCTCATTTGACCCAGGCAGGCTTGATGCTGGAGCCCCCTCTATTGGTGGCCACAGTCTGTTACCTCCCAGGGTTTCGCTGACAGTTCAAAAGAATCCACCTGCAATTCAAGAGACATGGGAGATGCAGGTTCAATCCCTGGGTGAGGAAGATCCCCTGGAGGAGGAAAATGGTAACCCATTCCAGTATTCTGGCCTAAAAAATCCAATGAACAGAAGAGCCTGGCAAGTCCAAAGGATTACAAAGAGTCGGACATGACTGAGCACACTAAATCTTTACATTCTGTACCAACTTGGAACCTGACCAGTTTATACTAAAGTTTAGCAGTTTTATGTATCTACAAAAGATAAATATTTATTAAAAATGCACTTGACATCAAATAAAGCATTTGACTAAACACTGAGCATTTTATCCAACTTATGGAAGTTTAATTTCCTTTATGTTCTCTGCAGATATAGAGAGTAGTCATAAAATCCACTGCTAATAAAAATCAAATACACAGTGCATGAAGGAAAGGCAATGACTTGTTTTGAAACATGATGGGTGCAGTAGTGAATCTGGTAAGGAAAGAGAAAAGGGATTATCCAACTGATGTTCATATATAAAGTTCATGAAGTTCATTCATCTGATATTTTAGTTACTATGCAGGTGCTATCTGGTTATTTTAATTAATCCTGGTACCATTTACAAAATATTCAAAGATTAGTCTTGGTATGCCAAAAATAATTTCACAAGGCCCAGGTTTCAAAGTTTAGTTTAAAAAAAAATCCAAAAATAAATCAGGTAGACATTACATTAACTCTGTTTATGTTTTAAACTGTGTTTGACATGCAAAAATTCAGTAAAGCAAAAGCTAACCTATAGGAGTTTACCATTTAAAGAGAATTAAAACTCCTTTCTTAAAAATATTTTGAAAGGAGATAAAATGCTGCTAATAGTCTGTCTCAGGTTTTAAGTTCAGTCATTTTCAACATTTTCTGATTACAAAAGAAACCTAGCAAATACAGGAAATAAGGAGGGAAATTCCAGCATCCATGAAGAACAATGATAACATTTTACAGTGTATCTTTCAAAGTTTAAACAAGTAAACTTTTTTTATTTTGCTTCACTTGGTTTCTCCCCATCTGCTTTTCTGTCCTAAAAGTATACCATGAATCCTTTCCACATCATTAGGTATTATCTCTATTATTTCTGAAGACTGTATGGTATTATATTGTATGAATGTACCTGTATTAATTTTCTATTACAACTGTAAAAAATTACCCCAAACACTACAAGGTATTACAGCCTGGTAAGTTGATGTACTGCTGATCCTGCTCACAGAGCCAACTGTTGCACTCTATCTCGCTGAACACACTATTCGTTGAGTGCATGGTAGGCAAGGCATAAGCTAAGACTGAACTGCAGACAAGTTTATTCTCTCCTGCCTGTTGAAGCAGCCATTATTACATAACATAGCCCCAAGGGCTTTTGAGGTGGAGCTTATATAATAAAAGTAGCCCATGGCCAAGCGATTACCTCATGACGCGCATGCTCAGTGCTATGAGTGATCTCGGCTGTTACGTAATTATTTACAAAACGTGGGGCAAGAGCGAGAGGCCATGGGATTAGAGAGCCTGATCACTGCCATCTTGGCTAGTTTGCTCTGTCCCTACTGTTGGAATTCTCACTGGGCTAAAATCTAGGTATCGAAAGGACTGTTTCTCTCTGGTTGTTCTGGGGGAGAATCCATTTCCTGACCTACTCTAGCTTGGAGGGGGCCTGCATTCCTTGACTTGGGGTTCCTTCATCTTCCAGGCCAGGAGTTTAGCATCTTCAGATCTCTCTATAACTCTGACCTCCACTTCTATCCCGTCTTCCATCTTTAAGGACCCTTCTGAGTTCACTGGGCCCATATGAATAAAATATGACAACTCTTTAAAGTCAGATGATTAGCCGCCTTAATTCCATCTACAAACCCAACTCCTTAATTTTAACATGTAATAAAACTGATGATTAGGATGTGGAAATCTCTCTCAGGGAGGGGATATTATTCTGTCTACTCTAGTATTTTAATTTCTTTTTATTCCGTTTTAAATCTCTCTCATACCCAGCTGTATTTCATCCATTCACTAAAGTTCCCAAGTCAGCAGCACAAACATTTTATAAATAATTGTCAGCTGCTATATCTGTATTTTTTCTTCTGTATAAAGGGTCTTAAGGAAATTGTTTTAATGGCATTTTTCTCAAATATCACACATTCAAATCAAATGTAATAAATGCATATGTTAGGCATCCAGCTAAATCTTTCAAATGAAATGAAACAAAAATACCTCTGAACTCTTCCCTTATTTTGATTTCTTAGAAAGTGATTCTGCCCAAGAAATTCCCCGAAATGCATTTTAGGCAGTCTTATTAGACCAGAATAGGTATGGAAGGATCCAAAGCTTAATTAATTTCTGTAAGCAGTCCAACCACATTCATAAAACTTCTGGTGGTAATTACCAGTGGTGTTTTATTTACTCTGAACAAATAAAAGGTATTAACATTGGATGTTATTAGATGACATGTCTTTTAAAAGGGAAGGTTTGGCAATAACACACCTATTGAATTTAGGATAAGCAAACAGGTTTAAAAATTAAACCTCTTTACCTCCATTTCTTTGTGAGAAAACTATACTTTATTTACATATTAAAATTTTTATTTCCCATCATTTACTGGGCTTTTTTTTTCCCGTTTCAATGGCCATCCACTGAAAAAGATCAAAGATAATTCAAGACCATTTATAATGATGTAAGAGGGAAAAAGAAAAACAAACCACAGAGAGCAGATATTATTACTCGAAGTGTGGAACTACACCAGTTTCTTTCCCTTGAAAATATTGACTTCTCATATTCTTTGTTTATTAGGGAATGGAGATCAGGCTGCCCAAGAAAAGTGGCTTTACTTATTGAAACACTCCATTACAGTGACAGGACAAGCAGCCAGAAATTCCACAGTGGATTATTTACTCTTAGTTCCTTCGCTGGTAGAAAGATTCCAAAGTCTGTTTTGATTCTTAGCTCAATTTAATTTCCATTCATTTGATTAGTGTATTCTTTAACCTACTATGTGGAGGCATCAGGCTCTGATATAGAGAATCTATTCCTGCTTCAAGGGGTCACACATCTAGTGGAAGACAGAGACAGAAGTAAAGATGGTTAGAATATGAAGGATAAGGAGAGTGTGACATGTAATGATATAATAGAAAGTGTAACATGTCATGATATGATAGAAACAGTGTAACATGATAAAACAGTGTGACATGTCATGATATGATAGAAAGGTCAAATGAGGTCAAATGAGGTCATAGATCTATAGCAGTCTTGCTGTATCAGGGGTGGGGTGGGGTGGAGGTGAGTTGGGGGGGATGACGGTGCCAAAGGCTAGCTGGTCACAAAGATGGAGATGTGGGGAAGGAATATCTGGCAAAGTTGTTGAGCATGCTCACAGAGGATAGAAGAAGAATATAAGATGAGTCGGTTAAAGACATTTTTCAACTTCAGAGGACACCACCAGTTGAGGACTACCTGTGGGAACTTCAGCTCCAGAAGATGCCCTAGTGCTAGCTCTCAGGACCACCCTCCAAAGTAAATCAAACTCCTAATAATGAAAACCAACTAGTACTACCCAAGTAGCCTAGGGACAAGGAAGGAATGGGCTTTGTCCTAAAACCAGAGAAAGGGGGGAACCAGGAACATTCAGTATGTGTCACAAATTAATGTGACTTCATCCTTAGGAAACAGATCTGAGGGGAGACTGAGTGGACAGGAATGTTGAAACTCCCCCTCCCGCTATTAAAGCCCAAGTTGGGAGAAAAGAGAATGAGGGGTGAGTGGACCAGCTTGGAAAAATATGTACACAATCCTACAAAAACACAAGACCCTTGCTGCCCTAAGGATGAATCTCCAGAAGTAGAAACACTCTGGTGGAAAACAGCTGAGAGGTAAAGATGGGAAGACAGTGACACCAGGGCATGTTTTCTACAAAAAGAAATGGAGATTCAGTGAGCATTCCCCTGGCCTCCTTCCTGTCCTGTCCTTTCTCTCTCTCCCTTACCTCCTCCCCACCAGTGATTAGTAAGTCAGCAGCCCAAACTTAAGAGGTTTCCTTGTCTTCTTTAATTTTCTCTTTTGAGCAGGAAACAGGCAAAGATGCTGGAGGAAAGGGAAGGCGTTAGGCGAAATGAGTTATTGGGTCTCATTGCCTCTGGCAAAAGTGGAATTTCAGAAGGTCCATCCTGAAACTGAGGAATTTAGGAATCTTCAATTTCCCATCCCCAAATATGGATAGCACACTCCCATGTGAGTGAGTTCTAAAACTGGGCTATCAACAACATTCCAGAAAACAATGATCACAGATGGACACCCCAATCTCAAAGGCTAGCATCACCTCCCAGAACTCTGCTCTCCCTGCCCTCAGCAAAGCAAAAGCAGGACTCAAGTAACATGGAAGCTTATATTACCATATGTAAAATGATAGCCAACGCGAATTTGCTGTATAGTTCAGGAAACTCAAAACAGGGGCTCTGTATCAACCTAGAAGGATGGGGTGGGGAGAGAGATGGGAGGGAGTTTCAAAAGGGAGAGGATATATGTATACCTATGGCTGATTCATGGTGAGGTTTGATGGAAAACAGCAAAATTCTTTAAAGCAATTATCCTGCAATAAAAAATAAATTAAAAAAAAAAGCAGAACTCAAACATGCCACTCTCAGGCTACAGGTCAACAAGATGTGTGAGTATATACAGAAAAATAAAAGGGGGGGAAGAGATATCAGGGAGAATCTAATTATACTGTATTAAGAGAAACAGTAGGTAGAACAATGAATATATCCCACAAATATGAATAAAACCTAAATGAAGAGCATGGCATCCATATATCCAACCAATAGCCAAGAATGAAAGGCAGACAGGGAAGAATAGTTTATACGTTTTTTAAAAATACATTTGAAATAAAATTCTCAATAAAACATTTTTATCTACAATAAATGCTTTGCTTGCAACAAGAAACTATAAGACCAAAGAAACAATTTCTCACATCATTTGACAACCCTAAATTATAACAATGTCACCTATGACAAAACTTTCATTATAAGCAATCATTCAAGAGTGCTTTAGAGAAAGACAGAAAAATCTATTATTGCATATATTTTCTATCCATTATAGAAACAGGTAAGAGGGATGGCTTATACACCATGCCAGACCAAGGAGAGTATGAGGCACCTCTGAAGACTGGAAAAAAGAACCATCAGAATTTCCCTAGTGAGCTTGGCACTGGACTGGGACCTATTTGACACAAAAACTGCAACCTCCCAATGGGGTATCTGTGCTGGCTTTTTGTTTTGTTTGTACTGGTGAAATGAAAATTTCTCATGAGTTGTGTCTCTCTTGTGGGACACGTGACCACGTGACCTGTCACTTGAGCTTCACACATGCCATGTAGAGGGGAGCAGTGCTGATCCTAGACCAGCAGGAAGGCTATGACGTGCCTCTTCCATCTCTAAGTCAATTATTCCTCTTCTCTTCATTATTATGCAGCTTGGCTACAGAGACTGCCAACACCAAAGGTCAAATGCAGATTTCTGCATAGGATCCCAGAACTAAATAGGAAGCCATAGTCCTCTCCAGTGGCTTCAATGTCATGTTTGGGGAGGATTTCTGTCTCACTAACTGCTACCCCCACCACGGGACATAATTGATTCATCCTTCTTCCCAGAGCTGCTTACAGTCTGGGCATCTTCACCCTCAATCCACACTTATGGGCAGGCTGCAGTTGGGTGGGCTTTTGCTGAGCCCTCAGGGTGAGGGCTTTCAGCAGCAACCCCCCCCCCCCCACATACAGCTGCTCTTGGGCCCCAGGAGAGTGGCAGCAGAGGTTTCAGGCCCAGAGACTCCATGTCCAGACTGGATGAGGCTGGAGCCTGGGGAGTAAGCAGAAATGGCTAGAAAATGAAACAGACCTTTTTGAATCAGAGGTCTGCTGTATATGAAGCAAAACCTGTGCAAAGGGGCATCCATCCTTTGGGATAACCTCTCCTCATTAGTTGAGACATTGCTGCTGGTGTCATGACAGGAAAGGCCACCTCTTCTGACACTGGAAATGAATCTTAAATACACAGACAGTTATGAATGCTCACAAAGGAAAGCCCAGCTGAATATGGCAAACCCACATCACACAATCTTTTATTTCTTTTTTCACCACCTCATCATACCCCTTTCAGTACCTCTCTGAATATTAAGCAGAAGAAACTGTGCATACATTCTTGATATATTACGAAAGTATTAGCATATGATATTTATCTCTATCTCTAAAAGTATAATTACTACTGGACCATTTTGAGAGCTGTATTGTCCAGAAAGCACTGATGCATTGGTGTATCTGATTCATACAACAAGGAAGAGAGAAGGCTTTAGCACCATTTCCTGACACTGAAGCTCAGAGTTTTGGGGCCTCTCCTAATTGTTATGGCCAAGACAAGAAGCCAGGCCTTCTAATTTTGAATCCTATGTTTTTCTTGTCCCTGCCCCCTTCTCCATTATATCATACCACATTCCAAAGTATTGTTTCTTTGATGTATTACAAACATACCTTATATCTATGTTTTTCTACTCAATTACCTATCTCTTTAACACATCTCCCTTGGAGACATTCAAACTAGAATTATCTTTGTCTCTCCTCCTCTGCCTGTAGGTTTGGTTTTTTCCTAATAAAAATTCATTAGGAAAGTCATTCAACCAGAATGCCTGAACTGCCTCTAACCTGCAGAACCCCATGCTGCTCTGGTATCACAGGCAGGAGATTTAGACAGAAAAGAAATCTGGGTTGGTAGAGGGCCTGCATGTCACCAGCAAGGATTTTGGCACCAGGTCGTGTGCTGACACCACTGGGCTAGATCCATTCGTCCATGCATAAGATGAGAGTAAGCCGTTTCACAAATATGAGCATGGTAGTACATATGAAGATAGAATAGATTTTAAGGTACACACCAAATAAAAGTCAGAATAAAGAGCATGACTCCTTTTCACATTTCTATTCAAAGCCTCGGCAGTGTTGTTTAAGAAAATAATAACAATTCTGGCCAGACCAACATAACCAAATGAAAACTTAGAACATAAGATCTTGTCTCAGTATTTGAAAGGAAACATGTTCCTCAGCCCTACTTGGCACACCTAGGGAGCAAAGTAATATCCAAAGAAGTGTGGCTGGAAATTCCACCAGGCCTGTGCTGGATCGCCATGGGCATGAAAACCACACCAACTCAGAAAGCAGGGCACGCTTGAACCATAACAAATGTTCTGTCTGCTCACTCTTGTTTTAGACACAGTTATTTGGCAATTGGAGGCTTCCCCAGGGTCTCAGTGGTAAAGAACCTGCTTGCAATGCAGGAGCCGCAGGAGATGCCAGTTCGACCTTTGGGTCAGAAGATCCCCTGGAGGAGGGCATGGCAACCCACTCCAGTATTCTTGCCCGGAGAATCCCATGGACAGAGGAGCCTGGCGGGCTACAGTCCATGGGGTTGCAATGAGTCAAACACAACTGAAGTGACTTAGCACACATTTGGAAACTGGAGACTTGAAAAAACAGTATCAAACATCATTTCAACTCACATTTAAACCTCACGTGGATTATTCTCTCTAGTTCTTTAAGACTATGATCCAGACAGAAACCCACATCATTTATCCACTGCATGTGCACATGCTTAGTTGCTCAGTTGTATCCAACTTTTGTGACCCCAGTGGATTGTAGCCCACCAGTCTCCTCTGTCCACAGGATTTTTCAGGCAAGAATACTGGAGTGGATTGCCATTTCCTCCTCCAGGGGATTTTTCCTACCGAGGAATCAAACTCTGTGTCTCCTGTGTTTCCTGCACTGCAGGCAGATTTTTTGCCCATTGAGCCACCAGGGAAGCCCCATTTACCTATAAAAGGCACTAAAATGGTCTGGAGAATCCCCCTCCCTCTGGTGGGATGATTCCTTCCATGTCCCACCCCCCCTTATGTTGGAGTAATGCCAATGACTAATATTTCTGAGCTCTTCCTAGGAGCCAAGAACTTTCCATACGTCATTTTCCTAGCCTTACTCTGAATTGAGTGATGCACGCATAATGTATAATGCCCACACTTTTGGCAACACTGTTGAAATACCTGAGCCATGAATTCCATATTTCCCTAAGAAGTTCTCACTGAAAATAATAAACTTTGCTCCTGCTTAACCAAAAAAGTAGAATCAGTGCAGGATGGACTCCATTTTCTGCAGGACTAGTCAAGACACTTGCGCCTTCTCAGAATCAGTATTCGACAGCCGCTGCTTTTCCAGCCACGAAGGACAGGTAGCAGCGAATGTTGGTCTGTCTCCGTGGGCTGGGTCATATCTCAAGGCCAAATTAAGGTAAAGCAACTCACCAGGCCACACGTGTCTTATGCATGCTTCCTCTTTTCTTTCCTCCCAAACAGCCTGTCACCACCCTCAGCTTCCCAGCCTGCTCCCCTGAACACCAAATTTGCCAGGCAGGACAAATAATGATATGTCTGTGGTGACAGAATCGTCTGGAGAGGCAAGAGAAAGAAGACAAAGGGAAGGGTCCTTTCTTGTCCTTTAGGAACAGGAATCCATCTTTATGCCAGTACATCTCTCTTAGATGCCAAACAAGTCCTTCCCCTAGGGCAGTATTTCTCAAAGTGTCTGCTCAGTGAGCCTGGGGTGCCACATGAATGCACAGGGAGACGCAGACGGATGGTGCTCTATAGCCACGGCTGCCTACTACTTAAGCAAACCCACACCTCAGCCTGTGAACGCCTCACCACTATGAAATCCAAACTCCAAAGACAACCAGTCACCAGCAGCAGACTGGGCTTTAAGCTATAGCCGACCCGGAGTTCCCTTTCTGTGCTTCCACAGTTTCTCAGTAAAAGTCTTTCCCCTGGCTCCTGTTGGCAGAACTATTTCAATCATTGCTGGTTTGGTGCTGCCCCATGGAATCGATTTTTACTCAAATAGATTCTTAACTTTTTTTTAATACGTTTCATTTGATCTTCTAACAGTTTGCTGTGTTAAAAGGCTAGACCCCAGAGCATCACCCTAGCTGTTTCTGAATCAGAATGGGGATGTGAAAGGTGAGGTTACAGAGTAGCTGAGGCACAGCAGTCTGCCACTGTTGGAAGCTCTCCTAGGTCATGTAAATGCAACTTGAAAGTTTCAGAACTTCTGGCCTAGACTAGAGAAAGGGGAGAGATAGGCTGGTAAGTGGCCACGATTGAAAGAAAATAAAGTGTCACCCTGAACCCAAGGTCAAGAAATGTTCTTAGAAAATTATGCTATTGAAAAGCTCTGAACCCCATGGCTTCTCCTTTCCCACCAAATAAGAAACCAAAATGCTTTCTCACCCAAGAGACTCTATCTATTAGCAGTTCTGCTCCAATAGAAGGAGGCCATAGGCCATGGACTTCTGATTTATAATAATTAGGGACATTGCTAACCACCCAGTCATTTCCATCTCTTCGTCAGGAAGACAAGTTTCTGGCACACCGAGACAGCTCACTGAATGCTTTATATCACAGAATTAGTGTCACACTTGGCAACTGAGTTCAGTGATGAAAAAGTGAAAGTGAATGTCACTCAGTTGTGTCAATTCTTTGCAACCCCATGGACTGAGTAGTCCATGGAATTCTCCAGGCCAGAATACTGGAGTGGATAGCCATTCCCTTCTCCAGGGGATCTTCCCAGCACAGGGCTTGAACCCAGGTCTCCTGAATTGCAGGCAGATTCTTTACCAGTGAGCTACAAAGGAAGCCCAAGTTCAGTTACAATGTATTCCAATTACTAATACTTTTATAAGTATAGTGGAAGTCATACATGTTTTCCAGAACAGAGGTCGTAAAATCACAGCCAGTGGGCCAAATACAGCCTACTCATTGCTTTTACAACTAAAGTTTTATTGGATCACAATTACATTCATTCACTTTCAGGTTGTATATGGCTGATTTCACACCATAACAGCAAAGTAGTTGCATTGGAGACTATGGCCCACAAAGCCAAAAATCTTTACTATCTGAACCTCTACACAACTCAGTTCTGGAAGACTGTTTTATCAGTTCAGTTCAGTCACTCAGTCATATCCAACTCTTTGCGACCCCATGGACTGCAGCATGCCAGGCTTCCCTATCCATCACCAACTCCCAGAGCTTGCTCAAACTCATGTTCATCGAGTCAATTATATTATAGATTATCAATATCTACTTCTCCAACTATATGAACTTGAAACTCTACTAGGCTCCTTCTACAAATGATCCTTAATGCTCTCAATAATTTTGCTAGTCATACTATGATCATTGCAAGTGAGCAGAGAGTCCCAGTAAGATCAGGTGTGTCTAAAGCAGACTGCTGGTATCACATTCAGAATTCAAACACTGCTTTGTCATGCTTTTTTCCTGACACCAGTTCTTTGAGCTGTTTTAAGGATGTAATTAGGCTTCTCTGATGGCTCAGATGGTAAAGAATCTGCCTATAATGATGATCCCTGGATTTAATACCTAGGTCAGGAAGATATCCTGGAAAAGGGAATGGCAACCCATTCCAGTATTCTTGCCTGGAGTATTCCACGGACAGAAGAGCCTGTTGGGCTACAGTCCATGGGGTCACAAGAGTCAGACACATCTGAGTGACTAATACTTTACTTTTTAAAGGATCTAATTACTATGTTAGATATTTAGTGGGAAAAGTAGTTCTTAGTGGCAAAACATGGGCCTAAAAATGAACTATTAGAAATCAACCCAATGACTTCCTGATGGTGTAGTGGCTAAGACTTCACCTTCCAATGCAGAGGGCATGGGTTCAAATCCCTGGTCCAGGAGCTAAGATCCTACATGCCTTGGGGGAAAAAACAAAAACAAAAAAACCAACAAAGCAGAAAAAATATTGTAACAAATTCAATATAGACTTAAAAATAAAAAAAGAAGAAAGCAACCCACATAAAATTAGGGACTGCCTCTTAGTTCCCAGAGATGTCTTCTTGACCACCAGTCTAACGTTTTCACTTTCTAACCTATTTTTCTTTCTAACAGTTATGAGCGGCTGCAGTCCATGGGGTCGCAAGAGTTAGACACAACCAAGTGACTGAAGAACAAGTAATTTTATTTTGTTGGTAACTTCTAGTGGATCTTCTGTCTTCTAGAATTCAGGCTCTTTGCAGGCAGAGTTTTGTTCCATTTATTTCTGTAAGGCCTGGAAGCGCCCAGGAGGCATAACTGTTGCTGCACAGTATCGATATGTGACTCCTTCTTAGTTAACAACAAATATCTATATTGTCTTTTCCTAAAACACATCTGGATAGAGACTGGAGTACTAGTAAATTTCCATCTGTTTTTAAAAAACAAAAATGAAAAATACTTTCTTGAAATCTGTGAAAGCATATAGGTTACTCTGGAGGAAAACTGTGAGAGCTACTGATTAGTTACAACATTTTTCAAATGATCATAATCTCTTTGAGGACTTAATAGACTATATATTAAGAAAAATAACAGCTGTTTAATTAGATAAACTAATTTCAAATGAGCGAGCTACTGTTCTTCCTTTAACCTCTTAAAAGTTTGCGAGTTCACAGACTGCAACTTCCTGCCCCCTACTGGAAGAAAGAGTAACGAACAGTGTGCAGTCAAAAATTTTCTGTTCAAAGAACTTCAAAGATTTTTCTGTTCTTTAGTCTCTTAAGTCATGTCTTTGAGACTCCATGGACTGCAGAACGCCAGGCTTCCCTGTCCTTTGCTATCGCCTGGAGTGTGCTCAAACTAATGTCCATTGAGTCGGTGATGCTATCCAAAATTTTCCCCTTTGCTAGAGTAAATTACATGCTCAATTGCTTTCCCAACCCCCTATATTACTTTCTACTTCCAAAATAAACAGTGAAACAAGGGCAACATAAGGTGGCTATCAGTGAAATAGAAAGCCTATACACAGAATATGTTTTGAAAACAAAATTATTTTTTTCCCAGTAGAGCTATTTTTAAAATGTGAGTTATTTAATAATCATCTCTATGTAAACTCTCACCATCTGGCATTCTCTCGAAGAATATAATTGAAAGGGCTATCTAAGTTCAACTTCTGAAAAGACTTCTGATAGACATTAGAGGCAGCAATACACATATTTACTTACATTAACACATATTTTAGTTTCTCTTTAACTCTTGTAATACTGTTGCTCCGTCATGTCGGACTCTTTGTGAGCCCATGGACTATAGCCTGCAAGGCTCCTCTGTCCATGAAATTCTCCAGGCAGGAATACTGGAGTGGGTTGCCATTTCCTGTTTGCCTGCACTGGAGGCAGATTCTTTACCCTCTGAGCCACCAGGTATGTGTTCAGTTCACACTTTTAACTCTTAATGGAGTAAAGTTCATGTATATTATAATACCATGATAGCAAATGTAGTCCTTGGTTTTTAAAAATATATCTTACAAAATATGGTTTATTCTGCATGCAAGATGATTAATTACAGCTGACACTTTTTCCTCAAATTTGTGGTCTTCCAGTTCCACAGGTCACCCTACCAAATCCCTTATCTATGTGGAAAAAAAACAACCATCCATACCTCATAATCCTGAGCTCACTTGGATGGTGATGCCATCCCACAAACCAGCATTCTGAGTCTTAGAGACAGAAGCCATTTTATCAGTAATCTGCACTATATGTTTGTAAGCATTGGCTAAACAAGGTAACTCTGCGTTGAATTCAAGCAGACACTTTCAAAATCTACTTAAAAGATATGCTATATGAGTAAGACAGTCTAAGAGACTACTTCAGTGGAGTATCTCCTAGTACTTTTAAAACCTAATCTGTGCTTGTGAAATTATTATAAAGCTAAGTGCATGCTCCTCTAAGTTCTAGATAAGTGTTATTCCCCTAACTTTAGAACACTGAAGCAAGAAGTTGCCTTATAGAGAATATATTCTTTTGCAAAAACTTAAATCATGTTTTTGATTTTTATTCATTCTTGCCTGGAGAATCCCATGGATGGAGGAGCCTGGTGGGCTATAGTCTATGGGGTCGCAAAGAGTCGGACACGACTGAGTGACTTAACTATTATATTACCTAGACTAAGGCCACCAAGTACACACTTTTTTCCCCTTTCTTAAAAATCAAGGAAGGGGAAATTTTTACCTCTTACTGGTAAAATTCTGACTCCTACAGGAGAAGAACCACCACTGTGGTTAAGACTTTGTTTTCTTGGGCTTGAAACTCACTGCAGATGGTGACTGCAGCCATGAAATTAAAAGATGCTTTCTCCTTGGAAGAAAAGCTATGACCAACCTAGACAGCACATTAAAAAGCAGAGACATTACCTTATCGACAAAAGTCTGTCTAGTCAAAGCTAATGTTTTTCCAGTAGTCATGTATGGATGTGAGAGGTGGACCATAAAGAAAGCTGAGTGACAAAGAATTCATGCTTTTGAACTGTGGTGTTGAGAGTCCCTTGGACAGCAAGGAGTTCCAACCAGTTCATCCTAAAGGAAAGCAGTGCTGAATATTCATTGGAAGGACTGATGCTGAAGCTGAAACTCCAATGCTTTGGCCACCAGATGCAAAGAACTGAGTCATTGGAAAAGACCCTGATGCTGGGCAAGATTGACGACAGGAGGAGAAGGGGATGACAGAGGATGAGATGGTTGGATGGCTTCACTGACTCGATGGACATGAGTTTGAGTAAACTCCGGGAGTTAGTGATGGACAGGTAAGCCTGGCATACTTCAGTCCATGGGTTCACAGAGTTGGACATGACTGAGGGATTGAACTGAACCAATACTAGCTTTGCTAACTTGGGCAAATTATTTTACCTTCTTTTGCCTCAGTTTATTCATCTGTAAAATGTGGATATCAGGAATTCCTTGGTGGTCCAGTGGTTAAGAATCCATCTTCCAATGCGGAGGACACAGGTTGAATCCCTGGTCCAGAAACTAAGACCCCAATTGCCATGAGGCAACTAAGCCCACGCACTACAAATCCTGAAGCTCACATACTCGGGAATCTGTGCTCTGCAACAAGGGAAGCCACTGCAGTGAGAAGCCTGTGCACCAGGCTAAAGAGTAGCCCCTGCTCGCCGCACCTGGAGAAAGCCCACACACAGCAACAAACACCCAGCACAGCCAAAGGAGGTCAGTCTTTAAAATTTAGTAAAATAATAAGGTGTGGGTGTTGATAATACCTGTCTCACAGGACAGCTGTGGAAGTAAAAGAAATTCACACACAAAGAGACCCTTAGAACTGGGCCTGACACATTATAAGTATTCAAAGAGATGACAGCAACAACCAATTTGTTTCTGCACCAGACCCTGGACAGGAGGCTCAGAGATAAGTGTATTCACCTTCTTGCTATAACTGACTGATCCCTGACACCTGCTTTTTCTGTCTCCCTCTTCTGATTTACTTATCGTAATTGCTCAGTTCTATATCTTTTATTAACATAAACTGACTTTAAGTATTTTAAGGAAATGAACAAAGTTCAGCTTATAAATAAGGTAGACTAAATTGCACTTGGTTTCTTTGGCCAATGATTTTCAGACCAAGTTACTTAATCTTCTGCTTTGTGAAATACTTTTAAATTAGGTCACATCAATTTCAGAGAGCACATTTTAGAATGATTATCTTCCATGTGTAGGAAAATTCGGAATTTAAAAATCTTTTTATTTTGAGGATACTTTGATGGCACACTGTCCTGTTCATGGTTTAACAAATCCATATAAAAAAGATACCTTTTAAAATGTTAAATGTGCTAATGGGGGTCCATGCTCATTGACACTTGCATGGGAAAGGAGTGAAGTGCAGAGCAGCTATAGTCCACCCACCCTGTGCTTAGAATAAAGTGAAATCAACTTTCAAAAGAGTCTACTTCCAGTAAAGAGTGTGAAAGGGGATTCAGTATGGAGTGCAAGTGTGTCAGAACAGATTGATCAGGTTTGCATGAAACTCAGAGTCCCCCTGGAAGAAATACAGATAAAACTTGTCAAAATGGATAGACGTCCTCAGAACTTAAGCTCTCAAACACAAAGGAGGAAAAAAGGCTGTCTGAAATCCTGAGGAGTGTCCCTCAAAATAAATGGGTGTCATTCCTCAAGGGTTTGTAGTCTGGGTATGTAATTGCTGAGGATGGCATCTGGGGCTGTGTAACAAAAGCATCAGTCTGACTGTTCTTGACCAGCCCCAAGAGAGTATTCTAAGTTTCAAAAGTAAAGTGCCTGAAAAGAGCTGACACAGAAGAGGTATTTTCAGAAACTGATGGAACAAAGCTATCCTACTGGAACACACAGGAAGTTAGAATGGTAAAGTGTTACTGTTAAAAGAAACCAGCAAGAAACACATGTTACCATTGTTGACTGTGAGTCAACTGAGTGTGGCTAAGGGAAGTGAGGCAGGAGATAGACTCTCCTCCCCCTCCCAGAGTAAAGCCATGGGAGATTCTTTCCCTATGGACCCAAACTCCAAAACATCAATAGCAGGACAATTGACAAAGAAGGCCAGGCTTTGCCAAGATAGAAGAGATCACATGTTCCTTATTGTCAGGTCAGGAGACCTCCCTGACTACGTATGCACAGAAAGGCTCCTTGGAGGACAAAAGTGGAGTGATGCCAACTGATGCTCACTACCCATAGGCCTTTTCAGTGGAATCCATCTTGGCTAACAAATGCCTGTTCATACATGGGATGATCCTGAGATAGACCAAATATGGATTCTGAACCAGGTAAATCAAAATGATTGGCCAAAGGAAACCTAGAAGAAATGCCCCATAAAAGTACTTCAAGCTACCAAAAGGGAGCAACTCAGCAACAGAGTCTGTCTATGTATCTATCCACGCATACTGTCCTCTTTTTTATTTCCCCTCCTAATAAATGTTTTACTTGTTTTATTACTTACTGTCATTGCAGGAATTTTTTCTCTGCAAAGCTAAAGAGCCAGGGCCTTGTCACTGACCACTGGCCTAGTGGCTAGCATTTAGTGTACTGCCATGATGCAACCTCCATTGTTGGCTGGTAACCAAAGCTTGGCTTCAAGCTTCTGCAGGCCAAGGTCACCCAAGATCAGAACCATTTCAGAGTAACCACAGGTGATGATTAAGAAAAATTTTTAGGAGTGGAAAGAAAGAAAAAATTGTAGGGATTCTAGTAGTTTTACTTTGAGACATTCAGAAACAAATATG
The DNA here is from genome assembly GCA_006408695.1 of Aepyceros melampus. Taxonomy (NCBI): domain Eukaryota; kingdom Metazoa; phylum Chordata; class Mammalia; order Artiodactyla; family Bovidae; genus Aepyceros; species Aepyceros melampus. The sequence goes on along the minus strand of SJXQ01005537.1, from coordinate 36,550 downwards.
AGTATCCTTGCTGCCCTTGTACATTTTCTCTCTTAGGCAGTGAAAGCGGGAGAGTAAATGTTTACAGTATAAACAAGATATGGGTACTGACATCCAGATTCATTGTTAGAAGACACAGACTTGGAATTTGAAGTCAGCTTTCCCCATAGGAAATGATATTTGTGCCCCATGTTACACTGAAATAGATGTGTGTCTCTTCTCACAATCCAGAAGGAACTTTGTAGCATCAAAAGTGTTATTTGTAAAGTTCATTTCATTCTCTCATATGAAAGATGGGGAGAGAGGAAGGTTACATACAGAAAAAAAAATTAATTTTAACCGGATGGCTTTGTCTTCTAAAATTCATTCTTCCTATAGTATCAACAATGTGTTCCTTCTCTGCCCAGCCTCATTAACCTGTGTCTTTTCCCTACTGAATTCCCCCCACTCCTGCACTAAAGCTCATGTGTCTCCACCACTTATCAGACAAAGCAATTCAGTACCTCCAATTCATACTAGTATTTGTTTCATGGCCAACACGATCCTCGTGACCAGGAACAGAGCAAATGTTGTGTGTATTTGTATATTCAACACTGTAAGGACTGATTCGTTGAATCCTCACAAGGACATATTGGGTTAGGTTTTATCATCATCATTTATATTTTTATAGTTGAGGAAACCAAGGCATAGAGGTGAGGTAACTTGACAAAAATTACATAGAGGGTATCAGCTGAGATTGAACAGGGCTTTCAGATGTAGGCAGCTGAAACTCTAGTCTGTGCTCTTAGCCACGGGCTTTGCTTCTCACACCTCATCTTGCACAATACTTAGCAAGCGCATTCTGTTAACACGATACAGCTGCACACAAGAAGCAATAAAATATGTAAATTCCTTTTTCTACTAAGGAATGGTAGAACATGTTAATGGTACAAAGAGCAACTAAACCTGCCAAAAGGAGGGACTCTTCAGTCTTGTCTTGACACAGGAAGTGAGCTGAGTTTAAGAGATGCATAGGAGTTCAACAAGCAAAATATGGTTGTGTAGCTACAGGAAATGTGGATGCTCATGTTGAAATTGACAAGATTTTTGACTGGAGGATGTATTTGAGGAATAACTAATGACGCAGAAAGGAAAAAAAAAAGATTTAAGGCAAGATAATAAATTGCCTTTGAATGCCGAAATTAAGTCATTAATTTTAGGTGGTAGGAGTTCAGAGGTTTTTAACAGGGAAGTATATAAGCAAATTTATATTCTGAAAAATTCTGAGTGCACAAATAGAGGACAAACCATAAGGGGATCAAAAAGTTGGGAGTAGGGACAGGGCTGGGAGCAAAGAAACCAAGTTAGTTTACTATGTTTGTTAAAACACCTTAGTTTCGTTCTCAATTCCAAATGTCCCCAAAATATCTGCATTTTTTTTTTTTGTAAAGGCAAGTGATTGCTACAGTTCTGCATCTAATCATTGTCACCATCCTTTCCTTAGATTCTTCTTTTAATCCACTTTTATCTCCTGTTTTCTGGAAAGGCAAGATCAGAAAGCATTCAAAACCAATTTATTATCTTACCTCAAATATGTTTTCCTCTGCTTCAAATTCCTATACTGTTTCATTCATTCATCAATTAAAATAAAATGCTTGCTGAGTAGCTACTATTCAGTAGGGATATAAATCTAGTCCTTTTTAATTTTCCTCAACCTCATGATAGCTTGTTACCTTTGGGGGAGGGTTAACCTGTTGAGACTTTGAGACAAGTTTACAACACAAAGTAGGAAGGTGAACTGCCCGCTGAAGGGAGCCCTCATATGAAAAGTTCAGATCTTTAGCTAGAATATGTTTAGTAGGCTTTTTCACCTCTCTCAATATCTTTGATGAATATAGAAATATTTGAGAAGGCTCCAGTTTAGATATAAAATTACATTTGTCATACAGAATCAGAGTAGAAGCTTAGTATGCATGCGTACTGTCAATTCAGTCATGTCTGACTCTTTATGATCCTATGAACTGTAGCCTGCCAGGCTCCTCTGTCCATGAGATTTCTCCAGGCAAGAATAATGGAGTGGTCTGCCATGCCCTCCTCCAGGGGATTTCCCAACCCAGGGATCGAATGTATGTCTCTTATGTCTCCTTGGTAGGTGGGTTCTTTTACCACTAGTGCCACCTGGGAAGCACCCATGGATAATGCTAAATTAAATAAAGCAACCTGTAGCCTATAAACCAGATAATGTTTCAGTGATGAAGATTTCTCTATGTGAGCCTTAAGTCTTGAAAAATTTTGTTTCAAAGTTCCAACAGTCTGTATTAAGGAAGGATACAAATGACAGTCTATTTCCACACCTAGGCCCCACCCACTGAAGAGGATGTGTGCCCCCTTCAGGCCAGTGGGATGAAGACAGAATTGTTTTAGAAAGGTATCTTACAGAACTTAAAAAAAAAAAAAATCAAGACCAGGGGCCTTCCAGTTTTAGCTCTGACATGTAAAAATCTTAGAAACTATCTCTTCTATAGTAATAACAAGAAAAAATTGAACATCAATGACCCATCAGAGAATTGAGGATTTGGGGTAAATAACCACCCAGTAGTGTAAAAAGACGGAGAAGACAATGGCACCCCACTCCAGTACTCTTGCCTGGAAAATCCCATGGACAGAGGAGCCTGGTAGGCTGCAGTCCATGGGGTCGCTAAGAGTCGGACAGACTGAGCAACTTCACTTTCATTTTTCACTTTCCTGCATTGGAGAAGGAAATGGCAACCCACTCCAGTGTACTTGCCTGGAGAATCCCAGGGGCGGCGGAGCCTGGTGGGCTGCTGTCTGTGGGGTTGCACAGAGTCGGACACGACTGAAGCGACTGAGCAGTGTAGAAAGACAGGCAAAATAGAGCCACGACTGAGATCTGCTTTCTGGGACAGCAGCCACTGACAAAGTAGTAGAGATATTCAGTCATTCTGACAATTTTCTGAAGGCTGAGTGTGGGCTAGCAGGACAATGAGAAACTTGGGGGATTGCCTTCTTAGCAGAGGGCCTACCATCAGGGAGTTTATCTCCAGGAACCCCATCTGGATGTCATAGTAGAGCACCAAGAAAGATTCTTTTAAATTTATTTATTTTATTGGAGGCTAATTACTTTACAATATTGTGGTGGTTTTTGCCATGTGGTACATCTATACAATGGAATATTACTCAGCTATAAAAAAAGGAACACATTTGAGTCACTTCTAATGAGGTGGATGAAACTTGACCCTATTATAAAGAGTGAAGTAAGTCAGGAAGAAGAACACCAAGAAAGATTCTTTAATGGCTTGGGCAGAGAAGAATCCTCACTGTGAAAAAAGGAGCACTCTCCATAGCAACTGTCTCCTCCCCATGGGAAAAGGCTCACTGGAGCCATATCCCAATTAATGGATGGGCATTCCTCCTAATCTCTGCCCCCATTTCTTCATGTCTCAACTAAGGTGTGGTGGGAAGCTACACTACTGGAGAAATAAACCATTGTGAAGGTTGAAGCCCAGAGTCAAAGGCCCCAGAAAGAGATGTAATCATAACATGATACTGGATTGGTCAAAAACATTTGTTCAGATTTTTCCATAAAATCTTGCCCAAATGAACTTTTTGGCCAACCCAATAGAATGCTTCACCCTCCTACATACCTTACCATACCACCAACAGGATTTCAGTATAACAATAGTGGACTACAGCTAAGAAAACTACAGGATGTATACTTTCCCTGAGCAGAACAACTTAAAGCCAAATCAAGAGGAAAAGAAAACAAGAAACCAAAAGCCTCTGACACCCACACCTATAGCAAATGTTAAACACAGCCAAATGCCTAGACACATAAGCATAAATTCTCACACTACTGGGTCAGGTTCTCATGACCCAATAAAACATGTCTGGATTTCAACAAAAATTACAAGCCATGCAAAACATTGAGAAGAAAAAAAAAACACACACAAGAGATGAAGCAAACCTAAGAACCAGGCTTCTACAGTACAGAGGTTAAAATAATCAGAGGATTTTAAATAACGGTGATCAATATGTTTAGGTCTTTAATGGATAAAAAAGAAAACAAGGAAAAACAGAGGTAATGTTGACAGAAAGATGGAAACACTAAGAATAAAAATGAATGCTAGAACCATAAAGACTAACAGAATTGGAACAGGTTTTGCTGGGCTCGTCAGCAGACTGGACACAGATGAGGAGAAAAAAAACTGAGCTCAAAGATGGGACAATAGTACCTTCTCCAACTGAAATGCAAAGAGAAAAACAGACTAAAAAATGCAAATATCTAAGAAATGTGGGACAATTTTAAAAAGATATAGCATATACATACTTAGAATGTCAGAAGAGAACAAAAGAGAAGCAGCAGAAGAACCATTTATATTAATAATGACTAAGAAGTTTTCAAAAGCTAATGACAGAAAAAAAAAACCCCACAAATATGGGTAGCTTACATATTGGAATATAGAAACTGCAGGTTATCAAGCAGAAACACATGGGGAAAGTCTACAGGGGACTTCTGGTTCATCATATAAGCAGCTTAGAAGTTGCCATTTCATACCAACAATATTTGAAAATCTTAACAAGTGAAAAAAAATAACAAGTCTTAGGTCCTAAGAAAAGTGATGTCATAGGGCAAACTACTGTCCCCAAATGTGCAGAGACCAGCAACGAATACAGAGAATCACAATTTACTGGAGCAGAACCTCACAAGAAGAACACTTGGCAGGAACCAGTACTGGGATAAGAAGGCCTGAACTGCAATTAACAGGTTGCTAGATGGACTGTGGACAAGTCTAGATCAATGTGGACAAGTCTGAGAGAGCTCCAAGGAGATCCAGTAGTAAGGAGGTCCCTCACACTTTGATGAATTATATCTCCAGGGGGTATACCCAGTCCTCACAATGAATTTCAGAGAAAATTCTTCTTAGGTTTCTAGCAGCAGGGAGGTGGGGAAATGATCTATTTTGAAATATACCAGAGCAGTCTGTTCTTATTAAGAACAGTTGCCCTCAGGAGAAACTTACACCAGATCCTAGCCTGCTGGAGTTTCATCAGAGCCTAAGCAACTCCTGTCCACTCCAACAATCCTGTTCCACTTAACAGGGGAGAAATATGAGAAGCAAACATGAAGTTGCCAATCCAGAGATATAGGCCACTAAAGACTAAGACCTGATCATGGGACTATGGGACGCTTCCCCTCCTTCCACATCACACACAAGACACCTCACACCACATCACCAAAGGTTTATTTACAAAACTTCCTTTTACCTAGTAAATCAGGCCTAGCTATCAAGAAAAAAAAACAGCAATATATACTAAAAAGCAAAAAACAGTTTGAAAAAGCAGAGCAAGCATCACACCAGATATGGTAGGGACACTGGAATTACCAGATTAAGAATTTAAAACTATGATTAATATGCTTAGCATTTTAACTGATAGAGTAAACAGAATATAACAGATGGACAATGAAAAGAGAGAGAAACAGTCCTAAAAAAAAAAAGTCACCAAAAAGAAATGCTAGAAATAAAAAGAAAAATACTGTAAATGCTGTAAAAGAAATGAAGAATGCCTTTGATAGGTTTATTAGTACACTGGACCTGACCAAGGAAACTGATAATTTCTTTTAAACACTTCAGAATTACAGGTTGCTGACTCTTTTAAATATTTAAAGTGCTCAGAGAAAAAAAAGCCACCAACCTATAATTCTGTACCCAACAAAATTATTCTTCAAAAGGGAGAAAGAGAGACTTTAACAAAAATTGAGGGAGTAGATACACTTTATGGCTCGGCAGTAAAGAATCCATCTGTAATGCAGGAGACACAGGAGAGGTGGGTTTGATCCCTAGGTTGGGAAGTTCTCCTGGAGAAAAAATGGCAACCCACTCCAATATTCTTGTCTGAAAAATCCCATGAACAGAGGAGCCTGGGGGGCTATAGTCCAAAGGGTCTCAAGAGTCAGACATGACTGAGCACAGCACAGCAACAAGACATGCTTTGTAAGAATTATTATTTAGAGAGAAGGAGCATGAAATAACTGAAACTTCAGATCTACCTAAAAAGAAAGAGCATCAGAGAAACAATAAATGAAAGAAAAATTAAAATCATTTTCTTTTTCCTAATTGATCTGACAACAGTTTGCAACAATATAATTTGATTGTGTATGCTATGTATATGCAAATGACAATACAAGGATGAGAGGAGAAATTAGGGTTATCTCATTATAAGGTACTCAGGTTCCTTTTAAATGATGTAGTATTATGTGAGAATGGACTTGGATCATTTATACACGTATTGAAAACTTTATTTAAAAAATATTCTTAGTGTTTGCCTTAAAGTATAACTGTTATGCTAAGAAAGGAGAGAAAATGGAATAAAACTCAACTAAAAATCACAAAAGGCAGAAGCAGAAAGACCAAACTAGAAGCAGTAACAAAGGAAACAAGTAGAAAACGGCAACAAATATGATAGCTATTAATTCAACTCTGTCAATAATCAGCCTCCAATGATCTAAATGCACCAATTCAAAAACAGATTGCCAGAGTGGATCAAAAAGCACAACCCAACTATCTTCTGCCTATGAGAACCTCCTCTAGATATAAAGGTATTAATATAAAGATATATTAATCAAAAATAAAGGGGGAGACAAACACTAACACTTTTCAAAAGAAAGCAAGAGTAGCTGTATTAATTTCAGGCAGAGCAGATTCAGAGCAAGGAAAGTTGTCAGGTCTATAGTTGGCTGTTACAGAATGATAAAGTGATCAACCTTCCAAGAAGACAGAACAATCCTTAATGTATATGTTGCCTAACAGAATGTCAAACTACCTGAGGCAAAAACTGATAGAAATGCAAGGAGAGATAGACAAATCCACTATTATAGTTGGAGATGTCAATACCTCTCTCTCAGGAATGAGATTCAGCAGATGGAAAATCAGTAGGACCAGCTGACTTCTATAGCAGCATCAACCACCTACACTGATATAACTGACATCCATAGACTACCTCCTCCAGCAACAGAATACACATTTTTTTTCAACTGTAGACCATATTTTGGGCTGTAAAACATACCATAACATATTTAAAAGACTAAATCAGAATACATATGCTCGGAGATCACAGTGGAATTAAATTAAAATCAATAACAAAGATAGCTAAAAAAGATTCTCCAAATACCTGGAGACTTAACAACACAGCTCTAATATGCATAGTCAAATAAGAAAACATGTCAAAAATACTTTGAACTCAATGAAAATTGCAAAAAATTATCAAATCTATCAAAATTTGTGGGATGCAGTGAGAACCATGTTTATAATGAGATTTATAACATTAAATGTAAATATTAGAAAATGAGATTGATCCCAAATCAATAATCTAGGATTGCATCTGAGGAAACTAGAAAAGGATCAAATTAAATTCAAAGCAAGCAGCAGAATATAAAAAATAGAACAAAAGTCAATTAAATTAAAAGCACAATAGAGAAAAATCAACAAAACCAAAAGTTGGTGCTTGGAAAGGTCAGTAAAACTGATTAGCCTAGAGGCCAAACTAACTAAAAAAAAAAAAAAAAAAGGTGCAAATTAATAGCACAAAATAAACAAGGGGCACCATTGCAGAACTCATAAACATCAAAAGGATAAAAGGAAATACTACTGAAGACTCTACCCACAAATTTTAATAACCAATGAAACAGACCAGTTCTTTGAAAGACAAAATCATCCAGAATTCATACAAGAAGATATAAGTGATCTGAATAGGCCTTATCTATTAAGGGAATGGAAAACCATCCATAACAGAAAGTATAAGGCACAAATGGGTACCTTGGTGAATTTAGCCACATTTAAGGAAGGAATTTTAACAATTCTCTATAATCCTTTCCAGAAGATAGAAGCAAAGGTAATATTCATAATTCGTTCTCTGAGGCCAGCATTATTGTAATACTAAAACCAGAAAAGATACTGTAAGAAAAATAAACTACAAAACAGTACCTCTCATGAGTATCGAGGCAAAAATCAACATTAGCAAATTGAATCCACAATGTATATAAAGAATTATTTACCACCATTAAGAATTCAAGGTATACAAGGCAGTTTCAGCATTCAAAAGTCAACTAATATAATTCATCACACTAATAGGCTGAAGAATAAAACTTACATGATCACATAAATAGATGCAGGAAGAACATTTGACAAAATTCAAAACCCATTTATAATATTCTGAGTAACTGAGAATAAAGGGAAGCTTTCTTAACATGATAAAGAGTATCCACAGAAAAACCTACAGCTAATATTATACTTACTGTTCAGAAACTTGAAGCCTTTCCATAACATTAGGTTCATGTCATCCCTATGTCCCCTTTCATCACTCCTTTTCAAAATTATATTGGAATTATTTGCCAATGTAATAAGGCAAGAAAAGAAAAGATATACAAATTGGGAAGGAAAACTGTAGATGACAGGATCATCTATAGAAAATCTGAAAGAATCAACAATTCTACTGGAACTATTAAATGATTACAGAAAGATTTCAGAATATAAGGTTAACTAATATACAAAGGTCAATGAATAAGATTTTGACAATTAAAGTAATACCTTCAAAATGAAATTCAAATTGAAAAAAATCTTCAAAATTCCAAAATTTTTTTCAAAATGAAATATTTAGGCATAAGTCTAACAAAATATACTCAAGTTATATATGAGGAAACCTCTAATGGAAGAAATTAAAGAATAACTAAATAATGGAGAGATGTTCATGGGGAAGATAATTCAGATGGCATATCAGCACATGCAGTTATTCATCTGTCATCAGAAAAATGCAAACTAAAACAATGAGATACCACTACACACTTTTAGAATCGCCAAAATCTAGAATACTGCCAACAAATGCTGACCAGAATGAGGAACACTCCTTCATTGCTGGTGGGAAAATGCCAGATAGTATAGCCACTTTTGCTTTTGAATTGTGGTGCTGAAGAAGACTCTTGAGAGTCCCTTGGACTGCAAGAGATCAAACCAGTCATTCCTAAAGGAAATCAGCTGTGAATATTCATTGGAAGGACTAACACTGAAGCTCCAATACTTTGACCACCGGATGCAAAGAACTGACTCACTGGAAAAGACCCTGATGCTGGGAAAGAGTGAAGACAAAAGGAGAACCAGGCAGCAGAGGACAAAATGCTTAGATAGCACCACCAACTCCATGGGCATGAGTTTGAGCAAGCTCTGGGAGACAGGGGAGGACAGAGAGCCTGGTGTACTGCAGTCCATGGGGTGGCAAAAGTTGGACACGATTTACTGACTGAACAGCAGCCACTTTGGAAGACAGTTTGGAAATCTGTTACCAAAGTAAATGCATCTTACCACACAACTCAGTAATTAGGCTCCTGGGTATTCATCCAAAGGAGTGAAATTTTAAACCTGCAGACAGATGTTTGTAGCAGCTGTTTTCATAACTGCCAAAACTTGGAAGCAACTAAGGTGTTTTTCAGTAGGTGAATGGATAGAGTGTGGTACATCCAGACAAAGGCATAGTATTCAGCCCTAAAAGGAAATGAGCCTTCAGGCTATGAAAAGACATGAAGACATGTAAATCCATATTACTCAGTGACAGAAACCAACCTGGAAAGGTTCCATAGTGTATGATCCCAGCTATATGACATTCTGGAAAAGGCAAAACTATCAAGACAGTAAAAAAGATCAATGGTTTCCAGATATTAGGGGAAAGAGAGGGATTAATAGGTGAAGCACAGAGGATTTTCAGGGATTTTTAGTAGGGAAACGACTATGTGTAATACTGTAGTGATGGCTACGTATCATTATAAATTTGTCCAAACCCATAAAATGTACAATTCTTGGGCTTCTCGGGAAGCTCAGATGGGTAAAGAATCCACCTGCAATGAGGGAGACCTGGTTTTGATCCCTGGGTTGAGAAGAGTCTCTCGAGGAGGGCATGGGAACCCACTCCAGTATTATTGCTTGGAGAATCCCCATGGAAAGGTGCATGGCAGGTTGCAGTCCATAGGGTTTCAAAGAGTTGGACACAACTGAGTGACTAAGCACACAGAATGTACACCAAGTGTCAACTCTTATGTAGATTATGGACCCTGGGTGATAAGATGTGTCAATGTAGTCTCATCAGCTGTAACAAATGCATCAATATATGGGGGATGTTGATGTGAGTGAGGTTATGCATGTTTGTGGATGGTGGATAAATGGAAAATCTCCATCTTCTGCTCAAAATCACTATGACCCCAAAACTACTGTAAAAGTAAACTCTAATAAAACAAACAATAGGTAGGCATACACTTTAAAAATGAATAAAGGCAAAGAGAAATTCTTGAAAAAAGAAGTACCTTATCTATAGAGGGACAAGAAAAATAATTAAAACAGACCTCTGATCAGAATAAACAAATAAGACAGTATTTTGACAGTTTGTTAAAAGGCAGTTGATGAATGTAAATATATTCTGCCTCACAGTTTCTGACTATGGGTGCCGCTTTATTGTGTCATCTTGGATCAGATTTACAGGCAATTACTTGATTTTATTTTAGCCAGTCTTTATTTTCGATTTCTTCTCCTTCATAAAGTTGTGGTTTACAATATGTACTTTCATAACTGACCATATTATCAGTTGTTATGCAACTGAAAGTTACTAATACAGGGACTATGTATGTTTATTTTATGAACAACTGATTTTCAGTTACCTTTCTAATTTTCTGTTTGATTTATTTGATTCAGAGTTTGGTTCGGGAGCCATGAATCTTTAACATTTTGAAAGAAAACAAATCTAACCTATAATTTTATACCCAGAATTTTTCTTCAACAATGAAGAAGAAATAAAGGCTTTGTTAGACTTCCTTGGTGGTCCAGTGGTTAAGAGTTCACCTGTCAGTGGAGGGGACGTGGGTTCAATCCCTGCCCCAAGAAGATACCACGTGCTGTGGGGCAACTAAGCCCATGTGCCACAGCTGCTGAACCTGTGCTCTGCAACAGGAGAAGCCACTCCAATGACAAGTTCACACACTGCAGCAAAGCCCTTCTTATCCCAACTAGCGAAAACTTGCTCCTAGCAATGAAGACCCAGGTCAGCCAAAAAATAAAAATTAAATTTTAAAAATGACTTTCTCAGGAAAAACAAAAACCAAAAAACAGATGCAACTCTTCACCAACTAATTAGTCTTAGAAATGTTAGAAGTTATTCAAGAAAAGGAAAATTACATAGATGAGAAATTTGGATCTAGATCAAGAAAGGAAGAGTACTAGAAAAGGAATACATGAAAGTTTTTTTTTTTCTTAATCTAAACACCTTAAAATAATGACTGTAATAATGTATCAGGGAATCACAACACAGGGTAAGTGAAATGAATAACAACAATGTTATAAAGTCTGGAGGGTGGAATTAAATGCTCTATTATATAGTTCCTGTTGTTTAGATGCTAAGTTGCATCCAACTCTTTTATAACCCCATGGACTATAGCCCGCCAGACGCCTCTAAACTGAACAAAAAATGATAGCGTGACTGAATGTGATTTTTATTAGTTTAAAATGCCAGTTTTGCACAGTCCTATGAAATTACTTACTCAGATGATATCATCTAGTACTTTGTTCTTTACAATAAAAAGTGCCCTATCTATGAGCACCAATGGCTATCAGCTCTCAGTATCAGATAGAATTTTTCTTCCCATTGAAACTGATTGATACAAATTTTGAATCCTCTAAATTATACATTTTTTTGGTGTTTCTTTGTTTGCATCATCCTCTGAAAGGCATCATCCTCCTTCGTGACATGTGTTTTGGCCACTAAAATCACATTATGCTGAAATCATCTTACATGAACTCTCTTCACCACAAACTTTTCTTTCCATTTATTTTTACCATGTCATAATCTGTAGATATCTGTACGCTCCCTGAAAACTTTTTAAAATAAGTAAAACAAATAAACGAATCAGTATTGTTCAAAGTAGAATCCTGAGGAATACAAGAATAAATTATAGCTGCCACAGAGTAATGGCATGTATCCTTTTAATCACTGATGAAGTTACTTATTTTCATAGTTGCCTCACTGTCTTTGAACCACACTAATGGAGCAGGAATGTCACAATGGCTCTGCCATCTTTTGATATAATTTTCTTATGTCGCATAGTCATTACAGTACTTGTCACATTGAAGAGCATTAATTGCCAGCAAAATAACAAGGATTATTATTGTGATGTGGTTTACACTCCTCATTTCACAGAAACATATAATCTGAGAGCTGGAATCTATTTCAAAGAATCATTTGTTCTAGTCTTTGCTATGAGTTAATGATTATTGCAAAGCTCTCAATTACAGAAACCCCACAGGTTCTCCTAGAGCTTTTGAAAGACCTTTACACTTTCTTCTGCCAATAAACTCAGGCTGAATACCAAATATTTTAATTAAAAACGTGCCCTTATCTACAGTACATATTTTCATCTTCTTCAAAAACATTTAATAGCATGATTAGTAAACACTTTCTGTTTCTTGGAAATGGCTATTAGAACTCTTAGTCAAAGGCAAAGAGAAAAAAGTCCCCAAATTTTAAAGAGAGATAAAAATTGAGGTCAGACTACACTCAGCCCCATGGGTTTGTTAAGAGATAAACTCAGATTTGTCTGAGTACCACTGTAGCATATTCCCAGGCCCCTCTCACCTTCTAGGCTCTATGAGAGGAAAAATAGGGCTTACACAAAAAAGACAAATCTTTTGTCCTGAATCACTGACCTGTGGCAAAGTGTCGTGCGGTCTGCATATGACATTTGACCTGGCATGTGTCCCTCCTATAAACCATGGAAGAAGTGCTGTCTGTAACAATCCATGAAAATGGAAGATGCCTGCAAGAAGTGGAGGAGGAAATCTCGTTCCCCAATTGGAAGTGTGCTTAAGGAACCATGAACTACGCCATCTCCAAGTGACAGGGACTCCTGATTTGCCCTGGTGAGCTCATCCTAGCTTGCTTTGAGAACACCACCAGCTCATTTTCGTGCCCCGGTCCCACCACCAGAAAAGTGAAAAACTGCATAAACAGCATTCTGCTGGTACAAGAGGCCTTCTTTCTATTCTGAAAAAAAGTTTTACTGCCATATTAGCATTCCATTCCTTGTTGCCATCCTCACTGTATTTGCCGACAGTCAGTAAAAAACAAGACTGGGAGCTGACTGGGGCTCAGTGGAAGTGACAAATAGATTCAAAGGATTAGATCTGATAGGCAGAGTACCTGAAGAACTATGGATGGAGGTTTGTTGCATTGTACTGGAGGCACGGATCAAGATCACACCCAAGAAAAAAAAATGCAAAAAGGAAATAAAAAGGCAAATGACTGAGGCCTTACAAATAGCTGAGAAAAAAGAAGCTAAAAGCAAAGGAGAAAAAGATACCCATTTGAATGCAGAGTTCCAAAGAATGGCAAGAAGAGATAAGAAAGCCTTCCTCAGTGGTCAGTGCAAAGAAACAGAGGAAAACAACAGAATGGGAAAGACTAGAGACCTCTTCAAGAAAATTAGAGATACCAAGTGAACATTTCATGCAAAGATGGGCTCAATAAAGGACAGAAATGGTATGGACCTAAAAGAAGTAGAAGATATTAAAATGAGGTGTCAAGATACACAGAAGAACTATACAAAAAAGATCTTTGTGACCCAGATACCACAATGGTGTGATCACCCACCCAGAGCCAGACTTCCTGGAATGGGAAGTCAAGTGGGCCTTAGGAAGCATCACTACGAACAAAGCTTTATGAAGCTTTATGAACAAATATTTAACAGAAAAGAAAAATGTAAAGATCTCTTGTAAAGAAGGCTATGCAATCTTGCTGAGAGATTTAAGTGTTTGAAACAAAAGAAAAAATATTCTACATTACAACAAAAATATTCTACAATATGATATTATGATAAAATGTTAAACCTTTCTAAATAATTTATAGGTTTAACACAAATATGATAAAAATCTGGGAATAGTGAGGTAACTTGATGAAATTCAAGTTTCTGTAGCTGATCAAACAAGTGAGAAATTAAAATTTCTGGAAAAAAATAGGATACCTGCCACTATCAAATATGAATACAGATCACAATCCTTCACTGATTATAGTGCAGTATTGACCCAAAAATAGGTCCACAGGTAGATTAATGTGATAAAATGCTCAAGGCTCTGAAATAGTAATATATACAACTTCATAAATAAGGGAATCATCGAAAAATAAATGGAGAAATAATTAGTATTCAATAGATGATGTTGAAAGAATTGCCTAAATGTATGGGATAATCAAGTAGAGATTTTTCTTTCTCACATGATGCAATGAATTCCAGAGTCTAATAAAAGTAGTTTTAGAAGTAAAAAAGAGTATACAGATTTTAGAAGAATATATCAAATGCTGGGGTGGGGTGGGTACTTTTCTACTTCTATGCAAATGAAGAATTTGATTAGCCTGTATAAAAAAATCTAGAAGATCAAACCAGTCAATCCTAAAGGAAATCAGTACTGAAAAGTCATTGGAAGGACTGGTGCTGAAGTTGAAGTTCCAGTACTTTGGCCACCTGATGTGAAGAACTGGCTCACTGGAAAAGACCCTGATGCTGGGCAAGATTGAAGGCAGGAGAACAGGACAACAGAGGATGAGATGGTTAGATAGCATCACCGACTCAATGGACATGAGTTTGAGCAAGCCCTGGGAGTTGGTGATGGACAAGGAGGCCTTACTTCAGTCCATGGGGTTTCAAAGAGTCAGACATGACTGGGTAACTGAACTGAATATAAAAAGCAGCTTTATGGTCTAATATACTATAGAAACCTACATATAAATCTATGAACAGGAAACACAATGCAGCTGGTTCTCACAAGGAAAGCTATTGTACACAAAGGATCAGGCCCCATGTCTTGCTTCTCTGTTTAAGAGTAACACAGTTTTTTCCCTGGTGCTCTGCATAATATCTCTCTTGTTTTCTTCTCTTTCTAGGTTTTTCCTTATGGATTTAACCCCAATTAACTTTAGTGGGCTTCCTCCATATTCTACGCAAGTATTAACTCAAGTTCCTGCAAATGACTTGGAAAACTTCTGAGTTTCTGTTTCATATTTCTAGAAAGAAGTAATATGATTTAGTTTATAAAACAGGAGCTACTATCTCCAGATCTTCCTCTCCTCACCCAGCCTATTGTTTTCCCTGTCCAAACGTCTTATCTTGTCTGCCACAGAAGTTTTAATTAGCAGAACTACAATGTTTGTATTTACAAACCAGATTAGACTAAAAAGGGCTGTTTGAAAAAATAGAAATTTAAAAACCTTCAGCTTAATTCATTTTCAACTCCTGACCCTGAGCTGAATTACAATCAGTGCTTTGAATCACAGCCATAATTGTAATTTAAAGTAATCATTTTTAAGGAATACATTTGTTCCTTCTTGTCCTCTATGATCTATTTCACATAAGCTCATTTAGAAGCAAAAGAGGATTTGGTAGACATCAATTTTGTAACTGTTCATTTTAGAACAGTTAGAATTAAAGAAAAAGAAAACAAACACAGTTGACACTCTGATCTTTTATCCCTCTCTCACCCCTGCTGTGATCATTGACCAACGTTCTGGTGAGTCTCCATTGGTTTTACATCTTCCTCTGCATCCTCACATTCTGTCATCCTTGGTGACATTAACAGTAAAATGGACTACCCAGTGTCCTGGATGTCACTCTGATTCTTGACCTCCTTGTGCCCAGCGCTTCTTTCCCTTCCACCTAAGCCTCCAATATCATGGTCACAGGCTGGCTCTTATCATGTGTCAGTACCCTATCTCTAAAATGAGAAATCCTAGTGGGGGACTTTAACAGTCTCCACTTTCATCAATGGACAGATCATCCAGACAGAAAATTAATAAGGAAACACAGGCCTTAACTGACACTTTAGACCAGATGAACTTAATATTTATAGAGCATTCCATCCAGAAACAGCAGACGACGCATTCTTCTCAAGTGCCCACAGAGCATTCTACAGGACTGACTGCATGCCGGGCCACAAGGTGAGCCTTGGTAAAATTTAGAAAGTTGAAATCACATTAAGCATCTTTTTTTAATCACAATGCTATGAGATTAGAAATAAATTACAAGAAAAAAACCTATAAATACATAAACATGTGACAGCTAAACAATATGCTAGTAAACAATGAATGGATCATGAAAAAGTCAAAGAGGAAATTAAAAAATAATACCTAGAGACAAATGAAAATGAAATCTCAATGGTCCAAAACCTATGGGATGCAGCAAAAGCGCTTCCAAGAGGGACATTTATAGCAATACAATCATACCTCAACAAGAAAAATCTCAAATAAACAACCTAACCTTACAGCTAAAAAAAAACTAGAAAAAGAACAAAACAGTAGATATAAATAATAAAGATCAGACAGAAATAACTAAAATAGAGACAAAGAATTCCAATGATCAATGAAATTAAAAGCTTTGAAAAAATGATGAAAATTGATTACCCAGACTCATCAAGAAAAAAAGGGAGAGGACTCAAATCAAAAAAATTAGAAATGAAAAGGGAGAAATTACAACTGACTCCACAGAAATATAAAGAATCATAAGAAACTTACCAGCATCTATATGCCAATAAAATGGACAACCTGGAAGAAATGGACAAATTCTTAGAAAGGTATATTCTCCCAAGACTGAACCAGGAAGAAATAGAAAACATGAGCAGACCAATCACAAGTACTGAACTTGAAACTAATTTAAAAATTCCCGACAAATAAAAGTCCAGGACCTTATAGCTTTGCAAGCAATTTCTATCAAATACTTAGAGAACAGTTAACACCCATCCTTCTGAAACTCTTCCAAAACATTACAGAGGAAGGAAAACTTCTAAATTCAGTTCTATGAGGCCACCATCACCCTGATACCAAAACCAAAGACAATACAAAAAAATTTACAGATCAGTATCACTGATGAACATAGACACAAAATCAACTAAATACTAGCAGTCCAAATTCAACAATACATTAAAAAAATCATACAACATGATCAAGTGGGATTCATCCCAGAGATGTAGATTTTTCAATATCTGCAAGTCAATCAATGTGATACACCACATCAACAAACTGAAGAATTAAAAACCATATGATTATCTCAATAAATGTAATAAAAGCTCTTGACAAAATTCAGCAACAATTTATATTAAAAAAAAAAACTCTCTAGAACGTGGGCATAGAGGGGACATAACTTAACATAATAAAGACCATCAATGACAAACCTACAGCTAACTTTACACTCAGTGGTGAAAAACTGATAACATATCCTCTAAGATCCAGAACAAGACAAGGATGATCACTTTCACTTTATTCAACATGGTTTTAGAAGTCCTAGTTATAGCAATCAAAGAAAAGGAAGCAAAGGGAATCCAAATGTGAAAAGAAGTTAAACTGTCCTGCAGATGAAATGATAATACATACAGGATCCTGAAGATGCTACCAGAAAATTACTAAAACCCATCAATAAATTTAGTAAAGTTGCATGTTACAAAACTAATACACAGAAATCTGTTGCATTTCTATGCACTAACAATGAAAGATCAGAAAGAGAAATTTGAGAAATCATTTACCACTGCATCAAAAAGAATACCTACAGATAAGCCTATCTAAGTAAACAAAAGATCTATAATCTGAAAAGTATATGACAATGATGAAAGAAATCAAAGACAAAAACAGATAAAAGATATATCATGTCTGTGGATTGGAAGAATCAATACTGTCAAAATGATTATACTACCCAATGTAATTTACAGATTTAATGCAATCCCTATCAAATTACCAATAGCATTTTCCACAGAACTAGAACAAAAAAATCTTAAAATTTGTATGGAGATGCAAAAGACTCCAAATAGTCAAAGCAATCTTGAGAAAGAAAAATGGAGCTAGAGGAATCAGGCTCCCTAACTTTAGACTACACTACAAAGCTACAGTCATCAAACAGTATGGGACTGGCACCAAAATAGGAATATAGATCAATAGAATAGGATAGAAAAGCCAGAAACAAGCCCATGCACCTATGGTTGATCTGTGACAAAGGAGGTAAGACTATACAATGTGGGAAAGACAGTCTCTCCAACAAATGATGACGGGAACACTGTACGGCTGCACGTGAACACCAAACACAAAAATAAGCTCAAAACAGATTAAAGACCTAACATGAGAGCAGAGGCTATAAAACCCCTAGGGGAAAACATAGGCAGAACACTCTCTGACGTGAAGCACAACAGTCTTCTTTCCGTCTTCCAGAATAATGAAAATAAAAATAAACAAATGGGACCTACTTAAACTCCAAAGGTTTTGCCCAGAAAAGGAAACAAATGAAAAGACAACCCATAAATTGGCAGAAAACATTTGCAAATGATTTGATTGACAAACGACTGGTCTAAAATTTATAAACAGCTCATGATGCTTAACACCACCAAACAAATAACTGAACCAATAAATGGGCAGAGGACCTAAATCAACATTTCTCCAACAAGAAATACAAGTGACCGAGAGGCACATAAAAAGAGGTTCAACATCGCTAATTACTAGAGAAATGCAGATCAAAACTACAATATCACCTCACACCAGGCAGAATGGCTATCATCAAAAAATCCACAAGCAATAAACGCTGGAGAGGGTGTGGAGAAAGGAAACCTCTTACACTGTTGGAATATAAATTGGTACAGCCATTATTGAGAAGAGTATGGAGGTTCCTTAAAAACTACAATGGAGTTGCTATATGACCCTGCAGTCCCACTTCTGGGCATGTATCTGGAGGAAAATATGATCTGAAAAGATACATGGACCCCAATGTTATTGAAGCACTGTTTACAACAGCCAAGATATGGAAACAATCGAAATGTCCATCAACAGAGGAATGGATAAAGATGTAGTACATATACACAATGGAATATTAGTCATTCAAAAGAATGAAATAAAGCCATTGGCAGCAACATGGGCAGACCTAGAGATTATCATACTGAGTGAAGTTAAGTCAGACAGTGAAAAAGAAATATATGACATCCCGTATAGGTGAAATCTAAACTGAAATAATACAAATGAACTTATAAAAGAAGCAGACTCACAGACTTAGGGAGAAGGCAATGGCACCCCACTCCAGTACTCTTGCCTGGAAAATCCCATGGACACAGGAGCCTGGTGGGCTGCAGTCCATGGGGTCGTGAAGAGCGACTTCCCTTTCCACTTCTTACTTTCATGCACTGGAGAAGGAAATGGCAACCCACTCCAGTGTTCTTGCCTGGAGAATCCCAGGGACGGGGGAGCCTGGTGGGCTGCTGTTTACGGGATCCCACAGAGTCGGACATGACTAAAGCGACTTAGCAGCAGCACAGACTTAGAGGATGAACTTATTGTTGCCAGGGGTGTGGACAGGGGGAAGGGATAGTTAGGGAGTTTGAGAGGGACATGTACATACTGCTATCTTTAAAATGGATACCAAAAATGACCGACCATATGGCACAGGGAACTTTGCTCAGTGTTATGTGGCACCTTGGATGGGAGGGGAGCTGGGGGAAGAATGGGTATATGTATAGCTGAGTTCCTTTGCTGTCTGCCTGAAACTATCACAACATGATTAATCAGTTATATCCCAAGATGAAATATTTTTAGAAAATAAATAAAATTACAAATGCAAGTACCCCCACCCCCTCACCAATTTGCTGTCTTTTCAACAAGTCACCACCCACTGTTTACCCCACCCAATAGTCTTATCCCAAACTACAGCCTTGACTTGAACTTCCAGGACCTTGATCTCTTTCCTTGTTTCCAAACCTCCATACTTTCCCTTTTATATTATGTGGCTAAGAACCCCTCAGGGATCATTTGAATAAATTTTTGCCAATAGTTTAATAACTCAATTCTTTTTTCTGTCATAGACATTGAGCAAAACCCCAACCTCGGATGAACATAGCTATAATTTCTTTTGTGATTGCATCAGTGAAGCCAGGAGCATGCAGAGCAAGTCACATTTAAGGGAATACTAACTTCTCAACAAACTCATGAATGCTGGTTTCAAAGAGCACTCAAAACTGCAAAGATAAACATTTATATTATGAGCTCACTCTCCTCTTCTCCACGACGACTATTTTCAAAGCTTTTCATAGTTAGAAAAATCCAGCTTCCATATTTATATATTGATTCTCATTCTCTATACCTATCCCCATTTCTCTCTTTAGTTTTCCAATTCTGTCCCCAATTCCCTAATGGAACGCATGTACTTTTTTCATCATACTTGTCATAGTTATAAACCACTGGAACATATTGATGCTTGTTATAAATTATATGAATTATGAGAAGAGATCAAGGTACAGGAGTTAGAGCCTGAGGGGTACACCTCCCTCCATGAACACACCAAAAATGCATCTATGTATTTACCAATTCTCACTGAAAGCTGGACCAACAGAAGGATTGCTCCACAGCAAAGGCTGTAGGAAAGACTCACACAAAACTGATCAGAATAGAAGAAAAGTGATCAGATCACGACCTGGATCCTGGAAGAGGACTCAGGGGGGAAAGGAGGTTAGATGATTGGAGAGCCTCTGAAGAGTGAGCAGTTTCAGTCACATATTATGTGCCTCGGATCTGGGGTTTGACACAGGAAAGATGAGCACTCCTAGCTGGTTAGAGGGCCTGTGAGACTAGGAGGAGGGCTGTGAGAAGTCTAGACTCTGTGAGAAGTGCATGCCCACCCTTGCTTGATTCCCAAGCAAGAAAACTGCATTCTCAGTGGAGAACTGGGTGGTGTCTGGCTGGCTTCTCACGGTTGTCTTGGTGCATGACCCAGCCTGAGCCCAGCGAATGTTCCAACCCTGCTGGCTTCACCATGTAGCTCCACACTGGGGTTTGCACCACCAAGGCCAAGGCTAAACATTACAGAGACCTCTGAGGCACAAAGGTGGCTCACACCCAAACTGGCATCTGAGCAGGACAGGAGCAACCGTTATTGGCACTCACACAGGCAGAGCATCCAAAGCAGTCCAGGTCTCGGAGCAGGGCCGGATGGCCACAGCCCACACCCCAGCCCATACCAAGAGCCCCCTGAGACCCCTGTGGAGCAGCTGTACACCAGGGCAAGGGTGCCAGTGCTGTGAGAGGGAAGAGACGCACCTAAGGGGAACGGAGCCAGCTCACACCAGTCTCAGGACTTCCGCTCTAGCAATGTGGGGCTGGACCCTGCCCAGAGAGGGCAGTACAGGCACTGAGCAGAGGGCAGCCCTTGGCTCATACTTCTTTCTGACTCTGGCCGCTCCAGCTCTAGCTCCACGTCCCGCCAAGGTGATAGCTGACAGCACATCATAAGGAAAGACATGACTTGTGTTCACATCAAATTCAGCTCTCACCAGAGCCACTGGGCACACACAGGCTGTACAGGGGTGCTCCCACATAAGGATATCCCTTTAACAGTAAAGGTAAGCATTTCCCTATTTTCATAGAAACAGTGAATGTTAAGCACAATGAGAAGAGCAAGGAATTCATCTTATTTAAAGGACAAGAAAAAACCCTGAAACAACTAATAAAACAAGTAATTTATCAGGAAACAATTCAAAACATTGTTTCCTACCACAGTGGTAGGAAACTAGAAATCAATTACAGGAAGGAAAAATAGGAAAAGCACAAACACAGAGAGAATAAATACCATGCTACTAAAAAAAAAAAAGGTCAAAAATGAAATCACAAAATACCTCAAGGTAAGTGAAAATGGAAACACAACTTATCAAAATATATAGGACACAGTAAAAGCAGTTCTAAGAGGGACACTTGCAGCAATATTGGTCTACCCCAAGAAATAAAAATCTCTAACAACCTAACCTACCATCTAAAGAAATTAAAAAAGAAGAAAGCCCAAAGTCAGCAGAAGCAAAAAAAAAAAAAAAGTGAACATAAGAAAGGAAATAAAATTGAGATTAAACAATAGGATGAGTCCATGAAACAAAGAGATGAGTTGTTTTTTAAAAAGACTTTTAAAAATGATAAACCTTTACCTAGGCTTTTCAAAAAGAAAAGAGAACTCAAAACAAAATAAGAAATGAGGATAAATAACCACAGATACCACAGAGATAGAAATAATCATAGAAGAATACCAAGAACAGTTATATATCAAGAAACTGAACAGATAGAAGAAATAGTCAACTCTCTAGAAAAGCAAACATGCCAAACCTGTATCAGGAAGAAATAGACCATCTGAGCAGACCGATCACCAGTACTGAAATTGAATTTGTAATTTAAGTGCTCCCAGCCGAGGATGGAACACTCCCAAATTCAGGCCATTCCCCTGATAGCAAAACCAGACAAAGACACTACAAAAAAAGAAAATTACATACCAATATGTGTGATATATACAGATGCACAAATACTCCACAAAACACTAGCAAACCAAGTTCAACAGTTTACAAAAAGGATCACACACCATGACCAAGAGGGATTTCTTCCAGGGATGCAAACTTGACCCAGTATTCACAAAATCAATTTGATACAACACACTGGAAAGATAAAATCATGAGATTTAAAAAGGATAAAAAGCATATGAACGTGTCAATAAACACAGATAAAGCCCAAAATTCAACATCCACTTATGATTAAAAACTCTCAAACTTGGTGTAGAGGATCATATCCCAATATTTAAAGTCCATTTAGGAAAAACCCACAGCTAACATCACAGTCAACAGTGAAAAGCTGAACCCCATCTTCTAAAATCAGAAACAAGACAAGGATTCCTACTTTCTCTATTTGTATTTAATGTAGTCCGTAAGTCCTAACCACAGAAATCAGATAAATAAAAAATGTCCAAGTTAGAAGGGAAAACTAAAACTGCCACTATTTGAAGATGACATGATCCTATATATGAAAAAATTCCTAGTCGGTATCAGAAAACTATTAGAGTTAATAAATGAACTCATTAAAGTTGCAGGATACAAGAATAATATATAGAAATTACTTTACATACTAATAATGAACTATCAGAAAGAGAAAGCAAGAAAATGATCGCTCTTATAATATATCAAAAAGAATACATACCTAAGAATAAACTTAACCAAGGAGACAATAGATCTATATTCTGAAAACTATAAAATCTTGATGAAGGAATTTGAAAATGACACAAGGAAATATAAAGATATCCTATGTTCTTGTATTGAATTTAAATTGCTAAAATACCCATACTATCGAAAGAAATCTACAGGTTCAATGCATCTCTAACACGCATGGCATTTTTCACAGAAAAAAAATCCTAAAATTTATATGGAAGCACAAAGGCCCCAAATTCCCAAACTTGAGAAAAGAACAAGGCTGGAGGTTTGCTCCCTAAATTCAGACTGTACCAAAAATTATATTAATCAAAATAGTATGGCACTGACAAAAAAAAAAGACCCATTTATCAATGGAACAAAATAGAGAATCCAGAATCCATGCACTTAAAGTCAATAAATCTACAACAAAGGAGGCAAGAATATGCAACGGAGAAATACAATCTCTTTAGTAAGTGGTGCCGAGAAACCTGGCCAGCTGCATGTAAAAAAAAAAAAAAAAAAAAGAACATTTCCTTATACCACATACAAAAATAAATTCAAAAAACAACTTCTAAATGTAAAACCTGAGACCATAAAATTCCTGGAAAATAACATAGGCAGAACACTCTTCTCATAATTTGTAATAATATTTTTTGAATGTCTCTTAAGGAAAAAAGTGAAAGAAAACTTAAAACAAATAGGACCTAATTAAACTCGCAAACTTTTGTAAAGCAAATGAAGCCATTAATAAAAGGACCTAAGAAAAAGGAAAAATGGGAACCTAAGAAATAGGAGAAAATATTTGGAAATTATATGACCAATACAGTGTTTGTACCCAAAATATATAAACAGCTCATACAACTCAATATCAAAAACAAAGAAACTAATTAAAAAATAGGCAGAGGCGCTAAATAGACATTTTTCCAATGAAAACATACAGATGGCCAACAGGCACATGAAAAGATGCTCAACATGGTTAATCAGAGAAATACAGATCAAACAGCAATGAGAAAACACCTCACACCTGTTAGAACAGCTATCATCAAGAAGGCCACAAGTAACAGTTGCTGGTGAGGACGTGGAGAAAAAGGAACCCTCCTACACTGTTGGTGGGAATGTAAATTGGTGCAGCCACTATGGAAAACGGTATGGAGGTTCCTCCAAAAACTAATAATAGAGCCACCATATGATCCAGCAGTTCCACTCCTGGGTATATACCAAGAGAAAATGAAGAAACTAATTCTAAAGGAAACATGCTTCCCAATGCTCATTCATTATAATAGCCAAGATACGGAAGCAATGTAAGTGTGCATCAACAGATGGATGTATAAAGAAGTCATGATACATACAGAATGGAATAATATTCAGACAAAAAAGAATGAAATTCTACCATTTGCAACAATATAGATGGGCCTATAAAATACACTTAGTGCTTTTATTTCCAGTATTCTGGGTCATAGAAGATCCTGCTGTGATGTATGTCAGAGAGTGTTTTGCCTATGTTCTCCTCTAGGAATTTTATAGTTTCTTGTCTTACGTTTAGATCTTTAATCCATTTTGAATTTATTTTTGTGTGTGGTGTCAGAAAGTGATCTAGTTTCATTCTTTTACAAGTGGTTGACCAGTTTTCCCAGCACCACTTGTTAAAGAGATTGTCCTTAATCCACTGTATATTCTTGCCTCCTTTGTTGAAGATAAGGTGTCCATAGGTGTGTGGATTTATCTCTGGGCTTTCTATTTTGTCCCAGAATACTGGAAATAAAGCAAAAATAAACAAATGGGATCTAATTAAAATTAAAAGCTTCTGCACAACAAAGGAAACTATAAGCAAGGTGAAAAGACAGCCTTCTGAATGGGAGAATAGCAAATGAAGCAACTGACAAACAACTAATCTCAAAAATATACAAGCAGCTTATGCAGCTCAATTCCAGAAAAATAAATGACCCAATCAAAAAATGGGCCAAAGAACTAAATAGACATTTCTCCAAAGAAGACATACGGATGGCTAACAAACACATGAAAAGATGCTCAACATCACTCATTATCAGAGAAATGCAAATCAAAACCACAATGAGGTACCATTTCACACCAGCCAGAATGGCTGTGATCCAAAAGTCAACAAGCAATAAATGCTGGAGAGGGTGTGGAGAAAAGGAAACCCTCTTACACTGTTGGTGGGAATGCAAATTAATATAGCCACTATGGAGAACAGTGTGGAGATTCCTTAAAAACTTGCAAATAGAACTGCCTTATGACCCAGCAATCCCACTGCTGGGCATACACACCAAAGAAACCAGAACTGAAAGAGACACGTGTACCCCAATGTTCATCGCAGCACTATTTATAATAGCCAGGACATGGAAGCAACCTAGATGTC
>SJXQ01005537.1:0-11061 GCA_006408695.1 Aepyceros melampus | reverse complement strand
GCCTTCTGAATGGGAGAAAATAATAACAAATGAAACAACAGACAAACAACTAATCTCAAAAATATACAAGCAGCTTATGCAGCTCAACTCCAGAAAAATAAATGACCCAATCAAAAAATGGGCCAAAGAACTAAATAGACATTTCTCCAAAGAAGACATACGGATGGCTAACAAACACATGAAAAGATGCTCAACATCACTCATTATCAGAGAAATGCAAATCAAAACCACAATGAGGTACCATTTCACACCAGTCAGAATGGCTACAATCCAAAAGTCTACAAGCAATAAATGCTAGAGAGGGTGTGGAGAAAAAGGAACCCTCTTACACTGTTGGTGGCAATGCAAATTAGTACAGCCACTAGGGAGAACAGTATGGAGATTCCTTTAAAAATTGCAAATAAAACTGCCTTATGACCCAGCAATTCCACTGCTGGGCATACACACCAAGGAAACCAGAACTGAAAGAGACACGTGTACCCCAATGTTCATCGCAGCACTATTTATAATAGCCAGGACATGGAAGCAACCTAGATGTCCATCAGCAGATGAATGGATAAGAAAGCAGTGGTACATATACATAATGGAGTATTACTCAGCCATGAAAAAGAATACATTTGAATCAGTTCTAATGAGGTGGATGAAGCTGGAGCCGATTATACAGAGTGAAGTAAGCCAGAAAGAAAAACAGCAATACAGTATATTTACACATATATATGGAATTTAGAAAGATGGTAATGATAAACCTGTACATGAGACAGCAAAAGAGACACAGATGTATAGAACAGCTTTTTGGACTCTGTGGGAGAGGGAGAGGGTGGGATGATTTGGGAGAGTGGCAGTGTAACAAGTATGATATCATAAGTGAAACAAATCGCTGGTCTAGGTTCGATGCGGGATGCAGGATGCTTGGGACTGATGCACGGGGATAATCCAGAGAGATAGTGTTGGGCAGGAGGGGAGAGGTGGGGGTTGGGATTGGGAGATCATGTACACTCGTGGCTGATTCATGTTGATGTATAGCAAAACGAATACAGTATTGTTAAGCAAAACAAACTAAAAAAATAAAAATTAATTAACTTCAGTAATTCAGGAGAGTGTTACTCACTGTACTAATTACAAATTTTGGTATGAGCACAAAATGCTCCACTATTTAAGGTTAGACTTCCATTTACCTCTTTTAAGGATAATACACAATTTTAATACACAGCAAGAAATGATGGACATAAGGTGTCAAAAGAAAAGCCTTTTCCACCTATGGTTTTTAGGGAATGAAAAGTATGCATGCTGATAAGCAATTAATATTGCAAATGGCAGCCTGCAGTTCACAGGGTCACAAAAAGTTGGACATGACTGAAGCAACTTAGCATACAAGCATAATATATTTATCAGTATCTATAGATGCTGACACACATGCATTAGGAAAAGAATCATCATAGCTGGGAAGGATTTTACAATAATATCATACATCATGAACATTGTGCAGAAGAAGAAATGTGGCCCTGAGAAGTGATACATTCAAGACAATAGAGCTACTCAGTGGAAGACAGGTCAGCAATAGGGCTGGGTTTCATCGATGGCCAACAATTCTGCCTAGGTTACAACATTCTGAAAGAGGAAGACCCTCTGATATGTGGCCAAAGGCTGGTCATTTTAAGATTTCATTCCAGGCCTTATTTTCCCAAGCCCGGAGAAATCTGTTTCTCTTTCTCGGGGTCTGGAAACCTAGAAAGACTATTTCACCTTGGGCTTGATCAAGGGAAAGCAACCTAACAAATTTACAAGGGAAGAATGGCAGGGGTGCTGCTTCCCCTGTCATTCCCTTGCTGAGAGATGAGTAGAATAAAGTATTTTCAGCAGTGTACCCTTTGAAGCATATGACAACACTGAAGAGGATGTTGATCTAATATATACTATTATAAAATATTATTTCCCCAAACATATGATTCTAGCTTTTTTATATTAGGGAACATAATTATACCTTTAGGTCACATATTATGGGTCTGGCCTGAGGCATGGAATCATGCCACTACAAATCTACAATTACTAATTCTCTATTCTATAGAGATATTTTTATGCTTTGTGTGTCATTCTGTCACATGGAGTATGTTATAATGAGTCTATTTATGAGTCCAGCCATTGGCAGTGGGAACTGATATATTATGTAGCCTTGCACCTCATGTGTAGCTGAATTATAACGGAGACCTTAGAAGCCAAGAAGTCTGTGTTCAGAGAAAAAAAGAATTTCAAACATAAACCATTTCTTGGCACTAGCCTCGAATACTGGACATTCATAACCCACAAATGCCCAGACTATAAATTTGCAAGTTGCATTAATATGGCAGTAAAAGTCACTCTTCTGAAAGCTGCACTTGTAAAATATTTATAAATTCACATGGTTGTTCCTAGCAAATAACTACATCTGTCAGTTCTGTCTTTTTATTCCCAAAGCAGCAGGGTTGGTTGTCCTATGTAATTCACAATATGTTCTTTAAAAATTATTTTGGAAAAAAGGGAAAATATATCTGCTCCTCCAATAGTTTGGTGTTACTATTTGATCTCCTGAGATTTTTTTCTCATCAAGGCTTTTTCTCTGAACAAGTTTTCCTTTTATTGGATTTATCTAGTTTCCAAATTAGCAAGCTAACTCCTGTGGAGCTGTCTTAAAACTTCCACATTAATATGTACAACATAGTGGACTTTGCCAGTCTCAAGGTCAGTATGTATCAATGTCACACCACGAAGGAATTTTCAATGTATATTGCTATCTCCGTATAATATTTAGAAGACCTTTTCCATGGGGGGCTCTTAAGATAGACCTGTCTAGACTTATTTTTTAAGATGGGAGAAAAATAAAAAGAGATGACACCTGATTACATTTTCTTATAGGTCTATATCATCTAGTGTTATTCTTCTTGCCCATTATCTGAAAAACACAGACACAAAAAACAACTGTCTGCCAAAATCATACCTACTAGCAAAGAGGCTGAGTATTTGACCACAAAATGTGCTATTTTATTTGTGCTTTTATTTATAATTTTTACTGTTCTCTAGCTGTTTCTTCCCTTCTCCCCACCAAAAAAAAAACCAAAAACTTAGATTATTTATAATTGAAATGTATTTGTTGTCTAGCTAGAATAGTAATAGGTGAGATCAAAGATGTAAAACACCACAAAGTACTATGGGCCTTAACTTTTTCTGAGTAATCAGACCCTTGAGAATCTGATGAAAACTTTGGGCTCTTTACCCAGTAAGTACACATAGACACACAATACACACTTTTCAAGCACATCCAAGTGTTCAGAGACCACCAATACCATTTCACAGACCTCCACAGAGGAAGGGGAAAGAAAATGTGTGTCAAGAAACTGGAATAAAATTATCAGTATAATGAAACATGGCATTTAGCTCTAATCTTTGTAATCAAAGGACAAGAGAGACCCTATGGGTTGTACAGATCTCAATGCTTAATAGAAAAACACACACAAGGTTTTCAGGAGACATATTTTAAAAGAAATTTTAAAGTAGATGGATCTCTGATTAATTATTAAATATTCAATGAAAATTGTCTTTAACAGCAGTTTTGCAAAGGTACAAAACTATTTCTCCATAGCCTTTTTTTTTAATAAATCTTGAGGATGTTCTTATTAAATAGTAATTTTTATGAGCAGTTCCACCAACTGAGAACCTATGTGTCTGACCAGACATAGTAGCAAACGATTTTCCTCTAGAGAAAGCGCCAGTATTCATAAGGCACAATGTGCCTGTAGGCCTTGTCTGAGCTACAACATAGAAGTTGCAACATCAGTGGGGTCTCCTGGGAAATTGCATGGACTCACCCACCCACCTGGTGGGCTTCATGTGGGAAAAGGGACTGTAAGCAAGGCACCAAGAAATACATGACTTTAAGAGGCAGGACTATAAACTATAAATAGATTACACTGGAACTGAAGTCTTGCCTGATTTTAATTCCACCAACTGCAAAGAATCCTTTGGTTTTTCAACCATAAGGCTGTTCTGGTCAGGCATATCGCCTGAAAATGGGAAGAAACTGATTCCATACCAGCTAGTCCGTAACAAAGGAAAAGAAGAACTGACTGGGGAAATCCAAAGCTAAGGAAGGAAGACGATTATTAGATCACTAGATGGAAATGAACTGCCTATTATTTTGATCCACAAAATGCTATTTTGGTGATTAGCAACTCAAAATCATATACTTTTTTTTTTTTTTCAAAGAAACTGTCATATAAGTTTCTTTAAAGCACTATGGAATGTCTTACCAAGCCAGAAGAGCAAAATTTCTTGTAAGATGTTCAGGGCAGAAAGACCTGGAATCATTTGTATAAATAAGGTTAAAATCGCCATTGATTTCCCCACAAATGGAAGAAGGAGATTGGGGATTTACTTCTGGGATTCAGTTAATTTTGTACTTGGCATACATAGCATATGAAAAGAGTTTCCAACATTTAGGCTTGTTAGAATATATTCATACCACTGCCTGGGACATATTCAGTGGCTAGAAAATTCTAAGCATGGTAGTCCTTCTCCAGAACTTTCTTTCGAGTGACATCTGGGGTGAATTAAGTTTCTGCTCAGTCCTGGCTTTAGCTACAGATGTGGAGGTGTAAATGTGCTTTCCGGGAACTGTAGATTATATGGTCATGATGTAGACCACTTTTATTAGGAGCTCAAGTACCGCGTTTCCAGAAATATGAAGAATGACAACAAGGAAAAAAGCCTTTAGAGCTTAAATTACAACCACATCTAATGAACTCAGAGGTGTTTTTCACTTACTAGAGTATTGCTTTTCAACTCCTATAGCTTAAATGAATCTAGTGATCATAACAGTAAATATGGTTTCCAAAGGTATCCCAAGAGGTATCATTAGTCACATATTACATCCTTTTCTAATTTGTACACTTTCCATGTTTCAGGGTTTCACAGGACTGCTGAAACCTCCAGAATTTCATGTTTCCCTCAGCAGTCTACAATAACCCATAGTCTGAATGACATGTATTATTTCCTCAGCAAACATGTGATGTGGGGAGCTTAGTAAAAGATTTATTATACAAAATGGCTCAATGTTTTATTTCCTCCCTTAATTGAATACATTATTGCTCTGTGTTTAGAAATGCTGTGCTGATGTATTACACCCCAGAACAACTATGCACATGCCATCTGCAGCAAGAAGGTTTATTAGACTACAAATCAGGATACAGATGTTGGAGGGAAAGCTATGGATTCTGTCATAATACATTACAGCACATTTTAAATCTATAAATCACGATGTTCCAGCAGGTTTTTACTCTTAAAAACATTAGATATCGTACTTATGAAAATGAAGGAACTAGAAGCCCTCTCTTTCATCATATGTGTATGATAGGTAAAGTGAGAAGCTGCTAAGGTGGTAGTTATGTCCCTGTAGATGGGAAAAAGGACTACGTAACTTCAAAAGAAAAACCTCACCTTCTTATTCCTTAATACTAGTGTAACAGATCCATATTTAAAGTCAACATTCTGAAGCAAATAAGCAGATAAATCTTCTGGGAGTGCACATGAACACATCTTTATTGATCTATTTCACAAAGTTGGATTTTCATCTATTTATTCAAAGAGCATTTATTGAGTACCTGCTACTTACTAAGTGATACTATGCTCCAGAGTTTTATTAAAATAAGACCCGCTTGTATTATTTTGATACAGGATGAGCTGTTGAATTTTCCCTTTCTTTCTCCAGCTATTTCAAATTCAGGCCTAATAGTGGACAAATTGTCTTCAGAAAGTTTCCAAGAATAAACCAACTACTTCATTGGTCAAAAGGATTAACAGATGAAGCTTAGCCAGTACAACTGAGATGATTGCTTTCCTGAAAGATGATGTGATTTTCTTCCATTAGATTCTCAAAAATATAACTCAGTTGTATCAATCTTAAATAAATAAAATCCAGGATGTTCACACTTTCAGGAAAGATTATTGTTCTGCAGATCTATTGATCTTCTGCACATCTTAAAGCATCAGGGGGAATCATTAGCCACACTTTGTTCTGGTCTACATGTCAGCCGAGGCTCTCCCAGCTCTCTACAAATACATTTGCACCGTATTCATCGTGCTTATTCTATAGATAATAAAGAACTAACATTACTGGCATTCACAACTGGGAGGCTTATGATTTTTAAAAATTAGATTAGTTATGCCTTTTAAATAGTGTGTAGATTTTCAAGACAAAGTATTCTCCCCTTTCCCTGAAAATATTCAGAAAAGAGTCTGCATTTGATAGAGTAGCACAGGCAAGGGCAATGATTCAAGAAACTGCTATAAAAATACACATCACCAGGAAAAGGAAAACATCTTCTTCCTATTAAGCCGAGATGAACAGGTAAATTTTATTAACTATATTTGTATGACAATTAAGGTGCATGGCATGATCACATACACTATCTCATTTGCCATATGAAGGAGTTATGTACTCACTCATTCATCAAACATTTCATGAAGGCCTATTGGGTGCCAGGCAGCTTACTCTGTACCAAAGACATGAAGGTAAATAAGATACATTCTCAGCAAGCTTACTATCTAGTTGAAGAGTAAGATGGAAGCCACTAGATCATTCTGACATGTTGTAATGCAGACATGATGAAGTACTGGGGCAATACAGGGTTGCTCAGATAACTGGTATCAAAGCCTTATTTTATAGAAAAGGAAAATGTTCAATAGTATTAATATTAAGAGCATAGGGTATATACTATGTTAGTTCAGTCATGTCAGACTCTGCAAGCCTATGGACTGTGGCGCACCAGGTTCCTCTGTCCATGGGATTCTCCAGGCAAGAATATTGGATTCAGTTGCCCCACCCTTCTCCAGAGGATCTTCCCAGCCTAGGGATGGAACCCATGTAGTTTTAACAATTAAGTTTAAAAACTGTATTAAAATTCTTAGTCAGCCCATAGCAAGACTTCTATAAATATATTACTGAATAGATAGCAGAGTAACAGTTAAGAGCATGGACTCTATCAAACTTTTGGCCCAGATCCCAGCTGTAATACTTCTTAGCTGTGTGGCCTTGGGAGAGTAATATGATCAAGCTAAATCTCAGCTTCCCCAGGGCTAAGATGCTAACACCAATTGTAACCATTCCCTAGAGTTGTTATTGTGAGAATTTATTTGTTTTACATATTCAAAAAACCCATTTTCAACCATTATCATACATATTCAAACTACCATTTATCCATGGTAAAGAGCAAAGCTGGGAAGAAGTCCAAAAACATTTTTTTTTTCTTGGTTATTCCCTGCAGGCTGTGGGATCTTAGTTCCCCAACCAAGGATCAAACCTGGGCCTATGGCAGTGAGAGCACTGAGTCCTAACCACTGGACGCAAGAGAATTACTTTAAATCATGCCAAACTTCTAGCTGACTTCTCATAAAACAGAGATATTGTAGCCTAAAGAGTGAGATACCCTTAGTTCTCACTATGGGGAAGAGAGCTGCATGTGAAGAGTTCAAGGTAGGAGAAGGCAGACAAGGATATCTGGCATCTTGAATAGGTGGAACCCGCCCAAAAGGAGTGGGCCCAGAAGAGAGGGAGATATGGAGCCTGGTGAGGTGGGAGAATGGGGCTTGGATAGGGATTGGAGTGGACAGTGGCTTCAGAAGAGAAGAGGGGTATGTCATTCTTCTTGTACTTTTTCTAGCACTAAATGAGAGACAATCTTTCCAATATATTTGATTCACATTTTGCTAAATGGAGGGATACAGTCAGTCAGTCAGTCAGTCAGTTCAGTCACTCAGTCGTGTCCGACTCTTTGCGACCCCATGAATCGCAGCACGCCAGGCCTCCCTGTCCATCAACAACTCCCAGAGTTCACTCAGACTCACGTCCATCGAGTCAGTGATGCTATCCAGTCATCTCATCCTCAGTCGTCCCCTTCTCCTCCTGCCCCCAATCCCTCTCAGCATCACAGTCTTTTCCAATGAGTCAACTCTTCGCATGAGGTGGCCAAAGTACTGGAGTTTCAGCTTTAGCATCATTCCTTCCAAAGAAATCCCAGGGTTGATCTTCAGAATGGACTCGTTGGATCTCCTTGCAGTCCAAGGGACTCTCAAGAGTCTTCTCCAACATCACAGTTCAAAAGCATCAATTCTTCGGCTCTCAGCCTTCTTCACAGTCCAACTCTCACATTCATACATGACTACAGGAAAAACCATAGCCTTGACTAGACGGACCTTAGTTGGCAAAGTAATGTCTCTGCTTTTCGGGATTACTTTATTAAATGATTCTTAAAATGTTATGAATAGAACCTAAGTAAGAGTACCCTAAAGAGTTCAATAATGACCTTTGGAGATGTCTGGTAGAAATATATGCTTTTCTTACTCATTGGATTCTCACAAGGAAACTGTGGGCATATGGCAAAGTAATGTCTCTGCTTTTCGGGATTACTTTATTAAATGATTCTTAAAATGTTATGAATAGAACCTAAGTAAGAGTACCCTAAAGAGTTCAATAATGACCTTTGGAGATGTCTGGTAGAAATATATGCTTTTCTTACTCATTGGATTCTCACAAGGAAACTGCTGGGCATGAAACGGAGGCAGCTATTGCTCCACATTAAGTCTTATGATACTGAGAGGGTTTTCATATCTGTTGTTTTTCATTCATTTTTTTTAATGAGTGATTTAAATGTTTCTTCTCTACATAATAGAATAGGAAGTAGCTGAAAACAGAGTCTATATATGGTCCCAAAAGTGAACATGACCTAAGGATATTACTAATAAGAGCAGCAGTAATGTGATTATGAGAATTCCATTGTCTGCTCAGCAGCGGCTACTATGATAATCCCTCAAAACACCTTGCTTTGTTATTTTTGAAATATGTCTTCTTTTGATTGGGAAGCAATAAAGAAACATAGTTTAGGGTTTGAAAGGGGAGTTCAAGTCATTTAATCCAATCTCGTCCTTTTAGAGTTGGCAAAACTAAAACCTTTAAACACTTATTGCCTTGACAGTATTTAACAGTCAGATAAAGTAAGGGCATTTCTGCCTTAATTCAGAAACAAGAGAACAATAATAATTATTGTAAACTGTGATTGAACATTTACAATGGGTCAAACACTCATTGTTTCACATGTATTATTTCTTTCCTCCCTCACAACAACCCTGTAAGAAAAGTTCTATTGTAAGAAATTCCTATGGTAAGAAAAATCCCTGTTTTGCCAAGAAGGAAACATGAGCTCTAGAGATGTTATTTTACTCACCCTAGATCACATAGATAAAAGAGACAGAAATTAATAAAAATCCTAATGAAATCAACTCTTCATGAAATCAAAGCCCAAGCCCATAATTACTAACACTGCCTGTGGCGACTGAGTGGAAAGGGTCTTGGGTTCTAGTGCCAACTTTATTAATAACTTGAAATGCATTCTCACAAAGCATAGCTTTCTAGTTCTCAATTCCTAATACTAGAAAGAAGGGTTATTTCTGTTCTGTTTGTCCCATAATTGTATGAGTAAGATGAGATAATAGATATTAGAGTTATTTTTTAAATATTTTACAAATGTAAGGAGACATCTAAAGCTGGAGAATAAAACAGTGGTGTATAAAGAAACATTTAGCTCTCTACAAGAAAAAAGTATGGATTAAAAATATACAAATAGCTCATACAACCCAACAACAGTAAAACAAACAACCCAATTGAAAAATGGGCAGAAGACCTAAAGAGACATTTCTCCAAAGGAGAAATACATATGGCTGACAGGAATACAGAAAGATGTGCAACATCACTAATTACTAGCAAGAAATGCAAATCAAAATTATAGTGAGGTACCACCTCATGCCTGTCAGAATGGCCATCAAGTCTCCAAATAACAAATTCTAGAGAGGGTGTGGAGAAAAGGGAACCACCCTACACTGTTGGTAGGAATGTAAGTTGTTATAGCCACTACAGAAAATGTGTGGAAGTTTCTCAGAAACCTAAAAATAGAGCTACCATATGATCCAGCAATCCCACTGCAGACACATATCCAGAAAAAACTGTAATTCAAAAAGATATATGCCACTAAGCCCAGCACAGAACAGCAGCATTCACAGCATCACTATTCACAACAGCCAAGACATGGAAACAACTTAAGTATCCACCAACAGACGAATGCATAAAGAAGATACGGTACATATACACAATGGAATATTACTCAGCCATGAAAAAGAATGAAATAATGCCCCTGGCAGCAACATGGATGCAACTAGAGACTATATGCTCAGTGAAGTAAATCAGAGAAAGAAAGACAAGTACCATATGATATTACTTATATTTATGATCTAAAATATGACACAAATGAACTTATTTATAAAACAAACAGACTTAAAGTCA
This sequence comes from Aepyceros melampus, assembly GCA_006408695.1. Taxonomy (NCBI): domain Eukaryota; kingdom Metazoa; phylum Chordata; class Mammalia; order Artiodactyla; family Bovidae; genus Aepyceros; species Aepyceros melampus. The sequence continues at coordinate 701 of SJXQ01005537.1, read as the reverse complement.
CAGAGAACAGACAGGTGGTTGCCAAGGGAAGGGGGTGTGGGAGAGGGATCAGTTAGGAGTTTGGGAATATATTATATATAAAATAATAAACAAAAAGCTCCTGCTGTATAGCACAGGGGACTATATTCAATATTCTGTGATAAACCATAATGAAAAAGAATTTTGAAAAGAATGTATATATAAGTATAACTGAGTCATCTTGCTGTACAATAGTAATTAATACAATATTGTAAGTCAACTAATACTTGAACTTTTTAAAAAAGAAAAAAAAGAAGTATAGGTTAACAGGAGAAAGTCAATCCATTTACCTATTAACATTTTTATTCATGAGTGGGCATGGAAATGTTACCTGTGACCCCAATATGAAAGCTGTTGTCGTGTAAGAACAGGGAGGTTGGTCTTCTGGATAACTAAGATACATCATGATGGAATTCAGAATTAGACCTCAGTTTATCCACAACACAGATAGCTCCAGCTAGCTTCCCTACAGTAGGATTTGTCAACCTCAGCACTTCTGACATTTTGGACTAGATAATGCTTTATGTGGGAAGCTGTTCTGTGCATCACAGGATGTTTAGCAGTGTTTCTGACCTATACCCATTCCATGACAGTAGCATCCCCCACACAGATTTCAACAGCCAAAAATACCTTCACATAATGGCATTGCCCTTCCCCTGCTCAACAGAGATCATGGCACAAGA
>SJXQ01005536.1:740010-768816 GCA_006408695.1 Aepyceros melampus | reverse complement strand
CACCTCATGCAAAGAGTTGACTCACTGGAAAAGACTCTGATGCTGGGAGGGATTGGGGGCAGGAGGAGAAAGGGACGACGGAGGATGAGATGGCTGGATGACATCATGGACTCGATGGGCATGAGTCTGAGTGAACTCCAGGAGTTGGTGATGGACAGAGAGGCCTGGTGTGCTGTGATTCATGGGGTTGCAAAGAGTCGGACACAACTGAATGACTGAACTGAACTGAACTGATAGCAAAAGAAATAATTACTATGACTACGACTGGTTCCTGTGAAATGTCCAGTCCACGTTCCAAGTCCTTTGGTGCTCGCAGGAAGTTTCCATATGTTTGTTTATCGAGGATGATTCCAGGACGAGGGGTTGCCATCCCACTGTCAAGCCAGCCAAGAAGTCCTTAGTCATGGTAATGGTCCATCGTAGTGTTAGTAACTTTCCTAGCCACTTGAGTAGCATAATCACACACAGTGCTATTAATATCATCTGAATAGTTAGACAACCACATACCAAGGGGTCCCCAGTCGACAATGGTATGGCTAGCCACAAATATTAGTTTTCCTGATTTGACTTGACATTTGTCCCAATGAACAGGAGTATATTTAAAGTTCTTATAAGTAAACCTTTTATATAATGTTCTTCGTTCTTTCCCTAACTCTTTCCCTAAAGTTTCAGTAGTATAAATAAACATGGTTCACAGACAAAGAAAGGGCAGTAAATAATCCAAGCAATGTCTGAAAGTCTTCTTTTGGAGGCAGGACTAAAGCCCAAGTTTGTAGGCTGACGTTTATGCATACTTACCCTGGGCCCAGGCACAGGGAAGGACTTCAGAGCCTAAAGAAATGTTAATTAGTTTTCTCTTCTCCCCAGGGTGTGAGGGCCCTTTCCTGTTCCAGGGAGGGGGCATATGCGTGGAGTCATTGGTTGATAGGTCCTTTCTCCATCCATTCTATGACCTGCAATAAAGGGGGGTTGGGTAAGTAAGCCCAGTAAGTATGATTAGTTAATCTGGCTCAAGTGGGGGAACGCAGGCCAACAGAGCAAGCATAGCAATAAGAAGGTTTTCAGGACTCCATGGCATTCCCTGTTGAGAAACCAGATTTTCAGCTTGATTAGTAAGGGTTTTTATCTGTCTCCAAGAGAGGAGGTCATAAGGTTCTTGTCGCTGAGGGCGGTGCTTCCTGGAGATCTTTAGAGCCAACATGGCCCATATTGGAATTTCTTCCTCCTGGGGTTTTTGTTGTTTTGATCTTCATTTTGAATGCCAGGGGCTCCCTTGGGTCGAATCTTCCGAAGAGGAAGCCATGTGAGTTCATTGGATCCATCTGGGGAAATACAAGCATATCCCTTTCCCTGTAAGATTATTTCCCCAGATTTCCATTGTTTATTGAACCTGTCTTGATATCAAATGGGCAGAGGAGGAGAAGTGTCCTTCAATTACTTGAAATGCTTTTCTGCTTTGTCAAGACATCTCTTTGTGGTAAATTTAAAAATTTTAATACAAATAAAACTGTACTAACAATAGTTATAGGTTTAGAGAATATCTTATGTTGGAATCTAGTAAAGTCTGCTTTAGAAAGGGAAGATAGCAATGTTCCAGTGTATTCCCCCTTTTTAATTTTTTTATTTGCAATTTTAGTGTGTGATGTGAATAAGAGCATATAATTCATTTTGCTGAGCAGAATGGAATTTAGTGTAAAAAACTTTATATTCTTTGAGAGACCAGAATGAGGCTTTAGTGTTCTTAGTCCCATCTATATAGAAAACTTCAGTTTGAAGTATTGGCTGTGAGCTGACAATGTGGAAAATAATAAATTCAGTATTTTTGAAGAAATTCCATAGCTTCTTAGAAGGATAATGAAATGAAATTTCTCCAAAATATCCAGAAAAGCTATTTGGAAATCAGTAGAAGTTTGTAAGGCATTCTTGAATTGAGACTTATTGACGATATCACAATTTTCTCCCAGCAATCTTGATTCCAGCTTGTGTTTCTTCCAGTCCAGTGTTTCTCATGATGTACTCTGCATATAAGTTAAATAAGCAGGGTGACAATATACAGCCTTGACGTACTCCTTTTCCTATTTGGAACCAGTCTGTTGTTCCATGTCCAGTTCTAACTGTTGCTTCCTGACCTGCATACAGATTTCTCAAGAGGCATGTCAGGTGGTCTGGTATTCCCATCTCTCTCAAAATTTTCCACAGTTTATTGTGATCCACACAGTCAAAGGCTTTGACATAGTCAATAAAGCAGAAACAGATGTTTTTCTGAAACTCTCTTGCTTTTTCCATCATCCAGCAGATGTTAGCAATTTGATCTCTGGTTCTTCTGCCTTTTCTAAACCAGTTTGAACATCTGGGAGTTCACAGTTCATGTATTGCTGAAGCCTGGCTTGGAGAATTTTGAGCATTACTTTACTAGCGTGTGAGATGAGTGCAATTGTTACATAGTTTGGACATTCTTTGGCATTGCTTTTCTTTGGGATTGGAATGAAAACTGACCTTTTCCAGTCCTGTGGCCACTGCTGAGTTTTCCAAATTTGCTGGCATATTGAGTGCAGCACTTTCACAGCATCATCTTTCAGGATTTGAAACAGCTCAACTGGAATTCCATCACCTCCACTAGCTTTGTTCGTAGTGATGCTTTCTAAGGCCCACTTGACTTCACATTCCAAGATGTCTGGCTCTAGATTAGTCATCACATCATCATGATTATCTGGGTCATGAAGATCTTTTTTGTACAGTTCTTCCGGTATTCTTGCCACCTCTTCTTAAAATCTTCTGCTTCTATTAGGTCCAGACCGTTTCTGTCCTTTATTGAGCCCATCTTTGCATGAAATGTTCCCTTGGTATCTCTAATTTTCTTGAAGAGATCTCTAGTCTTTCCCATTCTGTTCTTTTCCTCTATTTCTTTGCATTGATCACTGAAGAAGGCTTTCTTATCTCTTCTTGCTATTCTCTGGAACTCTGCATTCAGATGGTTATATCTTTCCTTTTCTCCTTTGTTTTTCACCTCTCTTCTTTTCACAGCTATTTGTAAGGCCTCCTCAGACAGCCATTGTGCTTTTTTGCATTTCTTTTCCATGGGGAGGGTCTTGATCCCTCCCCATGGAAAAGACTACAGGGTCTCCTGTACAGTGTCATGAACCTCATTCCATAGTTCATCAGGCACTCTATCTCTCAAATCTAGGCCCTTAAATCTATTTCTCACTTCCACTGTATAATCATAAGGGATTTGATTTAGGTCATACCTGAGTGGTCTAGTGGTTTTCCCTACTTTCTTCAATTTCAGTCTGAATTTGGTAATAGGGAGTTCATGATCTGAGCCACAGTCAGCTCCTGGTCTTGTTTTTGTTGACTGTATAGAGCTTCTCCATCTTTGGCTGCAGAGAATATAATCAATCTGATTTCAGTGTTGACCATCTGGTGATGTCCATGTGTAGAGTCTTCTCTTGTGTTGTTGGAAGAGGGTGTTTTCTATGACCAGTGCATTTTCTTGGCAAAACTCTATTAGTCTTTGCCCTGCTTCATTCCGCATTCCAAGGCCAAATTTGCCTGTTACTCCAAGTGTTTCTTGATTTCCTACTTTTGCATTCCAGTCCCCTATAATGAAAAGGACATCTTTTTGGGGTGTTAGTTCTAAAAGGTCTTGTAGGTCTTCATAGAACCGTTCAACTTCAGCTTCTTCAGCGTTACTGGTTGGAGCATAGACTTGGATTACTGTGATACTTAATGGTTAAATAGATTAGTCAGTTGATAACTAGCAATGCCTAAAGAGGGTCTGGATCTCCCTGGTGGCTCAGACAGTAAAGCGTCTGCCTGCCGTTTGGGAGACCTGGGTTTGATCCCTGGGTTGGGAAGATCCACTGGATAAGAAAATGGCAACCCACTCCAGTAATCTTGCCTGGAAAATTCCATAGACTGAGGAGCCTGGCGGGCTACAGTCCAGGGGTTACAAAGAGTCGGACACGACTGAGCAACTTCACTTTCACTTTCAAAGAGGGTCTAATCCAATTTATATCATCTAAGAGTTTCTGAAAATCATTTAAGGTTGATAATTTATTGGTACGAATCTGAGTTAGTTGGGGAGTAATACATTGTCTATTAACAACAAATCCTAAGTAGTGATAAGGTATAGAGGTTTGAATTTTTTCAGGGGCAATGATTAATCCAGAGTTTTTTAGGCATTGTTAAGCTATATCAAACATGTGTTGAGTTTCTAAAATGTATGGAGCCAAAAACAATATATCATCCATATAATGGATAACAAGAAAGTCAGGAAATTGTTTTCCCACAGGCTCAAGGGCTTTAGCTACGTAGTACTGACACATGGTGGGAGAATTCATCATTCCTTGAGGCAATACAGTCCATTGGTATCGTTTATGAGGCCCGATATGATTACGATAAGGCGGAGAGAAAGCCTATCTATCTCCATCTAAAGAGTGTAGAGGTATATTAAAAGAGCAATCTTGCAAATCAATAATAATAATTCGCCAATTTGAGGAACAGTGGTAGGTGATGGGATTCCTGGTTGTAATGCCCCCATAGGTTTCATAGATGCATTAACTTTTCTAAGGTCCTTAAGTCTCTTAAGAGACTTCGTTTGTTAAATTTTCTTTTTATAACAAAAATAGAGTTCTAAGGAGAGCAAGATTCCTCGATATGTTTCAATTCCAATTGTGTGTCTATAAGTTCCTTAGCAGCCTATAGTTTCTCTTTCGTAAGGGGCCACTGCTCTGTCCAAATGGGCTCATCATTTTTCCAAGTTATTTTAATAATCGTGTTATTTGTTAAATGAGCAGTGGCCTCTAGGAAAAATGCGGAATGTGTATCTGAGTTTGCCATAGCATAGGTAAATCCCTTCCTATTGAATTAAGGGGTGCATCTATCACATAAGGTTTTAATGTTGCAGGTTGGCCTTCTGGTCCCTCACATGGGTATATTTGAACACTTTGATAAACTTCTTGTACTTGGTTTGAGAAATTCTGCAATTCGGCAAGAGATTTTTTGTATAGGCCAATATTTGAGCCATAAATGTTATATAATAGTAATATCAGATCCAGTATTACGGAGACCAGAAAATCTTTTACCATTAATTTTGATATTTATATTTTGTCAGGCATATTCAGATATCAACGATGTCATAAAGATTGTTTTTGATCTGTATTGCTGAATCCACCTGTCCGTACATCATTAGAGGAGTTAATAGAAATGTGGGATAAAAGAAATAATTGAGCAATTTTGTCCCCCGTTTTGAATTGTCATGAAATCTTAGAGGACATCATAATTTGAATTTCTCCTTTATAATCTGAATCGATTACTCCAGCGTGAACAGTAATTCCTTTAGAAGTCAAACTAGTTTGGTAGGTAAAAGACCGAAGGTGTGTGGGGGCAGACTTTTGGAGGATTTTTATTAACTTTCTTAGGGCAATCCTTTTTAAAATAGTTCTCATCCTCGCATATAAAACATCCCTCATTTCCCTTTTTAAAGCAAGCAGCGATTGTCTCAGCTAGCATTTGCATTTTTTGAGTTTTTTGATCCTGGATTGCGACAGGCCTTCAAATAATCAATAATAGTCCCTATCTCACGAATTGGGGCTATAGCCTTTTGACATTCCTGATTTGCATTTTCATAAGCAAGTAATTTCTCTAGTTGCCTTTTGGCTTCTTCTCCGATTACAGTACGGGAAGTAGCAGTTTCTAATCTAGCTAAAAAACCAGCATAAGTTTCATTAGGTCCTTGCAGTATTTTAGTGTAGCTATCTATAGGTTCCCCTTGAGGAGTAATCCTATCCCAAGCTTCAAGGGCCACTGTTTGTAATTGTTCATGCAACAAAGGAGGGCACTGTATTTGAGCTTCTACAGCGTCAAATTGTCCGCTGCCAGTTAGCATTTCAAAAGTTATTTGGTTTTGGGGAGCGCCAGCTCAAGCGTTTTTGTTAGCATGATCTCTGGCTATATCTTGAAACCACATTGTCCATTGAAGATATTTGGTTTAAGGAGAGCTTTTATTGAAGTTTGCCAATCATAGGGAATAAAGGTTCCAATAGAAGACACCATAGCATTTAGAATTTCTCTAGTAAAAAGTGAATGTGGGCCATACATAGTTACAGCCCTTTTCATTTGTTGCATGTGAAAAAGGTTAATACCTTCATATTGAGGTATTATTTGCCCTTGAATGTTAGCATTCCTTAAAACTAGGAAGGCGGAAAAACCATCCACTTCAGAGACTTGTGATTGCAAAGCCAGCAATTCAGAGAGCCTCTGTCGCGAAGGAAAGTGAGTAGGTAGCAATTTTTTGCAAATATGAGTTTGCGCTAAGGACTTATCATTATTATGCAGAAAAGTATTGGCAGTTTTGGTGTCAAAAAGAGTCTCAGGAGAGTTGTTGTCAGAATCATTAGGTTCTAGAAAAAGAGAGACTTTTGGATTTGCACCTGTTGGCAGAGGAGGAGCATTTGGAGCAGCCGAGACAGGGCTTGTAGGAAAATTCTGAAATATTTTATGTTGTTCTAATTGGTCCTTTTGTAAAGTTTCATCATCTAATTCATATTCATGTAATAAGCATTCTGCCGTCGAATATCAGGAGGGCTAGAATTGCCTTGAAATGGCAGAATTACAGCTTTAATGAGAGCCCACAGGGGCCAGAAATCAACTGGAATATTTTTTCCCCATCTGGCTGCTTGTTCAACATTCTTTTTGACCCAGTGCCAAATTTCTAAATCAAAACTGCCTTCATCAGGGAAACAGGGATTATGGTCCACTATTGTTTGAAGGCAAGCCTCTACTCATTAGTGCGAAACCGAAAGTCCCTGAACTTTAAATAAATGATGAAGTAAAGTAGAAAAGTGAGGGAGCTTTCCAGCCGTTTGACCCATGTCCTTGTACTTACCAGCCTCAATAGGCCCTGAGTCACTCCGTCCGAAGTGCCGCATATACCAGGCCCCTGTTCTGGGCACCACTTGTTGGAGTCCTTTAATGGACCGGAACCTGGTGGTCTGGAATCCACGATAAAAAGTGAAAGAAGGAAAGAGGCTAATATTCCTTGGGTTACGCAGCTGGCTTTTGCACTCCAGGGAATCAGCCAGAAATAGAGAGATTAAGAGAGAGAGAGAGAGAGAGAAGGACACGGGGACCCAAGTCTCTAGTGGAACAAGGGTGCTTTATTGAATTCTGTGTGAGTATGCTATGCTATGCTATAAGTCACGTCAGTCGTGTCCAACTCTATGCGACCCCATAGACGGCAGCCCACCAGGCTCCCTTGTCCCTGGGATTCTCCAGGCAAGAACACTGGAGTAGGTTACCATTTCCTTCTTCAGTGCATGAAAGTGAAAAGTGAAAGTGAAGTCGCTCAGTCATGTCCGACTCTTTGCGACCCCATGGACTGCAGCCTACCAGGCTCCTCCATCCATGGGATTTTCCAGGCCAGAGTACCATATAACAAGGTAGCTTTTTCAGATAAAGATCAAAAGATCAGACTTTACAAGTTACCAAGGAAACAAGGAGCAATAGAGGCCTAAAGCCAAAAGGCAATCCATATCAAAAGAGGATCATAGATAATCCCTTTCACTATGTGGAAAGGTTATGAAGGAAATCCTATGCAAGCATCCCATCTCTATGATCTCAGTCCTGGGAGTGGCTTGCCACTCCTCTTGCTCCTGACAGGAACTGATAAGAAACAGAGGGCTCAAGAGAGATAGGAAACAGCACACAGGAATCCTACTGGTAAACATTCCCTGACAGGTAGCTTTTCCCTTATCCAGGGGATCTTCCCAACCCAGGGAGTGAACCCTGATCTCCCGAATTGCCAGTGGATTCTTTACAAGCTGAGCCACAAGGGAAGCCCAAGAATACCGGGGTGGGTAACCTATCCCTCCTCCAGCAGATCTTCCAGACCCAGGAATGGAACTGGGGTCTTCTGCATTGCAGACATGACATGCAAAAATTAGTTGGTCCTTGTTTTCATCTATTACAACTGATGAAATTAAATAGGTTTTACATTTTTCAGTCTGTAGTCCTTCTGATGTGAATTGATGTCAGCATCCATTGCCTATTTTATATTGGGACATTTGTGGGATTTTTTTGTCACTCATATTTAAATACTTTGCACTTAGAAAATATTATCTTTCTGTCACATCCCTCTCCTAATTATCCCACCTTTGGCTTTACTAGTGTGTAATTTTTGCCAACTCAGAGTTTTAAGGTTTTATGTAGGAAAAACTGTCACATTTTCCCTGGCTTTGGCATTATATGTGTGTGTGTGTGTGTGTGTGTGTGTGTATTGTTTAGTTGCTGTCGATATATATATTGTTTAATTGCCAAGTCATATCTGATTCTTTTGCAACCCCATCGACTATAGCCTACCAGGCTCCTCTGTGCATGTATGTATGTAATCTCAAAATCAAAATTCTGTATTCACTCTCAGGCTAATAAAACCTTTTCTCTCATTTTTAGAATATGTTCCCTATTCAAATTATCAATATATTTGAAGTGTCAGCTGCTGTGAGAGCTGAGTGCACGGATCAGGGTTCTTAGTCCTAACTTTCCAAAAAGCTTCCGTCTTAAGTTGAGAAGGAAACAACTTGAAAAGACAGGGGACGTGGAACAGGCCACAGAGCGAATGGGGTGAGTTGCGGGGAGTGGGCTCCCTGCCGCTGCACCGGCCACAGTCCCTCAGGACCGCCCCCTGCAGACCTGGAAGACACCCTTGCAGCTGTCGCTTGGCACCGGCCCACCACTGCCCACGCTGGGACAGCCAGCTCCCGCTGCCAGCAGAGCCTGTACACTGCTGCCCAGGGCATGGGTGGGGCTGCAGCCCTGGCTCTGGCCCTCAAGCCAGAGGGGAGCCCTGGGGCCGTGCTGATACCCTGCTTTGAATCCTCAAGCTTTGGGAGTCCGATTCTGATGAAATAAATGTATGGGCGGAGCCTATGTTTGCATACAGACGCAAGCTGTGCTGGCCCTCAGGTGGGCATGGCGGGCCAGTCCTACTGCCTGGGGGTGGCAGACGTCCATGGGCAGGGGTGGGAGCCAACGTCAGCTTTTCCCAATAGCTAGGACTTTCTCTAACACGTATGGTAAACAAGGCATTCTTCTCCGCCCGGCCCGCCCCACCCTGTGCTGAAATCTCACAGTTGTCATGTGCTGAAAATCTGCTGTTCTCTTTGCTTAAACCCCAAATGTGCTTAGTCACTCAGTCGTGTCTGACACTTTGTGATGCCATGGATTGTAGCCTGCCAGGCACCTCTCTGTCCATGGGATTCTCCAGGCAAGAATACTGGAGTGGGTTGCCGTGCCCTCCTGCAGGGGATCTCCCCAACCCAAGGACTGAACCTAGGTCTCCCCCACTGCAGGTGGATTCTTTACCATCTGAGCCACCAGGGAAAAGTGAAAGTGAAAGTCACTTAGTCATGTCCGACTCTTTGCTACCCTATGGCCTATACAGTCCATGGAATTCTCCAGGCCAGAATACTGGAGTGGGTAGCCTTTCCCTTCTTCAGGGGATCTTCCCAACCCTGGGATTGAACTCAAGTCTCCCTCATTGCAGGCAGATCCTTTTATTACCTGAGCCACACCAAGGAAGTAAACCCCAATCAATTCTGGGTTTATTGAAAAGAGGCTGACAACCTGACCTGCAGAGTCACCATCCACTGTCTCAGTTCAGTTTAGTTCAGTTGCTCAGTCGTGTCTGACTCTTTGTGACCCCATGAATTGCAGCACACCAGGCCTCCCTCTCCATTACCAACTCCCAGAGTTCACTCAAATTTATGTCCATCGAGTCGGTGATGTCATCCAGCCATTTCATCCTCGGTCGTCCCCTTCTCCTCCTGCCCCCAATCCCTCTCAGCATCAGAGTCTTTTCCAGTGAGTCAGCTTCGCATGAGGTGGCCAAATACTGGAGTTTCAGCTTCAACATCATTCCCTCCAAAGAAATCCCAGGGCTGATCTCCTTCAGAATGGAATGGTTGGATTTCCTTGCAGTCCAAGGGACTCTCCAGAGTCTTCTCCAACACCATAGTTCAATGCTTCGCATGAGGTGGCCAAATACTGGAGTTTCAGCTTCAACATCATTCCCTCCAAAGAAATCCCAGGGCTGATCTCCTTCAGAATGGAATGGTTGGATTTCCCTGCAGTCCAAGGGACTCTCCAGAGTCTTCTCCAACACCATAGTTCAAAAATGTGAATTCTTCGGTGCTCAGCTTTCTTCACAGTCCAACTCTCACATCCATACGTGCCCACTGGCAAAACCATAGCTTTGACTAGACGAATCTCTGTTGGCAAAGTAATGTCTCTGCTTTTCAATATGCTATCTAGGTTGGTCATAACTTTTCTACTCATTTCTAAAAAATCATTTTTCCTGTGACCTAACTACACTTTATTTGATGCAACTTAATTACAAGAAAGGGCTTCCCTGGTGGCTCGGTGGTAAAGAATCCTCCCACAATGCAGGAGACCTGAGTTCAATCCCTGGGTTGGGAAGATCCTCTGGAGGAGGGCATGGTGATCCACTTAGGTATTCTAGCCTGGAGAGTCCCCAGGGACAGAGGGGCCTGGCAGGCTACAGTCCATAGGGTCGCACAGAGTCAGACACGACTTAGCGACTAACACTTTGACTTTACTTTTCAATTCCGAGAAAACATTTTACTCATATGTGCACCATCTACCCAATCCCGACCAAGGAAAACATCAGGTGACACAGGAAACGAGATGTTAGCGTTTAAAAGATGATGAGCCATTCAGCTCAGACAAAGAAAGCCTGTTTAGTGAGGTAAGAGAGTATTCCACATCCCACAGGTGCTGGGAGCATCCAGGAGGGAGGGGCCCCCTCCTCCTGCACGAGGCCTCGTCCCTTTGCCCAGCATCCTTCTTCAGGAGATGGAAGGGCTTCTTACGTGAGCTGAGCTTCAGCCACAGAGCAGCTTACTTCTTTCACTCGCTCCCTCGTTAGCCAGAGGGAACTCTGATGAAACAGTTGTGGACTGGCTTCCTGCAGGGTTTGCTGCTTATTATGACTTCAAGCCTGATGGAGGCAGAAAGGCGATGTCTGTGCAGGTATCCTTGCTGTTTCTTGGCTGAAGGAATGTAGCAGACCCGCTCCTGTCCCAAGAGAGGGACATTTCTTTTGCAGTTGTTGAAGGGATCCTGGTTTCTATTCAGAGCTGCTCTCTGGGCCACATGAGATCACTAGCCCATCTTCGTTTTTCAAGTTAGCAGCACCTTCAGGCCCAGTGAGTGAAGTCAAGTGGAAGTCGCTCAGTCATGTCTGACTCTTTGCTACCCCATGGACAGGGGGTTGCAAAGAGTCAGACACAACTGAATGATAACACCACCACCTCCACCAGACGTGGGAGGAGGGTGTTGGTGTAAGGAGGCATTGAGGGCAGGCCCCACACATCTTGGCTGCAGTGTCTGCCAGCATCACACACTCAGCACTGTGTCACAGACGCTAGGAGCTGCCTCTGGAGGAGGTCATGAGTGTTCTTTTCTGAACAGGTGAACTGAAACTCAACCCTTGAACATCTCTAGTTCTTCCAGTCTGCCTCTGAATTCTCAATTCTAATAGAGTAAAACCTTTTCACGTTGTTGCTCTATTATGCATTTTAATATCTGGTAGTACACGGTGACCTCACTCCATTTTTCTTCTTATTAAAAGTGCACTTTGCTCTTAGGCGTTTAAACAAAGCTCTTACTCATAGAGAAATATTTGTTCTATGAACATCCATACACACCAACCACACTGAGTGCTGACGAAAAGTACCCCGACTGCTTCCCGTGGCCTTTGCCATCTCATGAGTCAGCGAGGCTTTCACAATCAGTCTCTCCCAGCCCGAACTGCTCAAGAATATAAAAGATTTTAAAATTCCAGGTAAATTGAAACATTTCTGATATGTTTCCCCAAGATTGGTTCTTGCCATGGAGGAACATAGCATGCTACCTTCATTTATTCAAGACTTACATGTTATTTCCTTCAATAGAATTCACAAATTTTGTATAATTACTACAGATTCTTGAGGAACATTCATATATATTCATACATACATATGTATATGCATAGACTTGCATATATATGTGTTCATTTTGCTGCTCTTTTGATATGATATAAAGTAAAGTTGATAGTCTTATGAAATCTTTTTGCTAGACATATCATTTATTCTTTTCTCAGTTCCTTTTTTTTGGTTTGATTTCTGTGGTGTTCTCCACATACATTGTTGATCATCTGCAAATAATAGTGTATTTAAAATAATTCAACATTTACAATTTTTAATTCTTTTTTTAAAAAACTTAGAACATCAGTGAAAACTTCCAGAGCAAAAACAAAAAAAAAAAACAAAAAAAAAAAACTTCCAGAGCAGTGCCAAATCGTGGCATTTGATGGTAGTCCTCCTCATCTTGGGAATTTAATTATGATCCTTCTATGTCTTACCATCAAGTTCACCATGTGTTTCTCATCAGTTTTCTTTATTATGCTAATCATAGTCCAAAATCATTCTGAGTTTTTATCAGGAAAAGATGTGCCTTTTGGGCATTTGCTGGATTAAATGGCGTTTTCTCATGTTAACCATAATTTTCATTATTTATTGAGAACCCAAAACATTTGTCTTGTGGTACCTCTTGCTTTCTGTGTTCAGCTCATTGCTTCCTCATGGTCCCATTCTTCTAGTGCCCATATCCCCAGACACTAGAGGCTGGTCCAGATGCAGGCTCCATCACTGGTGGGAGTTCTTCCCAAGTGGCACTGTATTTCCTTCTGCCACATCACGTCAGGAGTCCCTTCCTGTCTGGGTGGACCATTTTAGTGAGATTAGGGTTGATCAGAGGGCTCAGGTGTTGTCAGTCAAGAGTATATGTCGTTATGAAACCCCCACTCACCTTTTGTCTAATGGCTTTAGCATTTAGTGACAATTGTCTCAAGCTATTACTTTAATAGGTGTTGAAAAGTAGTGATTTGAAAAGATCTATTATTGTTGTTTTTTTTTTCCACTCAGTAGCTGAATTTTTCTTCAGAGAGAAATGTAGGTCACTCTGAAATGCAATTTGTATAGCAAAGGCATTTGTTAGAACTTACCACTTGTTAGAATAACAAGTTGGTGCCCTGACTACCTTCGAGGAGGAAGGAGGTGGCAGATGAGATAGTGCCTATTGCAGAGATGTGAGGATTTTAGCTGTGCTTTCTACTTCTGTCAACAAATGGTAACGTTAAAGAGTCTTTTGACTTTTAAACTGTTGAGGAAGTCCTTAATAAGAGTCAGTGAAACCACTGGAGGGAGGACTTCTGCTCATCTCTCCGAGTGGTAGGTACTGTTCATTCTGACCCGCTGCTCTTCCTCGTCTTGACAGCAGCGTGCCGGGCGGAACACTTGGAACTACCATTGTCTGGAGGCGCCAGGCAGTTTCATTTGTGCAGGAAGCTGTTACTGTCTGTTTTGGATTCATTATTGATCATGTGCTCTTTTAACATTTCCCCTCCTTGCTGAGTAAGACCTTGCTGGGGAGAACGCTGTTGCTTTCCTGGGGCCAAGACATTGAGATGCCAGTGTCCCCACAGGAGCAGATGTAAAGCTGATGGTTAGGTTCTCGCTAGATTCCAAAAGCCCCAAGAAGAAGTGAAAGAGGATCCTACAGAGAAGCAATAGAAACTGCCTCCGTCCCTCCTTCCTTAGTAAGAGCAATAAATGGACTACGATACGGGCGATGATGACAGTGCATGGGTTTGCAGGTGGACGAAAACGTAGGACGTGAGTACAGAGAAACTGTGGAAAAGCCCCTAACCTGTGTGAATCCGGATTTTGTGTGGAAGAATGCATTTGCAAGCCTAAGACCCAAGAGATGTAAATAAATAGCACCTACTGTTATAACAGGCTCTGATAGTCGGCACAATGTGAATCATCTGGGTAGATGGGGACGGTTCCAGGTGCTGTTTGAGGTTCAGTTCAGGGCCTATTGTGTCATTTTGAGAAAGGGTTGGCCCCAAACTGAAAAGTTTGTCTTTGGGTTCGTCCTGAAAAATCAGTGTGCATTTTGGACTGAGGCTTCTTCTTCTTTTTTGTTTTATTCATTGGAGAAATAGAAAGATGAGACAAAAGTAAAAATCACACCTTGGAATCGGGACAGATTCCTGATTGTAGTTAGATCACATGTTGTGAAATCTAACAGAAGTCTCACTTTACCCGCTCACAACACGTTGTGATGGGACACCCACCACGTGCCAGGCACCACGCCAGGCCCTGTGGATATGGTGCTGGATGAGAGCTCATCCTCACCTTGAAGGGGTTTGGTTAGGTATCATAAGAAATTCAGCAGCTAAATGGGCCATTGCAAAGGATGTGGTATGTGTTTCGGTCAGGATGTGCCTAGGATTCTCAGGAAATTCAAAGGAAGAACACCTCTCTGTCTCAGGGGATGTGCTCAGGGAGAAGACTCTAAAAGGGGCGTCTAAGTTGAGACCTGCTGGGTGAAAGAAGAAGAAAAGTCACAGCAAAGTAACCTCTGCCCTTCAGAATATGTTCCCCAAATTATCAGCCATTAGGAGGATCAGGAGTGGAGGAAGGGAGTGAGCGACTTTGTAAGACATGTGCCTCGAAAAAAAAAACAGCCGAGTTCAACTGTGTCTGGCCTTGTAAGTCAGCGAGAAGTTGCATCTTCTTTTTGAGGATGGTGAGGAATTGAAGGGAGGACAAGAATCAGGCAGATGCTTTGGGAAGCTGCCTTTGTCCCACAGCAACGTGCTCGAGAGACACGTGTAATAAAAGGCAGCACTTCAAGGCCTTTGCATGCTTTCAGGCATCCACGTGGTCTGCAGAAGAGGCCAGCCTGAGGCTGTGACCAACTGTTCAGCGCTGGGGCCAGGTCATGCCTTCTTTTCTGCTTGATGCTGCATTTTCTCTCAAACTGCACTTCCACAAACTGCATGAGCTCAGCCTCAGCCACAAACTCTGTGTGTTCGTTTAACCTCCATCCCCTGCTAAGTCAAAAGCATGGATAAAATTAACTCTGCTGTCCTCTGGAACAACCTAGAAACTGTTGTATGTCTGAAACAAAGAAGCTGATAGATTTGTGGGCAAGGTTCTTAGGAAACCGCCAACCCATGCGCTTTCTGTGTCAGAGAGTCGGAGAGGCAGAAAACAAAACTGAGAAGGGTGCCTGGGAGGCAGCGCTCAGATCTGGGCAGAGATAAGCTTCCGGGCCTCAGAGACTTCTGCCTCTGAAGTGCTTTGATTGGCAGGAAAACAAATGGGGAAGAAAAGGCAAAGTAACCAATTTCAGGTTTTTTCTTTTTGTGCGTGTAGTTTCAGTTCAGAGTTAGAACACTGACAGTGAAAGTGTATCCTTTCAAACTGTAGAAGCTTACCAGGGGGAAAGAGAAGGGACCACAGTATATCTGACTTGGGAATGAGTCTGAGTGGCTGAAACAGTAGAGATGTTCCCAGAGAGAAGCAGGGCTGCTTGTTGATTGATTTGAATCCTCCCGGGTGAAATAATCAGTGATTTAACTTCAGCTCCGACCTGAGGGAGCCCTGGTGTGGAGGGGGCGTGGGATCAGGAGGCTCTGGGACAAACCAAGCCCCAGCTGCCCCCAAGACGCACCCCCAGGGAATGGAGCGAGGTGGGGAGATGGCCTTGACCAAGAGGGAGTGAGGCCAGGAGGTCCCGATAAACAGGAAGTCCTTACCGGAGACACACACCGGGAAGAGGACTCAGAACAAGCCGAGCCCTCGCGTCTCTAGGTTGGTGGTAACCTTCTAGACGAAGGTTGGATGTGGTCAAACTCGCAGTTTCAAACTTAATACTTATCAGGGAGAGGGGGGCTGTGGATCCAGAAGGATGACCAGCGGGGAAAACAGGCAAGTTGCTGCGGGGAAGAGCTGTGACTGACTCCAGGACGACCATTTCCACGAGCATGTAAGTTTAATGATGGGCATAGTTTAGTAAAAGGGTGTCTCTCAGAGTCCTTTTTCTGTCTGTTCCTGGGAAGGTCCAATAGTTTGGATCCTGAGAATAAGAAAACTGGGCCTTTTTACCAGTGTTGGGCTGCCTGGCTTAACCTGGTGATGGTGGTTTTGTTACTAAGTCGTGTCCAGCTCTTTGCGACCCTATGGACTATAGCCCACCAGGCCCCTCTGTCCAGGGGCATCCTCCAGGCAAGAATGCGGGGGTGGGTTGCCATTCCCTTGTCCAGGGGATCTTCCCCACTCAGGGATCAAACCCAGTGTCCTGCTTTGCAGGCAGATTCTTTAACAACTGAGCTACTAGGGAAGGCCTCTGGCTTAACCTAACCTGCCATCAAGAAAGCCTGAGCGAGGATAACTTAGTCATAAAGGTTTGATCTCTAGGTGTAAATAACCCTAGGCAAGGGCTGGCGAACTTTTTCTACCGAGGGCTGGAGAGTGAACACTTTGGGCTTTGGAGGCTGCATGCTGTCCAATACAGCTCCTCATATGGCAGGAAACAGCTGAACGGGCACGTCTGAGTTCCCGCTGAGCTCTCTCCAGAGATGGGACAGCAGGCTGGCTTGTTCTGGAGGATCCCAAAGCAAAGTCTCTGCCTGGAATGGAAGCGAGTTTCCATGGCCCCTCACAGGCAGCAGAACCTGTCCCAGGGGGAGGTCTGTGACTGGCCATGAGGCCCTGGTGGGAAAGGTTCTTATAAGGAGACTCAGTGAGACAGGAGCAGCCCCTGGACCCTGCTGCTCCCCCGATAGGCTGTGAGCAGGAGCCTCTGAGCAGCCAGGACCCCCAGCCACAGGCCCCGTCAGCTCTGCCTTTGAACATGGGGGAGAGGACAGAGCTCACGCGGGCCTAACCCGTCTGCCTTGCCGCCTTGTTCTCAGGGCTTAGCCCAGACTTTCTGTTCCACGTCCCTCGGGTCCCGGGCAAGCGGGTCATTGTCCAGGCCGGGGAGGAGGAGGTGAGAGCAGGGATGGGCTCCCAGATGCACCAAGAGTCTCAGCAGGAGCCCTGGAGGGCAGACTTGGGGAACCAAGGAGAGAACAGGATCCTCCCCATCTTACCGGCACTTGGAAAAGCAGAACGCCTCACAGAGAGCAGCGCAGTGCAGCTGAGGAGGTGGAGAGGGTCTGTGAGGATGGCCAAAGGAGGGGCACCCAGCCCAGGACACCTGGCGGGCGTCAGCCCTGTGCGTTGAAGTCACACTTCTGTAGTTTGCGGAGATGCGGTCAATGGTAGAGAAGTCAAGGAATGTCTTGATGAATGCCATCCTCGAGAATGGCTCTTTTTCACACAGACGGCTCTATTAGGAAAAATCTTCAAGCCCAAATCCCTTCATAAATCACGCAAAAAAAAAAAAAAAGCTGCCTGCACAGCAAAAAATAAATCCTGCACAGTTTCTGTCTGTCTCCAGCTGGATGTTGATCAATAGGGCGCATCCTTAGCAAAGGTGTTGCAGCTGAACCTTATCTCCAGCCCCATGTCTTTCTGCACCTTTAATTCACATCTGTGACCTCTAGGTCCCTTGAGTGTAGACGCTTCAGAATGCAAGTGCCCTCTGCTCTCTTTGCCTGGTAGTAAGTTGGCCTTGGATGCCTTGGGAATGAAGCACACTCCTTTCCCGGTCAGCCTCCTGCATTCCCTAGTCCTCACTCCCTGGACGAGGAGGTTCACTGAGGGTCTTTCTGTCTTTCCGATGTGAAATGTAGATCATTTCCTTGATTCTTCTTGGTTCTTCTCAGGGCCCACTTGCCTTCTCCACCTCCAGCCTCCAAATCTGGCATAGTTCTCAGTGGAATGGCTCCGATCGGTCATGATATCCTGGTGGTGTGGGAGAAAACAATACCCAGACTAGAACAGGTTTTTGTTAGGAGTTGGGAGAGGAAGATGGGTGATGCTCAGCTCTCTAAGAATTTAAAGCAGATCATGTAACTCTGGTGTCTTAAGTGCCTCCAACAGCTTCCACTTGTTCCTAGAATCGTATTAGAAGGTCTTTGAGGGCAAACAGCCTCATTTTGTCTTTCTGCACAGTCTAATCTCTTGTCATTTTCTGTCTCCATCTGCCCTCAGTGGCTTCAGCTGCAGTGATTTTTTACATTTCCTTCCGGAGCTGGGATTCTTTGTGCTGTCAATACATGTCCCAGGAATCATGCTTGGTGCTGGAACAGTGGTAAAATAGCTGCCAAGTCTGAATTCCTCTCTGGATGTCACTTAAGACCCTTTGGATCCAGACCCAACTTCATCAGTGTCCCTTCCCACCCCTCTAGGCTGTAGTCACATCATTTCCTGAAAATGCCCTGTGTATGCACTTTTATCTCCTCTTTCCATTTCTCTCTGTCTTTCTTAATGATATCATTCAGATTTTTCTTTGGCTGTGCTTGTGGAATCTTAGTTCCCCAACCAGGGATTGAACCCAGGCTCCATCGATGAAAGCATCCAGTGCTAACCACTGGACTACCAGGGCAATCCCCCTCTTCCCATTCTACTTGGAAAGTCTCATTCAGGTGGAAAAGCCCAGAAAGAGGTGCAGCTTTCCTATGAAATCTTCCTCATATCTGATAGAATGAATTTGTTCCTCTTTGGGATGTCGTAAAACTCGATCAAACAACTTGAATAGAAATGATTTAGTTTTGTTATTATAAATTGCTCCTTGTATCTGTCTGGTGCGATGTGTTATACACGACTGGAAGGCAGAGACCATTCTTGTGTCTCCAGGACCTAATCAGAGTCCCTGAGACCTAATCAGGGCTCAGTAAAATTTTTGTCAAATTGTTTCATCAAATTACTTAGAAAACAAAGATGACAGTTGCCTCATCGACTAAGTCACAAAACAGTCATAGGCACAGAAGACAGAGGGGAACGGTTTTGAAAAGCAGAGCGCTCTGTAGGCATAAGGAAGCCCTGTGCAGTATTATATGGACACGTCAGAGTTTTGTTCTGATGATCATTACCTTTTTTTTTTTTTTTATAACTTTGTTTATTATGTTTGGCTGTGCTGGGTCTTCACTGCTGTGCTGGGACTTCCTCTAGGTGCTGCGGGCAGGGTGCCCTGTGCGGGCTGCCCACCGTGGTGGCTTCTCTGGTTGCAGATCACGGGCTCTGGGCGCTCGGGCTTCAGTAGTTGGGCTCCCGGCTCCAGAGCACAGGCTCAGTAGTGGTGGCGCATGGGCCTAGTTGCCATGCTGCACGTGGGATTTTCCCAGACCAGGGATTGAACCTGTGTCTCCTGCATTGGCAGACGGATTCTTTACCCCTGAGCCACCAGGGAAACCCTATCATTACATTTCTGATGTCACACTTGAAGTTCCCCCATTAGTTACTGATGGAAGGAAAAGATACATACTGGCGGACTTTGAATGGAATCACGTAGGCTCAGAGTCAGCATCAGGCAAAGGTGCCTTTAACGGTTCCTGCTCCCCATTTTCTCCATTTTTCACCCACCTTGTATTTCAACCCTTTCATCAAGTGCATTCTTTCAACCCTTTCGTCAGGTGCATTGTTCTTAATTGTCTCTTGGTACAGAGGCAATAATGTATTTTCCCCGCTGACATGGTAGTATGTTCCCAGCAACTTCTCAGGAAACTGATTATTGTTTTACAAGAGAAGGAGGAGAGCAATGATGCCCCTACTAGGATTATGTAAGACGGAGGCATCAGGAGAAATTGGGTGATGGGTACGCAGACCCTCTCTGTACTTTTTCTGAAAATTCCTGTGCTGCTGCTGCTGCTAAGTCGCTTCAGTTGTGTCCGACTCTGTACGACCCCGTAGACGGCAGCCCACCAGGCTCCTCCGTCCCTGGGATTCTCCAGGCAAGAAACTTGAGTGAGTTGCTGTTTCCTTCTCCAATGCGTGAAAAGTGAAAAGTTGCTCAGTCGTGTCTGACTCTTCCCGACCCCATGGACTGCAGCCTACCAGGCTCCTCCGTCCATGGGAGTTTCCAGGCAAGAGTGCTGGAGTGGGTTGCCATTGCCTTCTCCAGAAAATTCCTGTGACTTTACAATTATTTCAAAATAAGAAGTTAAGTTAAAAAAACAACAACAACATCAACGGTGGATTTGTATATGACCTGAGCCATGCTCTGGAGGGCCTTCTGTAGTCCCTTAATTTATACCCAAAGCAAATACCTGAGGTCAGCAAAGAGGCAGAGGTGACGGGTTGGCTGTGACCGTGGGCCACTCACGCTGGTGGAGTTCAGGCCCCTCCCCACACCCCAGCACACTCTGCTCCCACCTCTTGTTCTCAGTGCAGACTCCCCGGCCCTCCTTCCAGGGAGGACACCACTACCTCTTCTCCATCCACTGCCCTGCTTTGTTTTCCTTCATACCCTCACCACCTCACCACACCCCGACTTCCTTATTTTATTTTCTGTCTCCTCCCACTAGAAGGTAAGATGCATGATGGCAAGGATTTTTTTTTTTTTTAATTTATTGGTCCATCCTCATCACCAAGAGCAGAGCCGGGCACCGAGCATGCACTCAGACCACATTTGTTTGATGAATGAGTTTTTTGTAGAAAACGAAAGCTTGAAAATAAGCCATTTCCCCGAGAGAGAAGTAATTCGAATCTACCCATCCTTGCGCACGAGCGAGCCTGACTTTGAAGCTCAGACCTTTTTTCGTGTGTTCACACTTCAGATAAAGAAGACGCTGCTGATAGGATCTGAGAGGAAGGAAGCAGTGCCTGGTGGCGGGGCTCTGCAGATGACATTATAAATTGTCCTTCTAGAGACCGACCTCCCTGACAGCTTCCAGAGATGGATCATCTAACCTTCCTCTTGACAATTCTTTATGTGTACACAGGTAACGATAATGTCTTCATTTAAAGAATTTACTCCTTTTTCAAGTCTTATACTGCGACACGTTCAGAACCTATGACGTTCTGGGTTGGTCTAGATAACTTCTCACTTGTTCAGAAAAACTACAAGTTGCGAATGCCAGTAATCAGCAGTGGAAACCTTTTTAGGCTAAGGTAGAAACTGCCAGCCTTTACCCTGATGCCAATGTATTCATAAATATTCATAAGACTGTCTTCCTAGGTCTAGAATAAGTTTCTAATATCTCTCAGTCTAATTGAACTCACGTGATGACATGTCTTTCAGTGCCATGTGAAGAGATTTTTTGGGACACGACTGTTAAACTGGCTAAGAATATGACCCTAGAATGTGTGTATCCATTAATGGACACTATAACCCAGACGGAGTGGTTCAAGATTAAGACGGAGAGAGAGTCCATGGCCATTTTCAACCCTGCATTCCATGGGATCATAAGAGAGGCCTATGTTGATAGGGTCTACTTCTCAAATCACACCATGACCTCTCATGACATGACCCTGTCCTTCCGCAATGCCTCTGAGGCGGACCTGGGCTTCTATCCTGTTTCCTGCATACCTTCCCACACGGAACCTGGGAGAAGGTGATACGGGTGGTCCCATCAGGTAAGTACGTTTTCGTTTACCTTTTCACCCACCTCCGATATTTGGTTCTATGAAGACCATGTAGAAACTGTGAAATGCCTTATCCCTTTTTGTGTCATTTCCCAGTTGCATTTCTAGATTCTATATTGTTGTTTCAAAGAAATAATACTGTGAATCAATTCCATTTTTCTTAATGTGCTATCATCTCGTGAATTCAAATGTCATGGGAGAAAGCACAGGCTTTACCTTGTCTTGATGAGAAGTTGAACCTCAATGAAGCTGCTGTGGACAGTGTTTGGGTTCCGGGGCCAGTCACCTGCTGTGTGGTGGTCCCATTTCCTTTTGCGAGACTCCAGGTGCTTCAGCTCTGTGTGTTCAGTCCTTTCTGTGACAGCAAGTCTGGGTTTATTAGTGAGTCTTGGGCAGGGTTCAAGCCCTGGCTCCTGTTTTCTCTTCACCCAAGTTTCACTAGAGAGGATGCTTTATAAGTTGCAAGCTGTCATTTCAGGAAGAATCAAATGAGCTCTTTAAGTGTTTCCTGCCAGTGACTGTGGTTCAGTGCTTAGTGAGTGAGTCCTGCAAGGAATACCCACATGGATGGGGTATTATATTTGGAAAAACTCGGTTTTAAAGCCTTTACTTCCTTTATAACTTTGAATTAGCTGCTCAGTCTCTCTGAATCTCAGGTTCCTAAACAGCAAATTGAGTTAATAGCTCAATTTGGTTGAATGGTTTAGGGATCAGATATGTAAAGAACTTGGTCCTCGATAGCCGGGGAATTATTATTGGTAGGTATTATTACTGCTTGTGCTTTTACTTTATTTTTTAAAAATTTAAGAAGTTTTTCTTCTGTTATTTTTGGCTGTGCTGATCTTCATGGCCGCATGGGCTTTCTTTAGTTGTGGTGAGCAGGGGCTCCTCTCTTTGCGGGGCGCAGGGTCCTCCTTGCAGTGTGCAGAGTCCTCCTTGTGGTGGCTTCCTTGTGGCTCGTGGACCCTGGCATGCTGGCGCAGTCATTGTGATGAACAGGCCTGTTGTCCTGTAGCATGCAGGTTCTTCCCAGACCAGGGCTCAAACCTGTGTCCCTTGCATCGGCAGGGGGATTCTTTACCACTGGACCACCAGGATAGGCCTGTGCTTTTGATGCAAAATGACTAACGATGACATTTTTAGATAGACTCGGGAAGGCCAAAGTTTGGGACTGTGTGTTTCCTCTCTGGTGTCTCTCAAGTTATATCTCAAACAGACTTCCAGCAGAGCACATCCTATACCACCTGATACAGTGCTGTCTTTTTAAGGAATCTGTATTATAAACTAACAACTTACAGTAGGAATATATAGAAATATCTAATGGTCAGGAGGTGAGACAAACTTCCATGTGTTAGTTTTCCCTTTCTCTTTAGGTGTAGCTAAGCTCAAGAACAATTCTGTGCATATGAATGAGCCTTACAGAGTGTTATTCAGCAAAATCTCTCCTTAAATACTCCCTTATTAAAGACCTCATTCATCACTCAGGCTCCCGTTTGCTGGTGAAAGCTGTTAAAAGCTGTTTGCACGTCTTCAGTGTCCGGTCCACTCTGATGAGCCAGGCAGGTGGAGCAGGGGATGACAAGGGTCTTGGGGTGAGCTCGTGGACACACGGCCTGAACCACCTGGGCCAGAAACCAATATGCTTCCCCACCCTGCCTCGGGCGGTGAGATTTTGTAGTTTGGGTTCCAAGTCAGGTATTCTGATCTCTGTCAAAGAGCAGTCAGCTGAAAAGAGGTGCATCTGAAACTGACCCAACACTGTAAACGAGCTGTACTCCAATGAAATGAAAACATGAAAATACTGTGTTATGAAGCAGCAGCAAGGTAATATATTTTTCATGGGTGTATTTGAGATCTGTACAGCCTATTCTGCTTCTTTCAAGGTCTTGATTCAAAAAGATTTATTAGCACTGTCTTCTTTATATGAAAAAAAATGCTTTGTATAAAGTTTGTATTTTTCTGTCTCTAGAATGACATGTCTATAATCAATTGTCTTAAAATAACCACTGTGAGTGAGAAAGGCTTTTCTTTAAAAAAAGAAAACAGGTAGAGCACTGGCTACCAGGGTGGGGAGGTGGGAAGCTGGGGAGATATATGTTGGTCAGAGTACAAAGTTGAAGTTACATAGATGGAATTAGTCTAGAGACCCAATGTACAGTGTAAAGACCATAGTTAATATCATCATCTTGAACACTGGAGGTTTGCTAAGAGAGTAGATTTTGGGTGCACTTCTCAACAACAACAGCAAAATGTAACTGTGTGGGGAGAAGATATGTGAATTAACTTGACTATAGCAATTATTCTACATATCATTTTGTGGTATAGGCCCTAAATATATACAATTTTTGGGGGGAACAAAAACATGTAGCTTGACCTCTTCTGAAGGTTTAAGGATACAGGATAGCACTAAATTATTGAGAACTAAATTATGGTTGCCACCCCAAGGTAGGATTTGTAGCATCGTGTATGAATGACTTCAGCAATATTTTCCCATTGCTCTCATCTAGATTTACTTCTCCCTGTTGCTATTTTGAAGAAAAGGGAGATCTCTGCCGTATGGGACTTTTTCAGAAACTGTGGTGAGATTGTCAGTCAGTCACCAGTCAGAGAAAGGCCAACTCTCCTTGTTGCCAGAATTCTGATGATGGTATTCTTAAACATATTTTGCTGTTGTTTTTGATCATTTATATTTTTAAAGGATGGATTGCATTAACCAGCCGGTGAGAGTATTTCATTCACTTTTGAGATTTGGAGGGTTTCATTTTTTCTTTTAAGCTAAGAATGGTAGTGAATTTATAAAATATAGTAGCTATATTTCAAAATGAATCTTAAATATACTTAAACTCTTCCATGCGTGCTTTATTTTTTTGATCTTATTTATTTATTCATTTTTGGCTGTGCTGGGTTTTTCTTGCCATGTGTCGGGCTTTCTCTAATTGCAGCGATCAGGGGCTACTCTAGTTGCAGTGTGCGGCTTCTCATCGCAGTGGCTTTCTTGTTGTGGAGCGCTGGTGCTGGGTCTGTAGGCTTCAGTCATTGCTCTGTGGTGCGTGGAATCTTCCTTCACCCGGGGTCGAACCTATGTCCCCTCCCTTGGCAGGGGGACTCTTAACTAGGGGACCACCAGGGAAGTCCCATGTGTGCTTTAGTACATGTTAGCGTCTACAAACATCACCTGCTTGTATAACATAGAGGGGTAGTTGATCTATTTAACAGTGAAAGATTGGACTCAGAATCCAGAGATCGTCATGTGTACAACAGATTGTAAGGTCTTCAAAAAGATGAAAGAATTGAGCCATGTGTGCTCTACATATACAGATTTCTCTTCTTTACTGCAAGTTGACAGTGTGTGAGGAGCTCAGTCAACCTTACCGAGGTCTTCTCATTTAACCGCCCCTCCTTCCCACTTGGATGTAGATGTAACTTAGATTTGTGGGTGAGGACACCAAAGGGAAGTGAGGTCTCGTGATCTGCCCAAGTTCTCAGGCTTTGTGTCCACTGGATCGAGTTGCAAGTAGAGGACAGGAAGTGCTGGCTCAGGGGACACGCGAGCAGGCGGGGGCTGAGGGGACACCCATCATTGCTGGTCCCTGCAGTCCTTCTCCTCCTTGAGTTTTCAGCGCAGAGTGGAAGAGCACGTTGAACATCTCATTCTGGATAAATGATATTTTAGGGCAAAATTATGTGAAAATGTGTGTTCCCATCAGGGCAGGCATTTCTTAATCAGTAACTGATTTAGAGCATTTAACAGCAAGAATGGATACACTTATTTCAGTGCCTCATGGAAAAATATACTGAGGCATCTCGAGAGGGGACAATTCAAAGGCAGCCCTTTCATGGAAGAGTTTGTGGAGGAAGTGGGGTTGCGGAGAAAATGACTGTGTCACCCACGTGTCTCTGGCTTCACTAGTCAGGGTGAATGTGGTTACACTGATGGAAATGTCCCCCCAAATGTGTCATGCACCCCAAATACTCCACCAGCTAACTCTGACCAGGTTAGCTAACTCTGACTCATCCAGGTGTGCATGAAGCAGATACTTATCCTCTGGTTTAATGCTCATGAAAACAAGGTCGGGACAGAGATAACGTGTCGCTGTTATGTGTGTGCTCAGTTGCTCAGTCACGTCCGACTCTTGGCTGTCCCACAAAGTGTAGCCAGCCAGGCTCCTTTGTCCATGGGATTTTCCTGGCAAGAATACTGGAGTGGGTTGTCATTTCCTCCTCCAGGCGATCTTCCCAACCCAGAGACTGAACTTGCATCTCATGCATGGGGAGGTAGGTTCTTTATCACTCTGCCTCCTGGAAAGTCCAAATACAGCTGAGGAAACTGAAGGGTCAGTAGCCAATTCAAGGTTGCCAAGCTGCAACACCAGGGTGAGACCAGGTGGTATTTTCAAAGAATGAGAGGAAGGAGAGCCAGATGCTGGCAGAGTGGGTGTGAAAAAGGAAGCTCAGGAGGAACAGGTCCTGCTGGACCTGGAGGACTTGGAAGGATCTTTTAAAAAATTATGATATGATTGCTGTACAGTATGATATCAGCTGGGCTTCCATGGTGGCTCAGATGGTAAAGAATCTGCCAGCAACCCTGGAGACCTGGATTCAACCCCTGAGTCAGGAAGATCCCCTGGAGATGGGAATGGCAACCCACTCCAGTATTCTTGCCTGGAGAATCCCATGGACAGAGGAGCCTGCTGGGTCCCTGGGTTCACAAAGAGTTGGAACACAACTGAGGGACTAACACACACATACACACACATACAATATAAATCACAAGTGTACGGTGTAGTGATTCAGTTTTTAAAAGTTAAACCTCATTTACGGTCATTAAAAAATATTGGCAATATTCCCCTGCTGGCTCAGATGATAAAGAATCTGCGTGCAATCCAGGAGACCCAGTTTGATCCCTGAGTCAGGAATATCCTCTGGAGAAGGGAATGTCTACCTGCTCCAATATTCTTGCCTGGAAAATTCCATGGAGAGAGGAGCCGGGCAGGCTACAGTCCACGGGGTCATAAAGAGTCAAACACGACTGAGCAATAATACTCCCTGTGTTGTACAATATATCCTTGTAGCTTATTTAATACATAATACATTTTTACAAGGAATTTTTTAGCATAGCCTGGGGGAAGGAAAGAGAAAAAATGGAGGGAAAAAAGTGGGGGTGCTGATGGCCAGGAGAAGGGCGTGGGGAAGTCTGATTCAGGCAGATGGAGACTGGATGGTGTGACTGGAGGGCAGAGCTCCAGGTCTCACCTGAGCTTCATTTGGGGTCCCTCACCGCCTGACAGGCGGCCTCGAGGTCACGGAAGGAACTGTGACGGTGGGACCCTCTCTCTGGGCTCACAGCAGAGGTTCTCTGTGGGCCCAGGTAAGGTTTTATACAGTAGATTCTATGTTTAAAAAAAGGAGCCAAAGCCCACAGAGCAGCAGAAAGTCAGAGAAGAGCCTGGAAAGATTGGACGGCCCAATGTCGCTGTGCCTGATGGAGTTTGAACTTGACTCTGCAGTGTAGACCGTTGGAAGTCTCTCAGTGTTTTCAGAGGGAGACACATAATAATCCAGTTTTTTCCCTCATCACCTAGCTTAAACTCACTGCAGCCTTATAGAAGGGGAAGAGTTGAAGGGCAGGTGAACAAATATTAATAGTATTTTATGAATTGGAACACTTATCCACAGGAGATAGGAGTGCAAGTTGGTGGATCTGTTGTGTTAATGGTGATGGTAGTACTCAGGGCTGTTCAGAGAAACAGAGTCAATAGCGTGTATGACGTGACTTTGGATAGCGCAGGGTGGGCCAGCAGAGGGAGGCCCAGGAGGACCCGGTGATGCTGCAGATGCCGTTGGAAAGCAGCCTGCTGAAGGCGGGAGGGGGGCGGGCTTTTTCTTGTATTCAGAACTTCAAGTGATTGGATAAGGCCCACACTCATTAGGGAGACCAGTCTTCTTGCTCAGCAGTCACCAATTTAAGTGTTCATCTTAACCAGAACTGACTCATTAGAAAAGACCCTGATGCCGGGAAAGATTGAGGGCAAAAGCAGAAGAGGGCAACAGAGGATAAGTGGCTGGATGGCGTCACTGATTCAATGGACATAAACTTGGGCAAACTCTGGGAGATGGTGAAGGAAAGGGAGGCCTGGAGTGCTGCAGTCCATGGGGTCACAAAGAGTTGGATACAACTTGGCAACTGAACAACAACTTAACCAAAACCACTCTCCAAATTAATACCCTAAATTAGCCATCACATTTATTTGGAAAACGATACTGCTTTAGTTAAAGAAGGCTTCCCCGGTGGCTCAGACAGTAAAGCGTCTGCCTGCGGTGCAGGAGACATGAGTTCGATCCCTGGGTTGGGAAGATCCCCTGGAGAAGGAAATGGCAACCCATTCCAGTACTCTTGCCTGGAAAATTCCACGGACTGAGAGGCCCCTCAGAGCATGGTAGGCTACAGTCCATGGGGTCGCAGAGTTGGACACGACTGAGCGACTTCACTTTACTTTAGTTAAAGAACCCAATTCCTAAGACCTAATCATTCCACCCCACTGTGTATTTGGGGGATCGCCCACATGTAGGAGAAATGCCTGAGAATTTGTGCAGCAGGTTGCTCTGACAGCCTAGGAGTGAATGACTGATCATGGTGCTCCCCAACCAGGATGAATTTGGGGAACATCATGTGAAAGGAAAAAAGCAAGGGTTTCCGGAGAACACATAGGGTACAATTCCTTTCCTTTATGGTTTAGAAATATGCAGAACTAAGGGATATGTTACTTAGAGATGCTCATGTGTGCTGAAAGTGAGGAAAGCGGGCTCCGAGCACAGGCTGGAAAGAGATGGAGTCAGGGAGAGACACGAGGGTCTTCAGAGTTCCCACTCAGGTGTTTTTCTTATCCAGAAGCTTTGTTTCCCATCTGTCTTAAAAATGTTTTATGAAATTCCTCTCAAATTTATTGAATTTCTAATAATAATAATAATAAACAGTGAAGAAGAATGCACTTGAGATTTTGAGCAGTTTGCAGATAATTATCTAAATTAAGGGTGAAATCTTCCTTCTGATTTGGGCTGGAGGTCCAGAAAAGGGAAAACGTCCAAAGTTTTATGATCCAAGGGCTGAAAAATGATGGTTTCGTTTAAAAAGATGGGAACTTAGGAGATGGCTTGTCTTGGAAGAGAGGAAGTAACTGCAAATGGTTTCAAATACATTGAACTGAAAAGTAGCCTTTGACCAGTTAATGGGTTGGAATTATGGAAAAGGAAACCCAAAGAAAGTTGAGGACTGAAGACATTTGGATGGTCACCCAGCACATGTGAAGATGGTGCTTAACCAGTCAAGTTCTTGTGGGTGGGAGGAAGCTGAGACCATCACATCAGAGGATGGCCACACTGAAGCTGGTGGGGAGCGTTCGTGTTAAAGACTGGAGAGGGCTGGGGT